>JBAMDO010000011.1:0-417711 GCA_037074765.1 Mansonella perstans
AGAAATAATTAAAATTATAAAATTTTAAGAGTGAATGAAATGAGAAATGATAAAAGATAACAAAAAAAAAAAAAAAAAAAAGCAAATATTTTTGGCTAATTGTTTAGATTGTCAAAATTTATCATTTTAGATAATTTTTTGAAATTTTTTTTTTTTTCTCATTGATAATAAGCAACTCTTTGAAGGATAATTAATTTTATTTAAAAAAGGTTTAATAATATCTTTTTTACTAAAAATATGTCAGATTTTTTTTCTTTGCACACTCATTTTAATTTTCAATCAAATTTAATTTAACATTTTCCTACTTAAGGTTTGCCAATGGTTCATTGCATAATTGCTTACTTTCGACAAACAAACCTGCAAGTTCTATTCCCGTACGTAGCAATTATATATCATTTGATAAATGGGTGGTGGTGGTACGTTGGCAAATTTGATTCCCAGTGACGATAGCTCTGATCACAGACCTGTTCTGAAAAGATAAGCTGTGTTGATTGATGATATCTGATCCGAGGGAGGGGTGCCAACAAGAATTATTTGGAGAGAGAGAGAGAGAGAGAGGGAAAAGATAGGTGGTGGATTAATCTAGAGATTCCAGTGGACAATAATAGTATGGTGATGGTGGTCAGGGGTCAAAGATTTCAAAATGGTCAAGAAAAAAAAAAAGATATGATGTACGAATGATGATCCGTTCGAATAAATTTATGTAAAAAAGTTTTTAAGCGTAAAAAAAAAAAAAAAGTTAAATAGTTTAAAACGTTCACAAATAAAAGTATAGGAAATAGACGATATTGGCAAGATTGGGATTGTTTTTAAAAAAGTTCACAATATAATGAAAGGTTAAAGGTTAATCAATTTTACATTGTATTACAAATAATCCATCTATTACATGGAATCATGTTAGCTTTAATGATTAGGCATATCTGTAATTTTATGCCAATCAGTCTGTCAATATAATTTGTAAGTAATTTAACAATATAGCATCAAATTTGTTTTAAATGATAAATAAGAATAAGCAGGATACCAAAATATCCTGAATAGAGCTAGAACATAGTGAAGGAAGAAGAATAATGTATGTGCTATATGATTTAAAAGTAAAGGCATTTGAAATATTGCTCAAGTGTTAAAATAATTTAGATTAGCAAATGCAGAACAACACCGTGAAGTGTATACCGAGATATCCTGGAGAGAACAAAGCATACAATAAAGCATAACGTGAATATATGTATATGAATGTTTCAAAAAAGAGTACTAAAATGATTTATTATAATTTAGATTACATATGGTAACACGAATTCAATTATCCTTCCACTTGACATTATTAATGAGCGGCATCATAAATGTTATTTATTATCCGCGAATTATGTCACATTTTATGATCACAAAAATGAGAGAAAAGATAGAAAAAGTGACGGGAATTTCTCTAAATCTACCATCGATTATATCAAAAAGTGTCACATATTTTTATTTTTTTTCAATTATCTTCATCATCAGTATCACGAAACAAAACATGACGTTTCGTCGAAATTCCCTTATCGGATGTGATTTCATTAACTGTTACGTGTCGATGATCGTTTACCTCTGTTATCATGTATTGATGATCGCTTTCTTCTGTTATCTCTTCCAGGTTTACTTCCCGTAAAACATGTGATTCATTATTGTTGTAGAGAGAAGCATGGATTAGAATCAATATTATACTAATTCCTGGAAAAAAATTAACCCTAAAGTGTCTTCTAGGAATAAAAATTAAATTGCATGAACTTATTTAATCACTTAATAGAAAATGAAATATTTATAGATGATGAAATTGAATGGGAATTAAATCCGAATGGGAAGAAAGTTTCAAGTAACTATCCAGGCTCTTATTTATTCTTGGAAAAGTACCATTACTAAGTAAGCGCACCTGGAAATTTTAAGTTAAACTTTGAGGTTTTTTCGAGTGAACGAAAAAAAAAAATAACAAACCTAATGCGCAATAAAGAATATAACCAACTTCAGCGTAGATAAACAATGGTAAAGTTATGAATATTGCCGCAGAATACAAAATCCAAGCAGGGATCTGAAAGATAGGGATGAATTATAGACACTGAATTTTTATCTAGCCAACTATTTTTGTTAATTGTACAACATATCATTTTACAGAATTGAAAAATTAAAAAGAAAAAATTGCATAATTAAAATTGGAGTAAAATTCATAATTCAAACCTCCTCAGTGCCAATTTTGATTGGTCCGTTTTTAGTTTTCCTGTAAATGAAATACACTAATATTCCAAGTAGAATGAAAGATATTAACAGCCAGAATGATGTTATTATGGTACATATCTGAAATGATCATTTATTATCATTAAATATTTGCTAATTAAAAAAATGGACATAATGAGGCAAACCATTAAAGTAGCACTGATGAAAGCATAATTGGCTGTAAATTTGTTGAAATTTTTCTTCATTCTTGTCACATATCCATCCTTGCCAGATAAAAAGCCGAATTGGGAAAGGCGGAAAAATTCATTCCATGGCTATAAATGGAATGAAACGAAACAATAATCGGCAATAAAGTTTCTTAAAAAGTATTGGCGATGAATGACTAAATTTTAATTTCATAATTGCACCAGCATCTCAAAGAAACTTTTTTGTCTTTTCCATCCTAATAAGTGGCTAATTTTTAATAACTAATTTATAGATGGATGTTGGATATTAACTGCCTGTTTTGCCGTCTTGTATTCATATTTAAATTGTACCTTGATAGCGCTACACCATGCTCGAATATCATGAGAAGCCCGGAGATTGGTGGCACATTCCACATCTCGAGAAAATTCACTTATATTCTCGTTCATTATTTTTACAATAGCTGGATAGTGATCAGCTGCTGTTCTAGATCAGCTGTTGTTTTAGCAAGAAAAATTAACTGAAAAATTACCACGTAATTTTGGATCTCAAACCCATGCCTTCTTCTCTTTTTTTCTTTCTAAAAATAAATAGCAGGCGAAATGCTTCTTTTAACTCTGTGAAACAAACGAATTTTCATAATTTAAAATTATCAAAGAGTTTTATTTTGATTTTATGAAGAAAAAAGCCCGAAACTTTGCAAATATCATTTCAGTTTGACATTACGGATTGATTTCAGGCTGACAAAAAGAAATAACCAATTTGAGGATGGCTATTCATTGATTCATATTTTCATCAGTCATCTCAATATTTCCCAATCTTTCCCGAGTAAAACTAACAAGGGTAAGAGGATGTAAGAGAAAAAAAATCACAAGGACATCTAAGTTAGTAATCGCAGTATGATACATCAATTTAGGCATTTGTAACGTAAGGGAAAACTCACTAATTAGCAATTATATTAAAAATATTTCAACAGCTGTTATTAAGTATATTTAAAATATTTGAAAATTTAATTAATTGTTGGTTGCTACAATTAATTATTTGAAAATTTAATTAATTGTTGGTTGCTATAATTTAATTTAATTACTTGTTGGTTGCTATAATTTAAAATTTTTCTGCTTTAATAATTTAAGGTAGAAAAATAATTTGCTTTTAAATATTGTTCTAATTTTAATGAGAGTAGAAAAGAGTTGAGAGGAAGAAGGATTGAGATTTCAAATGAATTAAACAATCTTAATGGGATGAAATGTTGAAATTTAAAACAGTAATACGGCCACTAATGCTTCGTTAAAGTGAGCAAGTACGAATGGAACTAATTTAAAATATTTTTATGAATTTTTTTCCCATAAATTCTTTTATGGTTTCTATACTTTGTGTTCACCAGTTGTTTATTATTAAATATTAATCCACTTGCATATATTTCTTGTTTAACCTTATTATTATACGAAAACTAAAAATTGCACAGTAATCTGAGTGACATACAACAGAATGAAAATAATATTTTTATTAATAAGGCAAATAAATTATCAAATTAACGGTACATTTATGAATTCAAATAATATCAACAATTTTCCTCTTTGACAGATTACACGTAATGATTGATTGACCTATTAACATTAATAAGACCTGTTACCATTGAACAGAAATAGATGATTTATTTGACTTTCGAAAAAATCTAACTTTAAACACAGATCATTACGATGAATGCTGAATGGACAAAAAAAATCATTTCTCAATTATTCTTTATAGTAAAATCTTTTGCTTAATTAATCCATGAATTATTGATTAATAAAGTCAAATTTTATTTCAAAAATATTTCTAAAAAAAAATAATAAATTGAATTATAAATGATAAATGATGGAACGGCGAATAAATCAAAATGAATGAAATGTTCAAGGACAAAATAATAAAATTTCAATGGAACAGATTGGATAATAGTATTAAATGTGAAAGAAAGGAAGTCCGCTAAAAATGATTTCTGACTACAATTAATTTTTGAAATTATTTGAAATTTTACTAAATGATGACATTTAAATAAATGATCTGATGCAGTGTAATTATAGCTCAATGAATTAATTAATCATCACTGATTAACTTTTATGATTAAACAAATCAAACTAATCTTATTATGTTAGAAATGATACACTTCGAATTAACATCGATTTATATGAAATCAATGATCGTTACCAATCACCACAATACAATAGGCTTCAGATATACAACAGACTTTATTATCACCATTATCATCATTATCATTATCATATGATAAACTAAGTGGAGAATTGACAACTTTCAATTAATAAAGTTTAGTATGACACTTTGAAAAAAAAAGATTTCTTGAAAAAAGTCTGTTTTATTTCGCCGCAAAGAAAGGAATTTGTCGTGTTGGAGTTATCGAAACAGCTACCATTCTAATTTAAATCACACAAATTTCATTAATTCTTCTAATGCAAATGTTATATCTCTCATACTTACTTAAAATTTATTTTTTGTTAGAAAATAGGTTGCACGTAGTTACTTATTTTTTGTTAGAAAGTAGGTTACACGTAATTTCTTTTATTTGAAATAATTTGAAAAAGTGTAAAATATTTTGTGAGAAAGAGAGAAGCAAGAAGAATAGAATTGTTTGAAATGATAAAAGTTAAAAATGACATGGAAGAAATAAATGAATAGTTATTAAAAAGACTATTAATATGGTTTCATTCGATGATAAGTGTAAAAATATATAAACTTGAAAGAGCAGCAAATTGAAATGAATTAGAACCGGTTTTATTCATATGAAATAAATCAATGAGCAGCCAGCAATAAGAGACAAAGATTACTTTTAACTTACAAGTAATCTACTCATTTAAAGTTTATATTTTAAAATAAGGTATTCAATACAACGATTTTTAGAATCCTCTATGATTTCACACTTCTCTTCATTCTTGACATTCACCTAATCCTAATTGATTTCCAGTTAATTTTTATTAATTTATTTCATTCTATAAAAAAAAAATCCTCATGCCTTCATAGCTAAATTTCAGAAACCAAGAAAATAAATTTAATTTCACTGAACAATTGAGCCAAAATAGGATTTTTAATTTGATAGTACCTGCAAATCTTTTTTAATACAATCAGTACAGGATCTTAAGCTTCTGTAGGATCCATATCTCTTTACTATTTTCTACTACACTCAATAATCCTCAATTTCGAATAATTTTTTTTTTTACTTTGGCGTTGTTTTGTTGGATTGCACATATTTGGGGCCTGGTATTTATTTCTGAACAGCTGTTAATTTAATTCCATTAATTGGCATGTTTTTTTCATTTGTTTCATTGTTCAATCTTAGCATTATCAGTATCACGGAAGAACTTTGACCTATCCTTCATTGTAAGTACAAAGTTTTACTTGTACTTCGATACAATATTCCATGAAGTTTCGATACAAAAATCAATTCAAGCAAATGAATTTTAAAATTTCAACAAAGCAAAATTCATTGTTGAAATTTGAAATTCACTTTCAACAAAACAATCATTCCTTTTCTTATCACTACTGTTCAGTGTATCCAAGTGTTTTTCATTTATTTCCATTCTTATAAATTATCTTTCATTGGCAAATTCCACTGTTGTACAAATCTTTTAACGTGGAAAACATTATCATATCCAGTGAAGGAGCGGAACTGAAGCATTTACACTGTCCTTCAGTGATTGCAACACATTGCTATTTGCTATTTTTGCAAACACCTGCTTTCCTTCTGTTTTAGCTTCAGCCCTTAAATTTATTAATATTCACATTCATACCTCTCCCTCATGTAGAAACTACTCATTGAATCCTCTTCTCCCAATGATGATTTCACTGAGGGAAGAGAGAGAGAGAGAAAGAAGTTTCAAAAAATTCCAAAATTTTGCTTTGCTTTATCGCAAATGTCTTCTACAAACTGAAATCATTGTATTTTACCTTCGAAACTTTCCACCAATTAATTAAATCAATGTCACTTTCGTTGACGAATTATTTAGCAGAAAGAAGCAATTTAAACATAATGCATTACAATTTAAACATAATGCATTAAAGCATTGTAAATTAATTGGAAATTCTATAAAACCGGAAATAAAACCATAATCTATAGCAAATATTTAGCATAATAATCCACATTTCAACAATTGATGACAAACGATAGCTGATGTCTACTGTTGCAATAGGATCGTTAACCTTCCTTACAGCAATCTCTTCTGAATCTCCTTCATCATCAGTGATGCACGGACTGGTAGAATTACAGAAAGACAAAAAATAATTCTTTACTAAACAATTTCAAAATTTTTCTTTTAATCTCAACAAATATCATTTATTCAGTGTAAATCCGACTATTTCCTCTGTTCATTTTCAACCTGCCATCTTTTCCGCCCTCTGTCCCTTCTATCTATCATATATTCAGTGAAAGACATCAAGTATGCGAGCCAATGTCCAATTTATCATTAAATTCCAATAAAATTTAAGCATAAATATACATGCAAGGATATATAGGAGGGATTGGCTAATCTACTTGTGCTATTGATTATTCAAATAGCAGTAATTTGATAGCAGTGAAGTCTAATGAGGTAGTGTAGCTCAAATCAAGTTATATCTCATTTGTTTACTTGATAGATCTTTTGCTCATATCTGAATATACTAATAGCTCAAGTCAAATTATATCTCATTTGTTTACTTGATAGATCTTTTACTCATATCTGAATATACTAATACATCCACAAACAAGCATTCTTATATGCAAGCTATATTCAGATGGAAAATGATTGAAGTGTAATAAATTGCAATAATGACCACAAACTAGAAATGGATTGTGAGTGCAAAGATGCATTGATTGAAAAATTGTTATTGGCAAAATTAACTGACAAAATATTTGCAAATAAAAAGTTTACGAATTTTGAAGAAATATTATTAACAAGAAATGAATATTTTCTCAATTCATTTATGCATTTCCATCACTGAATTTTCATTTCTCTTCCAGTTATTCTATATTTTGGAGAGTTATACTTGTGGAAATAAATAAACTTATTGATATGTAAAATTTATTTAAACATTGAAAAGTTTTACATCATTGTTAACTGGATAGTTCGAATCCATTTAAATAAATAAAAAAAAAAAAAAATGTACCAAATCTATCGGATATCCTAATTTGAAAATAGGATCATCATGATATCCTAATCTGAAGAAAGGATCTAACGAATTTATTTTAGGTTATTCTAAATTTATATTCAAGTAATGTGATTTATTTTTGCTACGCAAAGAAAAAATCTAATTTTTTGAGAGAAAAAAAGGAATGCAACAAGGAGTAGAGAGTTTTAATTTTGAAATGGCTCAATCCACCATGTAAATGTTGCAGAAATGAAACCCATGCTGGGAAAATAGTCATAGCACATGGGACACCTTTCGTTAAGATCAATGAAAACAAGTAAATTAATTAAATTAAAAAGAATCCCAGATATCTAACTTAGTTTTTAACTTTATGTCAATCTTCACATCTCACTTCTATCTTCTAACTTGTTTAAATTTTCATAAACAATGCAAAAAAAAAAAAAAAAAAAAAGTTCAATGTAGTCAAACGAATAATAATTTTTGTTCTCAAAAATTTTAATTAAAATTTTGCCACTAAAATTTCAAAAGGAAGTTGAAAAGTTGATATTCTCCTTTGAAGTGAAGTAGAGAAAAAAATCTCGGAACAGAGCAAATATTTTTGAAATTCATTACGAGTTTAATGGTATTGTAAAGCAAATAAAAACTAATAGTGATAGTATTTTGGAAGCGGTAGAACTTAACAGTACAATACTTGATTAGCTAATATTTTAAAAATTTGATTTGAACCACAGGCATGGAATTGCAATATGTTTTCTAAGAGCGGTTCTAAGAGCTAAAAATGCAGTATGCTTCTTTAGGGCGCATGATTTTGGTTCTTAATTTTCAATTCAATTTAAAATGATTACGAAAGGACTTCATTCTTTGATAATATTTCAGAATCATTTTCACTTTAATTACTGCTCGCCAGGTACCTCATTGAGTAAGCAATGGAATTTAAATTGCCTAGGAATGAACATAACCTTATTTATTTTTTTGTTTATAAATTACTATTGCATTCTTTCAAGTTATTTCAATTTTGTAGCAACAAATTTGAATTTGTTAGAACTTTCAGATTTTCCAAAGAAATAAAAATTCCTTGAGCAAAAAAAAAGATACAGCCGTAAAAAAAAATAACATTAGAAATATTCACTTTAATTAACAAATAGCAATTTGTAAAAAGAAATAAAAAATTATGAATGCAATTGATAAATATACATTCTTTTCCTTTATTTTTATTCTAACAGTGAACTTTTCGAAATATTTTTTTAAATCATATTTAATGAAACACTTAAAATTGATTAATTAGTACAGCGATAGTAAATTAGGAAGTGATGTGAAGAGAATATTTTAAAGATGAAGTTTAACATGGAATGAATGGAATGCATTGATGGATATACTAAAAAAAGATTCTTAAACAGAGGAATAAACAGACACGGATTAAACTAAACGAAACATTTTCCAAACATTTTTTTTTATCACAAGCAATCTTCATCCAGTGTTTCGTTTTTTTTTTTTTTTTTTTTTTTTTTTTTTTTCACGGTCATTTTACTAATGCCACCAATTCATTCGTTTATACTACAAATCGAAAGATCAAATAAGAAGTTAATAAAGCTTTCAGAAGAGAAATATCTGATACTGAGCATTCATGAAGCCTATCTCTCACAGAGAATATAATTAAAAGGATTATGAAATATATAATACCGAAATAATATCATGCAAATTATTGTAGCTGAAGGCAAGCAGAATAAGACTTAACAGATCAAGTGTAATCTAAATCACTTTAACTCTAACATATCAAAGAGCGCTTTAAGGGAAGGTGTATAGTACGTTGGTATCAAGTCCTCGTGTCCCTGTTTCTCGAATTCTTCCACTTTATTCAAATCGTGCACTCCAGTACCTACTAGAACCGATCTCAAATCATTCACATGCGCGAATTTTATATCCGTTTCACAATTATCACCAAACATCACCGTCCTTTCGGCCTTGAGATTGAACCTAAAAAGAATTCTCAAAAAACAGGAACAGTAATTTTCCTACATTTTTGCACATGTATAACCAGGAGTAAATGAAGATAAAATGGTCTAATAATTTCATAAATCATTTAACCCTCTGATTTATTTTTGTGTTACCAAATCAATATCTAGTTATATTTTCTTATATATTACACAAGTGAAAATCTAAGGCCTCAACGAGCATAATTTGCCGACATACTATTATTGGACACCAGAAGTAATGTGATAAACCGACAAGTAACGTGAAATTATGGACTGAATGCAGAATAGTACTGATCTAGCTTTTCATCTTATCGAAATTAATAAATCAGCAAATATATACTTCTCCTGAATGTATTCGAACATTGTTTTGCTAGGTTTACCAATTATGATTGGTTCTTTACCAGCAGCTGTTTGCACTGCTCTCATATTTACACCCGATCCTGGTATAATGACACCTAAAACTAGCACTGTATGAAATTCGCATTCTGAAATTATGAAAATAAAAATATTTCATTTATATTTTGTTAGACAATTTTCCAATAGAATTGGAAGCATACAAAAAATAATTTAGCTAAGCCTCTCTCAACTGCTGTTTTGTCGCTGACATATTTAGCAGTTTGGTTAGCAAATAAAAAAAAGCCCTACCTGGCACAGGCCCAGGCAGCCTTGGGTCTGGATTGGTAGCATAAAAACGTACTGCTGGCTGATTGATATAGTTTGCAGCCCTCATTATTTTAGGGTAACTTAAATGTACATCGAAACTAACTACTACAGCTCTCACTTTTCTAGACGTATCCATTTGTTGTATGGATTCAACGTTGGTATAAGATTCGGCAGGATCAGGTCCTATTCCAAAGCTTTTGATTCCTTCTTTTTGTAATTCTTTCTGAAACAAAAAAAACATGTGTAAAAAGCAAAAAACGACGCTCCAAAAAAAAAAAAAACAATACTTACTTGCAAACCACTTGAGCCAACAATATAAACCGGTAAGTCAGACTTTTCCTTGGCTAATATATGAGCCAAGACTTTAGCTGGTGATAAAATCCGATCAACAGGTATCATATCAAAACCTATTCGATTACATTTCGTCGCGAAATCATCCAGTGTTTTAGTTGAATTATTTGTTACTATGAAGACATTTTTGCCTAAAAAATATTTCATCTTCAATGAATCATCAAAAACTTTACTTTTAAGAACAACATCATCAAAATGTATTTATAGCAAAGATAGTCTCGCTCTTTTTCGAGAAAAATTCTTGAAAACGTTAATTAACTGCAGTAAATTGCGATATTTCTCATAATATTCAACAGATTCGACAGTAAAGAGATAAAAAATGAAAAGAAAGATAGAACAGGAATAAACTAAGAAGCATTTTGGAATCTTGAAATTTTTTTCATCATAAATTTGAATTTTTAAAAAAAATAAAGCCAAAGAAAACGGAAGTAAATACAAACCAGCTGATACAAGGTATTGCAGGAAATCAGCAGAACCTGGTATTGGGGTGTCATGAAGCCAGAGTACACCATCAGCATCGAAAAGAAATGAATCGAATGAATTGATCAGTTGTTTACTGTTTACCTGTTGTACCTTTGACATCCCTTTGACAGCAACAACTACGAATTATCATCGAATTCCTACGACACCTGGATTATTCACAGCCTGATTTAGATACTGTCCTTTTCTATTATCATTCAGGATAAAAGACAGAGATCACTCATAGTGCGTGTGCGTGACACACGTTACATATTCGTGCACCTTTTAAATATTGATAAGGCTTGACAGAGAAATACTTTGTCTTTCTAAATTTAAAAAAAAAAGAACAAATATTCTATTTAAGAAAATGAAAAATTATTAAAAAGAAAGCGCAAAATGCTCATCAAAATCACAAAACATACCTCTACTTTAAAAAAAAAATTAACTATACTTTAGTGCTGCATATTATAATTTAGAAGCTGTAACAAGCGAGCATAGTTTTAGAGCGAAATCTTGCAAAATCAATCAATATCGAAAGAATACGGCACATCAAATGGCCTAATTACATCACTTGGCATTAGTTCAAGTTGAAGCGAGCAGGGTGGGTTTCGTCATCACTGGTCAGTGTAGTGGTCAGCAGGCACGCGAAGCGGTGCGGCGGCGGAAGTTGGCTTCGATAGTGGGAAGGCTTAGTTGTTAGGATGTATGCGTGCATTTCTAATTTTATATCTTAGATGTAGATAGAGCTTGACGTACGTGAATAAGTTACGTTATATGATTTATCTTAATGATTATTGTTGATATTACTTTTTAATTTAATCTACTTTACGTGTATGCGTCATTGATGGTAGTTATTGTTATTGTTGTTATTGTTATTATTGTTATTATACTACATATGAGAAATGTGAGAAGTTTGAGAAAGGAAAAGAAGAGAGATAGATGGAAGAAATTCTTGGATTCAGTAGCACCAAGTATGTTCTAAATTTTGGACCAGCTGCTAGTGAAAATTTCTCTATGCATGTCTCTCTCCCTCCCTCTCTCTCTCTCTTTCTCTGTCTATTTCTCTATTGTGTTACCTTTTTGCGCATTTATGAGATTACCGCAGTTCGTGCCAGGTGGTGCGTGGGGGGATGAGAGGGGGAGTTCTGCCTTTTGTTTGCAAAAGTGTCTGATGATCACCGCTGCTCTGTGAATGTTGTACAACGTTTGGCCGATAATATTCTGTCCACGTTAAAATATTTCATATTATTTCGCTTAGATTACTTCTCTTTTCTATGATTATTTATTGTACCTAAACTATATGCCTACATGCCTCTCTCTATCCATCATATAATTCAATAATTTTATTTAGCATTATGATGATAACAATCTTTGCATCTAAACATTTCCCATTTAGTGAAAGTCACGTGTAGTCGAGAAAAATTCACAGAAGGATGCAATGTACATTTTTGTATTTTACACATACTCACATACATTTTACTTTTTTTTAATATATAAATTGAAATGATGCATGAGAGTGTACGCTTACAATTATATTTTAAATCTTAAAATCAATGCAAAAATGAACTAATAATTATGCGTAATTTCTGCGTTTTTTTTTTTTTTTTTTTTTTAGCAACTATTTTTACATCAATTTTTTAGCATTATTTTCTTTAACGTGTTTTATTTTAAGAAAATGAGAGATGAAGCGAAATTAACGAGATTTTGTTATGGTAGACGAGAAATAATGCAATTATTTCTTCATAAATATTTAAATTTATTATGCAGAGGAAGTTTGTTTAGATTGTATCAATGATGGCTTATCGATATTACTACTACTCTACTACTACTACTGTTATTTCTATGAATATTTTTACTGCTAAGCAATGGTTATTTTATTTTCTATTGAATTATATAAACCTTCCAGGATATGATTAATTTTCTTACAATTTTCTACTGTTCCAAAAGATTTGATAATTTTGGATCATAATTGACATATGATATGTTTATCATTTATCCCTTTTATCCAGAGGCGAAGCTTGGCTCCTTCAACGGTTAGTGGGATTTCGTCGTCGCCTATCGTGAAATCATCCATTTTGGTTGGTGACGAAAAAAAATTACGGGAACGGAAAAGACACAAATTGAACGCATTAGAAGTTAGTGCATAATTCCTGGAATTTCATACAAGAAATTATAATTTTTGAATCTTTTTCTAGTTAATCTATAAAGGCACTAAAGATTTTCTCTTTTTTTTTCAAAACAGTCATGAAGCTACCAATCACTATACACTTACTGTTATATTGGGTTATTTTGTCCTTTGATCTAATCCTTACAATTACTGTTATTCTATGCTTGCAGCTGTCTCTCGTAAATATGTTGGTGTATGACCTACCCGTAGCTCCGAATATGTGTGGGACAGTTTGCGCAACACATATCGGTCCACGGGAAAGTCACACATTGACTGACTCGATTTTACCGCCATTGCTGACCGTTGCATCATTATACAGTATTTAGTTGTTATTTCCAATATCCGCCAATGTATCCAAATTATCCCAGTTTTTGTCGCAAGCTTATGAATTCTTGTAATCTTATTACCCTTTTTTTGTTCCACCTTTTCTTGGAAAATCTTTAGATGTTAGTGTAAGATCCAGTCCCTTTTTTTGTTCTACCTTTTCTTGGAAAATCTTTAGATGTTAGTGTAAGATCCAGTCCCTTTTTTTGTTCTACCTTTTCTTGGAAAATCTTTAGATGTTAGTGTAAGATCCAGTCTATGCACTTCTTATTGGAGATAAAAATTTTTGACCTTCAAGGTCATTATTATTCGTAATGCATCGTGTTCAGTCTCTTTTTTTTGGTTGTAATAGAATTTATGACTTTATATACCCTAGCAATATTGATGTGTTGGTCTTATCTGTTATTGCCAACCAAGTTTTGAAATGCTAGTTATTTCTTTAGCATTGCCCTATTAATTATTGTTCGGGAAAAGGAAGGCTATTTTTAGTATTTCGATGATTTTTCCACCATTTATTTGAATTTCATTGCCATAGTAAAGTGCTTTATTATATGTATCTTCAGAAAGATGAAAATCTCGACCGAAATGAGTTGAAAAGTTCATATCGTAAAATCTTAATCACAGCTGTCGATGATTTGATGCAAAAGGAACAAGGCTTTCATGAAGAAATAATCAGCAGGCTTCTCAGCAGGCCTTTCAAAATCCCTATTCCTGATTACAGAAGTAACTGTTGTCGTTGTATAATTCTTTTTTGTTCTATGTTTTGAACTTGTTGAAATTGAATAGTTGTCCTATGAAAAGAAGTGTCACTTATCGGTATGGCGGCTGTCGGTTAACCCGTAGTTTCGAACATGTGTTGGATATTTGATAACACATGTCGGTTCTCGGGTCAATTGCTTACTAGCCGTAATTCCGGACCGATATCCATTACTGCAATTTATCCGATTTATGTATATGCTTTAACATTTATTAGTAATATATCCTTTCTTGTTGGATTGATAATACACTTTGGATAGCTAACAGTTTGAAAAGAAAACGATGTGTTTTACATTAACAGATTCTGGCAGGACTCGTCCTCTTGGCCTTCGGCATTCAACGGTTCGCTGTGCACTGTTTGACCCATATGCTGAGGGAGCATTGGTGCTATTCACACCACCAGAACTTAGTGCACATGATGCACTCAAACTTGATGCTACAAATAAACAGGTGAACATCACACTCCTCAGTTTGATGATTTCCTGTAGATTTTAAATTACCACTTGATATTTGAAACAGTTTACTTATTTTGGGTTCTTAGTTCGATTATATATGTTATTCCCATGATAGAAGTTCGCTATAGGTGGTATAAAATGTGTCTTATCAACTTGATCAAAATCTGATATTTGCAACATATTCTGTTTGAAGATTTGTAAGAAAATGAGCTATTTAAAATGAAATTGGAAGGTACATGTTGTGGTAGATCCAATGCTGAGCACCGTTCTACGACCTCATCAACGGGAAGGTGTGAAATTTATGTATGATTGCGTTACTGGTGTTCGCATACCTTCCGCTCATGGTTGTATCATGGCAGATGAAATGGGTTTGGGCAAAACGTTGCAGTGTATCACGCTAATGTGGACATTACTCGTATGTCTGTTATCATCTAATAATGCATCCAAATTAATAATTATTGCCGATGATTTACGCTGCGAACACTCATCGTGTTTAAGACAACTTAATAATAAATGCAAGAAGCTGAACTAAATTAGTGCTGTGCTACTCTAAAGTTGATATATGTGAATGAATCCTGAAAGAGAGGCGGTTAAATGATCTGCTTTGGATGGTAGTAGTGATACGTAAGAAGAAACAAAAAATTGGGAACAAATTTGAAAGGATTTCATGGAATTCGTAAATTTCCTGAAGTATTAGGAAAGTTTGACCTCGACAAATATGCTTGCATCATGACGAAAACCTAAATTTCAGATCTTTGATTAGTTTAAACTTTTATAAATGGAATTGTTTAAATTAAAAAAAAGTTACTTCAGAGACAAGGACCAGATGCAAAACCGACATTGAATAAGGCAGTGATTGTTTGTCCGAGCAGTCTTGTCAAGGTTAACGCTTGATTTGCTTGTTGAGTATACTTTTATTTGCAGTTTGGCCTTGAAATAAAGGTTGCGATTGGGTGCGTATATGTCTGAGAGCAAGGATTATTGATCATTTATGTTCATTTATACCGGAAAAGATATAAATATTATAAACATTCAAATCTTTATAAAACAAAAAAAGAGCGCAATTATCTGATTTCTCAGTGAGTGAACACTTTATAATGCAACTTTGGAAGTGATGTTTCGTTTTTGAAAAGTCACTGATAGTGGTTCGATTTTGGGAAAAATTATTTCCATCTAAGAAATAATCCTTCCAGAAAACATTGGGAAAATTATTTCTTAGATGCCAGTTGTTAAGATGACTCAAACTAGAGATTTATGAATTTCCAGAATTGGGATAAGGAAATCAGAAAATGGCTTGGTGGGCGAGTGAACGCATTACCCGTGGATTCGGGAGGGAAAGATGAAATTGACAGGATTTTAGGTTTGTATTGCGCATTTCAGGAGCTATTTAACTGTTTAGCACTCGGTATTAAGTAATGATACTTAGTAAAATTTGGCAGATTTTTTTTTTTCAAGTAATAATAAAATCATTTTGAATGATGTTTCTTTATTTACGTTATTTCAGAAAAGTTTGTATCGCAGATTGGTATACGTTGTCCTACTCCTGTACTTATTATTTCCTATGAAACTTTTCGACTCCATGCTTTCATTCTATTGCAGAAGGAAATTGGATTAATCATTTGCGATGAGGTTTGTTGTAAATTTTAGTATTTGTTCCTGTTTCTTGTTACAATAAAGTATAGTCATTCTAATAGTTCCAGGGCTAGTTGCCGTACTCAGATAAACTCTTACATTAAAGATTACACTTTTTTCAAGTTCCATAGTCTTGGATTCATTATCAGTAATAATTAGCAACAGGTAGATCATTATTTGTCTTTTGCTGCTTAATTTTTTTTTTCCAAAATACCTTTTCAAAGCCATTTTCAATACTGCTGCTAATTAGTAAACGCAAGCTTAATTCAAATTTAATTTGCAAAAGAGAAAAGCATCATTTCACCATATATTCATATTCTTGTATCGTTTCTCATTCCATCATACCGTATTAATTTGTACCTTCATTTTTTATCAGTCATTAATGCTTCATGTAATAGTTTTCAAATTTTTATTAACTTTAATTGTAAGACTATTTATCTCAGGGTCACCGACTGAAAAACAGTGACAATCAAACATACCAAGCACTTTTCGGTTTAAAATGCCAGCGACGAATACTTATTTCTGGCACTCCAATACAAAATGATCTCTTGGAATATTACAGGTTGGCGTAGTTTTTGAGGAATCTTCAAAACTTTTTATAAAATTCGACGAAAACTTTTACTTGAGGATCATTTGTCAAAATATCGAGATTCATTAATAATGAATTCAAGATTAACTGTCAGAAAATTGTGTCGATCTAATGAAATTTTGAGTCATTTTTGCTTCTAGTCTGATAAATTTTGTCAATCCTGGCTTGCTTGGAACAGCCTTAGAATTTAAACGACGCTTCGAAAATATTATTCTCCGAGGCAGAGATGCCGATGCAACAGATGCGCAGCGTGAAAAAGGTGATATTGCACTTACCGAGATGTCATCTATTGTGAGTAATTGTATCATTAGAAGAACATCCGCGCTGCTCACGAAATATTTGCCGGTACAGTATTTCATTATTTTAAATATGTATGCCAAAAATAAGTAAACTGTTTATATATGTTTACCATTGAATTTATTTATTTCAGGTCAAATATGAACTTATTATTTGTTGTAAGTTGACAGAACTGCAAGAGAAGTTGTATAGGCAACTTATTAGTGCCTTTTCAATGGGCGGAAAGCAGAAAGTAACTCAAGGCAAGTGTTGACTTCTGTTTGAGTTATCATTGATAAATGAAAAGGATTGAGATATATTGTTGCAAGATTAATAATTATTTGATCCAGAGTATTTTTATTTTCAGGTGATAAAATAACAGGAACGGCGCTTTCGTTTATCACGAATCTAAAGAAACTATGTAATCATCCACAGCTAATATTTGACAAATGCCAGAAGAAGGAAGAAGGATTTGAAGGTTTTGCTTATTTGGTAGTAATCAAAGATGTCCTTATAATTTGCCGGTTGAAGTAGTTTATGGTTGCAATAGTTGCAATACCGTAGTAACAATTGTAATACTGCTTACGATAATTTTTTAGACTGCTTGCAACTGTTTCCCAGGGACTTTGGCAAGAAGTTCGAGCCAGTATTTTCTGGGAAAATGAAAGTTTTGGACTACTTATTAGCAGCAACAAGGGCCAATACAAATGACAAATTTATTTTGGTATCTAATTATACGCAAACAATTGATGCATTTGTTGAAGTAAGTTTCGAATTAATTTTTTCGGTGTTTTAAATGGATCTTGCTAATTTGTGCAGTTATAAATCTTTGTGAATTGCATAGTAAAAATTGGATAGGAAACGGTTAAACAGATCAGTTTGTGTCCAAACTAAAAATTGGTGAAGGAAGTTCGTTCAAACAAAAGGCTCATTTCTTCAAATTGTTTGTAGTTATTTGCGCAGATTGTATGTAGAGAGGGAGAAAAATGAGCGTTAAATATGAAGGTCGATTTTATAGAAAACTTTTAGTTGTGTCAGCTTCGCCGCTATCCATATATTCGTTTGGATGGGACTTGTACAATTAAACAGCGAGCAAAACTGGTAGAAAAATTCAACGACCCTGAGGTTGCATTTAATTATTCCAAGAATTATGATCAATTCACGAAATTCGTGACTTAATTTTCGTCAGATGGAATTTGTTTTATATAGAGCTTGCAGAATTCATGATCAAATTATGCATGAGATGATTTGCTTTACTTTTTTTGAATGATAAAAGTGATAGTCGAAAAGAAATGGGAGAAATTGACAGACAGATACGAAAGGACATATTTAACAAATAAAAAAAATTTAATTCATCATTCAAAATCGTGATAGCGAATGACTGAGTAGACGGTTACACTTTAGAGTGTTGAGTATGTATTTCTGTTATCATCGAAAGCAGGTGGCTGTGGTTTAAATTTGATTGGTGCAAATCGGCTTGTGATGTTTGATCCGGATTGGAACCCAGCAAATGATGACCAGGCGATGGCTCGAGTATGGAGGGATGGACAGAAGAAGAATTGTTTCATCTATCGATTGTTAGCGGTAAAGTTTTATCAAAATTTAGTATTTGCTTCGTATATCTTACATGATCTATTTTTATGCTTTTCCATAACATTCAAATTTAGCGGAAGAGCCATACTACGATATAATTTCTAGATAGTTGGAATAGCTAAAAAAATTTTCAAGCAGAAAAACACGGAAATTTAAGATGATAGTCAACAATTATCACAGTTAATTTTTCTAATGTTCTAAATTTCTAAATTTTATTCTAAATGTGTTCTAATTTTTTAGTTTCTAAACAGTAATCAGGTAGCATTCAAAGATACATAGCATAAGTCAGAATTTACCTTATTGAGAGAGAACATTATATGCTTGTAAGGCGGATAAAGTAAATGAAGCTAAGAGCAGTATCCAGCGATAACCACAGAAATAATTGTGAGAAGGATTTTTTTGTTAAAGTTAATAAAGGATTTTTGCGCAATATGATAAATCGTGAATGAATTGGTGGACGATCACAGAGGGATAATTATCACCATCAAAATATCTGTAAAGGCAGAACATTGGAATGCTAAATTAAGAATCAAGATGTTATTTGCTTGAAAGAAAGATTAAGCTGACGAAATGAATACTGTTTTAGATGATATAGTAGTTATATACCAGGATTACTGTCTGACTAGTCCGATGGGATGTTTCAACTCTAGACTTTCAACCCCAATGTTTTGGGGCAATTTTCCTGCAAAGTCTCAAGAAGAAGAAAATAAGCTTGTGAATTCCGGGACTTTTTTCAAGCATCAGTTTAAATCTGTGAGAAATAAGATTAAAATTTTTTATTGAAAAAATAAATTTTGATAAAAGAGTAAGAGGGTATTTATTAGCCATAAACTTGCTTGGTCCAACTTTTCTATCTCTTTCTTTAAAACCTATAATCATAAATTTGAAAACTCTTTACCCTGATATATTTCTGTTAAATACTTCTATCTTCTGCAAGTAATGAAGTCGGTAATAGCTGGAAACAAATATAAATGTTATAATGCGGTAAACTTCGATCATATCAACTTGAATCATTGTCTAGACATTATTATGCTGGCAGTTGATCAAATTTAGAAGGCTTCTTTTATTAAAGAATTATACGTAAAAGAAATAGTGATAACGTAGAAAACAATTACATGGAAACATAGCGAAAAATAGAATCTGAAATGACCGGAAAACGCGAACTGTGGTAGAATGATACAACATTGAGTGCGCTATTTCATATTTAATTTTTGGAATTTCATGTCATTTTGTTTCATATTGCAGATTTTTTGGGAAGCATTTTCAAAATAAATTGATAATCTTAATTATGATTGCGCAGTAATATGTCTAATAAACGTTTGCAGACTGGTAGCATCGAAGAAAAAATGTTTCAACGACAAGCGCACAAGAAAGCACTATCATCCTGTGTTGTTGATGAAGCTTCCGATGTGGCGCGACACTTTAGCAAGGACCAATTGCGCCATTTATTTGATTTGAAAACAGACATCGCTTCAGATACACATAATTCGTGAGTTTTCATTTTTGGCCGTTGCTGAAGCTTTCATTTAGTAAAATAAAATGATGGTAAAATGACGTGACATTTCTCTGGAAGAGAGGTTTGCGTCCATCTATTATCGGAAAATATTTCATATGATTTTTAATATTGAAAATATCGACTGGAATATGAGACTGAATTGTGGTGCTAAATTAATAATTAATTCCTAGATTGAAATGTGACCGGTGCGTAAATGGTATTGAATACAGGGAACCTCAGGAGCACTCAGATACGAATTCTGATCTCAGTGAATGGTATCACGTGCAAAAAGATGCACGCAAGATACCGGACAAAGTAAATTTTTTGAAATTTCATGGTGCATGTTTATTTGTGCCGTTAGGATGCCATTAGGTATATTATGTTTCAGCTTAGGTCAGAGAGTTTGGTTTAATTCCTTCCCAGTTTTTGTTTTTTCATTAGTTGTAAACACAAAAATTTTTAGGTTTTGAAAGGAGTCTTTGATTGTGGCGCCATTACGTTTGTCTTTCATCAGAAGTCTCACGATGGAAGAAGCGAAATAATAAAAGAAGAGAAAGAAATCAAACAGGATGATTTTTTGATCGAAGAGAAAACGAGTTGAAATTTCGCATTATTCCAGTTTTTTCAATTTCTAAAATTTTTCATCGTATTTGCATGTTTCTTATAAATTGCATAAAAAAGATGTTTCACACCGCACTGTAAACTCGTTAACTAACTCTTTCTCTTGCTATGAAAAGTTGTGATAACGTTAGTGTATTCGGAGTTAATTTAATAGAGATCGCTAAGTGAATGCCTAAAATGTTCGAAAATTTCATGAAGTAATTTCTGGGAATTCTTCCATCCTTTATATAACGCTAAACTTTTGCAGTTTTCATCCTTAACTAGAAAGTCAAATTTTCAAACTGGAAATTAACTGTTGGAACAATATATGTGTATGCTAGTAGGAAAAGTATCGAACCAAACAGTAAATGGCCATATATGGAGAAGGAGAATTGCAGGCTTATGTTTATATCGAAAATTTAACAGTTTGAAAAAATGATAAAATTATTTGATGAGAGCAAGTAAAAAATGATCATAAAAGAGGAAAATGCGTCAGAAATGATAAGGGAAAGAGTATGCTGTTACTTTTATCAAAGATTTCATATATCAGATTAAAATAGAAATATCGGTGGGATGGTTCATATTACTACATATTTATGTAGTACTATTTTTACTATTACTATTTCAATACGGTTCAAAGGTTGATACAATAACGTTCAAAGGTTCAATATGGTTCAAAGATTGATACAGTAAGGTAGCGAAACGTTAAAACAGTAATGCTTTGATTAGCATAGTGCAAATTATATAAAAACAAATGTTGTAATATTGCGATATTTAAATTGATGAATGAAATGGTAAAAATTGTAATTATCGTATCAATTAATATAATCAGAACTAGAATTATTAACTGATTCATGGTGTAATGATTAAAGCAGGCTAAAACTACTACGAAATGGATGATCAGGAAAAAGGTGATCAAGCCTGATAAATCAGTTTTGGAGAGGACTAGCAAAGAGCCAGAAGCAATGAACTTTAGCAACATTTCTGGATGTCATGCATAAAAAGTTAATAGGAAAAGCAATCATCGGATTATGGATGAACTAAAAACAGTTTGATTGCACTACCTGATAGAGGAAATAATTAGAAGTCCTATAATTCATAGATACTATTACGTGATAACTTAAACTTTGTTAAATAAATAAATGAATGTTAATGTATCATTCTTGATCATGATAAAGATTTGGAGAAAGTTATCAATAATGAGTACTAACTGATAAAGGTATTTCATTCAAATAACGGAAGTTTGCGCTACTTTTTCATTCAAGTTTGTTTTCAATTCAAGTTTGCGCAATTAATTCTAAACAAGTTTTTTTTTAGCTTTGACTCAAAAACCAGTTCTAATTTGTGCAGGAATTTTACTGGTTACAAGCGCTGATTATTGTTGTGATTGATTTTGATATCAGCATTTCTACTATTTAAGGAAGCACGCTTTCTTATGTTTTTTGATCATAATGATATGAAAATTTTGATTTTTAATTTGTTTAATACTTTAAAATATGTAAATGGAGACAATGGCACGAGTATTAGAATCAGAAATGACGGAGAGTTCAACCATTTCAATGTTAAATTCTCGAATGAACAAAAAATTGATTGAACTTTAACAAAAATTATTGTGATATTTTGTGGACAACTAACTAAGTTTTCTTGGTTTTGGGCTCAAAAACTAGAATAACAGACTTTGATGTGATTCTCTTAACTGATGCGAAATGGTAATATTTATTATCTCGTCGTATTTAAAATCACAGTATTTCACTTTCACTGTCAGCCCATTGAAGAGAAAGTTGGAACTATTGAAGGGTAGAACACAGCTGATAAGCTCTGCATCATTTCTATAGAATGTGATAAAGCATGATGAAGTGATCAAATGAAATGAACTCATTACTTATCAGCTGATAAGCTCTGCAACATTTCTATAGAATGTGATGAAGCATGATGAAGTGATTAGGGACTTATCAAAACGGAATAGTTAATTAGCGTTGTTAATTAATGGAATAGTAATGATATACCAATAGTATGTCATATTTCAAATTCTCGTTGGCGATAGAACGAGCAGAAATTCGATTACTTCTAGAATCTAAGTAAAGTGATTGTATTGGCAAGACACTACAAAAAACATCGAAAAGACATTATTATTTGGTGAGTACTGAGAAATACCAGATATAATGCTAGAGAAAAGCCTTTAAGACTTCCTTGGAAATTTAGATATCCAATATCTTGAATTATTAGTCTGAAATTTGACTAATGAAATGAAAAATATATTATACGAATGTGTGAGTGAACAACTATAAACTAGAATTAGAAAGCAAAGGAGTTTATTGGGGTGACTAAATAGGATAATGAATATCATACGGTAAGATTTTTACGGTAAGGATAATGAATATTATACGGTGGCTATTATACGGTAAGGATAATGAATATTATACGGTGGCTAAATAGGATAATGAATATTATACGGTTATTGATAGCGAGAAAAGCATGAACAGATCACAGAAACACAGTAATACCATAATAATAACAGTGGTCTTAATTTTAAGTTAAACAGTAAGGCTGTCCAATTACTAGCATATGAGGTGACCAATGGCTATTATTCGTACTATGTACAAAACATAAACAACAAATAGACAAAATATGACAGTAAATAACATAATTTATTGAATAAATAAAGTATCGATCATAAAAATCCAAGGGTAACTGTAAATCGCGAAATCACAAATGTTACACATCCCGACTGCCAAATATTTATCTACAGCCTCAGAATATCCCCCGACAATATGAAGGCGAATTTTAGCCTAGAGAGATCGTGATTTTCATTATGTTCCATCATAATTGAACAAACCAGGGCATGTTGTTCTACTGAGACTGTTGCCGCAATTCGTGAGTGTGTGGGTGTGTATGTGTGGGTGTGTGTGTGTGTGTGTATATATATGTGTGTGTATGTGTGTGTGTGTATGTGTATGTGTGTGTGTGTCATATGTGTATGTATATGGTGTGTATGTATATATGTATGTGGTTACTGGCATCTGTGTGTTTTGTGTACGTGCAGCCTGAATCGGTATGTATGTTAACAGCTGTGTACGTCGATATATGATGTATGTCTGTCTATGTGTTTGTGCATGTGTACGCATGTGTGTGTATGTGTGTGCTGCTTACAAACTGATTTGTGCTCAGAATTGGTTTACTCGATAAGTACTTAATATGGCATTTGTTTCGAGGGATAGCGGGGGGAGGAGGCGGGGAGGTTTTTCTGAGGTTTTGCGGTAATTATTAGTGATAAGCAAAGTAATATGATGATACTGTATATTTATTTGTAACAACAATTACAGTACTAAAAAAATGTGAATTACAGTACAAAAAAAAAATGTGTGATGATAACGAACCGGCTATAGGTGGTCGTCCTATTTCGGAGATGAAAGTGGTTGAGTTAAAAGAGGAGTTAGGAAAGCGAGGATTATCGAAAATCGGCAATAAGAATGTTCTTCATGAACGACTCAAAGAGGTTTCACATTTCTCTATTTCTTTTCTTCTTTTCTTTCAATATTTTTATACGAAATTTTAATGATAAGATCAAATTATCTTTTAATAATTCAAAAAGAGACCTAATATCTTCTAGAAATGGCGATAATAATGAGAGTGGGTTCTTTTGTTAAATGTTAAATCAGTAATCATATTAAATTCTTAATCGATGTAGCGATAACTTGAGGCCAAATTATGAGCCAATGAGCCGGTGGTCATTTTGTTCTAAATTTTTGATCGATGTAGCGATAACTTGAGGCCAAATTATGAGCCAATGAGCTGGTAGTGATTTTGTTCTAAATTCTTAATCGATGTAGCTGCATTTTGTTCTAAATTCTTAATTGATGTAGCGATAACTTGAGGCCAAATTATGAGCCAATGAGCTGGTGGTCATTTTGTTAACCATTTATTTTAATAGAGCTTCATAAAATCAGTTGTAATGTTTGTAAATTAAAAATTTCATAAGCATTCTTTTCTTTTAACTCTATGATTATCATAGTGCATGTACACCTTTTCAGCATATTCTTTTTTCCGTTTACCGTTCTGTGCTTGTTGTCTTTTGTTAACAACTTCTGCAATTTCAGTATTTGGTGACAGAAGTAAATGTCAAGTGTGAGAACGAGGTACAATCAACAGCTGTGGAAAGTCCTCAGAGAGATTTGGTAAATTTCAAGTTATAATAAAACATTTCGAAGGATTTATGGAACTATTTCAAATTATTTTTTTCCATTGCAAATAACAAATGTTACAGACTTCTCCACCCAATCCACTAGTTGCGGAGTATTTGGCCAAACAGCAGACAGCTTTACGTAAAGCACGCAAAGATGCAGGTTTGTTATTTTTCGTTGCTTAGTTTGGATATGATGCTTTTATATTTGATTATTTCAAAGTTTGATGCGTCAATATGGTATTAGATGAGTGGGTAGTTGATAAACATGATTTGCAGAAGCGGTGCGCAGAGCTTCATCTGGAGATGATGCATCGCCGATACGCGAGAAGTCGATTTCTGTTACGCGTCGTTCTCGACGTGGACGTAGTACAGCTACTACTATTGAGAAATCTTCAGAATCTGTAGTAACTAGTGAAACTGAGCAGGTAATTTACGGCAGTGCAATACTTCTTATGCATACTTAAAGTTTCCTAGTGCCTGACAATTAAAATAGGAAATACAATAAATAAATCAGATGAGTTTTCATGAAATGACTGAACAGAAATCGATTTTGAGTTAGGTATTTTCATTTCATAATTAATCTTAAGGACCAAATGGAAGCGGACAGTTTCCAGGAGAGTGTGGAAGCGCAGTCGAAAAGTCATAACACAGACGAAACTGAGAATGATATCGGTGCTGCACTTGAAGTTTTAAAGAAGGAGACGGACGCCAGCGTTGATTCTATGTCTAGAGCCATGAAGATGAAAACGTCGGAAGAAACCGAACGTACAGAAACAGAATATGATGAAACGAGACTGGTCAGCGACCAGCAATCAGTGGATCTGGAAGAGAGATGGCCAGAAAATACTAAGGATGTTAGTGAGGAGTACGAAGTACAAAAGAAACATGAAGACAAAGATGAGGAAGAGGATGCTGTATCGGATGTGGCAAGCAGTGATACGGGAACATCATGGTACTTTTTATTATCATTTCTTGATATATTATAGTCAGGAGTTTTTCAATAATCAAGCTTTTATAAGAAGGTTTGCAGAAATCAGTCACATGTTATGGAATAAAATTCATTGTTTCTGACTTGTACTCTAAGTGTGGGATAGGCTTTCTCTAAGCTTTCCTATAAAAGTTCATTCCATAGCATGTGGTTCTTTTTTAATTACACTTTTTTGTTTAATTCTTTTTTTATTTGCAAGTAAATGAAATTTTAGTTCCCAGAATCAGCTGATTTGGTCGTTTATGCGAAGTTCTTAATTAATTTATAATTTCTTTTTAGTCGAAGTCGAAGTGAGGCAGCGGATGAATCAAATGCATCTTGGGAACAGATGCCAGTAGATCTGGAAGAATTATCGAACCAAGGAGAGGTAAGCTGGCAAAGTATTTACATGTAAAACGGTTCACGAATGAAGAGATGATGATATTCCCATTCGAATAGTGTAATTGTACGTTGAATTATGACGACTTTTTTTTTTTGGGAAACGGTAGATTACTATCATTAAGATATATCCTGTAGTTTTTTAGTCCTGCTGAAGCATAATTTGAAATCGCTGTCATCATTCGCTGTGAAATAGCGTAGTATGCTTTCAAAACTAAAATGCCATTTCGTTTTGCTGATGTGATTCCTTTTCACTCGTGGTTGCATATTTATAGATGAAAACAGTCGACATTGCATCAGTGAAGAAGATCGCAGAGCGCACAACGGGTGCTACAACCACTAAAAGCAAGTTTTTTCTGTATTTTCGAAGTTAATCTAATGTCGATATATATTGGTCCCCTTCTTTGTTTCTATAGTATTGTGTTATTATGTTGTGTTGCATGCAGACAATGGAGTGTTGCCTCGAATTAGACTGTTAAATTTCTATGTCTCAGATCAGTTTGGGATTACTGCATGGTTATTGTTGATAGTCTATTCATCACTTCGACATTGTTCATTTCAGCAGAAGCAGCGGTCACCCAAGAGAAAAAGCGACGTTGGAAACCATCTGAAACAGCACAATCTACAAACAGTGTCGTCACAGTTTCATTTCTAAGACATAAAGAAGAAGAAATCGAAATAGATGAACAGGAAGATATGCCCGACACTCATGCTTCTGCTGTATCTGATTTCAAAGAAGAATTGTCCGACACAAAAGATAGAATGGAAGAGCTAGATTACGAAGAACCTATGCAAAGTTCAATTGCCGAAGTAGCAGAAGAAGTTAAAGTAATGAATAAATTTTATTTACTGGCAAAGTTTTACGTGAGCTCATTAGCTAGTCGTATTGAGGAATTATTAATGTTGCATTATTGTCATATTTTCTGGTAAGAGCACATTGCAGGCTGCTGAGGAAGTATCTGAAAGACGCAAGGAGAGAATATTTGAAAGGGTTGAGAGACATGCGAAACGCTTAGGTACGTATATTCCTTTTTATAAAGCTTTAAAAAATTAGTTTTGTTTTGGTATTTGCTGCCTTGCATTTACCTGATTTATCTGGTTTTCAGTCATGTTTTAATTTTCAGGACCATCAGGTGTATTGAAGCGTTCGCCCACTCCGGATAAACAACTAGAGAGCCATATAACAGTGGATGGTTTCGTACGTAAACGAAGAGTCTCACCAGCACGATATCCAGTTAATCAGGTCATTCATTGCTCTAATTGTGTAGCTGAATTGGAACTGTGCTCTTCATTCTTGAACTTACAATTATTCAAAATTTTCCCGTTATAAATATCCGTTTTTAATTTTTTGTTTGACATCTTTATCAACTGTAAAACGAGAGCGATTTTTGTAACATTACCGTCAATTTTTTTAGTTTTATCATAAGTAAAAAAAAAACCATAATTTGCATCCCATTTATGCATTGTTTTCAGGTGATAATGATAAGACAGCTCACTCGCCCTTACTTAGTTAAACAATTACAGCAATTGCTTTCAACTTTTGGTACAATAGTTGAGGGGGGTTTCTGGATCGACAATATTAAATCTACATGCATTGCAAAAGTAATTTTCTTTTCAGTTTAAATATAAAATAAAAAAATATTTTTTTCATTAGACTTTCAAGTAGCTATTGTTGTATGGTGTAATTGTTTCGTTTTGCAGTATTCAACTGTGGAAGAAGCTGTTGTAGCCCGAGGACGCCTGCACAATGTTGTATGGCCACCGTGCAGTCCAAAAACTTTAAAAATCGATTATTCAGATGATGCAAATGTAGGATTACTTGTTCATAGTTTTGAAACTGGTATTAATGTAGATTTCAGTTTTAATGTTTTGAGCTGTAACATTGCAGCTAGCTAAACATCTCGTTGCCGATCAGTCGCAAAGTGAAGAAATAACAAAAGGAAGCGTAGAAACAATGAGATCTCAGGATTCAGGGATCTCAGCCCCCAGTCTTCGTGTATCATTATCGGTTGATGAAAAACGTAGGCATATACTGCCAACCAATCAAGATGAGTTGGCAAAAGATTTAGATAAAAGAGAACGAGAAGGACGCGGACACGGTCATCGGGGACGAAAGCGCTCGGCTTCACCGATAGGGGTATTAATTTCTTAAATTCATGATTTTGAAATTTTTTCGTGTCAGATTTATTGTTTGTTTCGGTTCGTTGTTGTATTCTTTCTACATCCGATAGCAAAAGTTAGTTTCGAAGCGATATTTGAAGAACAGATTTTTTGTACTTATTTGTAAATTCTAATTTACAGCATTCGGAAGCAAAACGGGCACGCGAACGAAGATCACCATGGAGAGATGAACATCGTCGTACTACTGCTTCACCTGAATTGAAACCGAACGGTTAGCTTTAGCTGATCTTGCTGTTTCATATAAATATTTACATTAATAGAAGCGAGAGTGAAACTGTTTTAGCATCCCTTGTTTAAATTTTTCCTTCATTTGTAGAACCGGCGAAGCGTGTTAAAACGGCAGACGAATTATTTTTGAAGACAAAAACTCAACCGGCTGTATATTATTTACCGCTGACTGAAGAACAGGTTTTTTTATGGCTTCAAAAAATAATTTTTATGTAGAGAGCGCATTGCGTACCATATCGGTCCTATTATACATTTTGAAAAAAGCACTTATTTTACTGCATCATCTTTTATATATTCTGTATGCTTGAGTAGATTGTCAGTGATAAATACTGTTTGAGTTCCATCTGGCGATTTTTCATTGTATCCCTAGTTTAGATTGTTGAACGCACCAAACGGAAAGCTATAGAAGCAGAGCTGGCCAAGAAAGTTGCCCAAAATGGGACCACGAAGCGAAAGGAGAAAGACGAGCCAGTCAAAGAAAAAACTAGTACGAGTAAGCGTGTCAGCGCTAGATCTCCAGTGTCGCGTCGACGCTCACGCACCCCACCATCCCGTCGGCGATCACGTACTCCTGGGGGGCAACGTGATCGGCGACATTCCAGATCCCGATCACCACGCCGCCGTCGTTAGGTCGTCGTACCCTGTAAGGTGACAAATGATGCAGCCAGTATTTTAAACTTTCAAATCCTTTTTTGCCATTTGTTTCACTTTATGAGTTATTTAACTTTGCATTTTGGAGCTTTTACGATTTCTACTTGCCCCACATCACCCTTAATTTTCATGTACTGAGAACTGGTTGCTCAAAATTTCATTAATTCCGCTGCTAGCTATTCAAAATTACAGTATTTCTGCTGCTCATCTCGTCTACCTTTCCTTCCTTTTACTATCATGTTTTCTTTTCCCACTTTCTAATATCTTACGTATCTTTTACTTTTATAGTATCTTATTTAAGGTACAGATTTCCCTCTACCTTTTATTTTTGTTGAAATTGCTCGTCAGGCCTTCAGAATTCGCTGCAGTTAATGTTTGCGGAGCAAGCACATGAATGATAAGCGGAATGGAGGTGATGTCGTGAGCAAACTGTGAGACGCGGTCTCACCACTGCTTCTTGTGATATCGAATACGGAGGAAAAAACGATTTCAGCCTGCTTCAACAGTGAAAGCTAATTCATCGCAAGGTCCCAACAATGCCAAGAGAAAAGACGTCGTTAAAGCATTGATTTGCATTAAACCTAACATAGTTACTAGTTATGTGGGCATACAGTATTATATATGTTTCGCTCATCAGTTCCATGCGTGGTTGGTTTTAGGCTGCACAAATCTTGTTAAGCCTATGATTCTCTCAGATTATGTCGAATAAAGTTATTTTTGTGCCATCATATTGTTTTTTTCATGAAAAAAATAAAACTATTGCAGTTTTACAAAAATAAATTCCAAAATAAGTCTTTTTTTTTTGTGCAAAAAATACGAGAATGCCCACGGAGGCCTTAATCCATTGATTAAAAAAATAAATTCGAGAATGCCCACGGAGGCCTTAATCCTTAATTCATTGATGAACTATTTTTTATTAGTTTATCTGGAATTATGTAAATTGTTTCTTGCATTTCTATAAATGTTTTATTGCTTAACATTCCTTTCTCACAAGAATTCATAAATAATGAAATTGAACTTTTTTCCATAGCAATGCATTTACGTCCTGTTTTACACCTGTTTTGCTAAACGAGAGGTATTGAGGACTAATATATACGAATTAGAATATACTTGTTTTCAAAACAAAACTTTCATTGTCTTTGTTTTAGTGCCATCTAAGAAAGAGAGAAAATTGTTCAATATTTAATTTCTTATTTATTTTAGCGAACATATCCTGCTAAACTAATTTCCATCGAAAATGGAAAAACTGCTGTCACACCGTTTTCCGATTACATTTTTAGCAACTTATGTTAAGCAAAAATTACAAATTGCATGTTAATTTAACAGGTCCACTAAGTTTTTGTAAGTTTCCTTTGTGCGGAATGTTTGTCATTAGCTAGCTATTATGCAGAAATGATTGACTATTTAAAATCCTCCTGAAATTTATTAAAGTGGTGCATCGATGATCTAAATATCCTAAGAAGTTATTAAAATGGTGCATCGATGATCTAAATATCCTAAGAAGTTATTAAAATGGTGCATCGATGATCTAAATATCTTAAGAAGTAAAAAGCTGAAGACTTATAATACATTATTGAAATGTTTGCTTATCCTGTTGATTTAGTATTATTAGTATTAATTAGAGATTGCTAATGATTGATTAATATAGTGATACATCGGATACAAAATGCATTTTCCTCTCATTGGGTTGTTTATATTTGTGAAAGTTTTTAAGGTTAGGACAGGTTTACACACAGTTCTCATAATAGAACATTTGAAAATAGTCTTTCTGTTTGTATTGAAATTTTTGTTTGTTTTTTTTTTCTTCTTGCATTACATGTTTCATTTCTTTAACTTTGTATGTCCAATCAAACACAGTCTTCACTAGCAATTTTCAAGTTGACGAAAAAGCTCTGAAATCATCATGGATAGATGGAGAAATGATTAGAAATCATTGAATGATTGAGAAGGAAACGAATCTCTTTTATCCTGTATGTTTTGAAGATTTCATATAGTGTTTAAATGCAAAAAAATGCTTTCTAATTGCAAATTGCTCATTCTCTGAAAGAAAAGCAATTATACGAACTGGGAAAACTTGAATTTTGTTTATTAGATTGTTTAACTTCCCAAATTCCCGATCACTTCACGTAAGTATTCAACATCCTGAAGGATCAGTTTCGATAGCACGGATTCCACTACTGGTTTTGTTAAATCTGATCCATTGAATCCCAAGCAAATAATGTAATCAATGATAGTTTTTTTAGGATCTTCTGGATGAATTCGAAAACGGCCACTACCAAGCAATAAATTACCTCTGAAATATTAAAAGAATTTTTGAATCTTTAATCAGAGAATTTTTTCAATTGCAGTTGTCAATAACTTTACCTAGTTTTCTTCTTGTGTCGTTCCACCTCATCGGTATCATAACTTCGTGCCGCTTCGATTATGCTATCACCAATATTCCGATAAATGCGTGTTGTCACAAAATCTTGGCCCTTCACCAAACCGGAATTTTTCATCGCGTACTATAAAAGATTGTCATCATTATTGCAAAAATAGGTTTAAAATATATTTCAAGCATAGCGTACCGTTTTCGGCAATTTTATAATCTGTATTGAAGACACACTGATGTCACTTGCTGCAGTAATTTCAGGAATCATATGATTTTTTTTTTGGAAGGATTTTTTTAAATGTCCATTAAAATAAAATAATAATAGTACATTCATATTTTAAAGTATTTTTAAAATACATTATAACTTTCATAACTAGAATAAAAAAAAAGCATGATTTACAGGTTACATGAATAATTTCGACGTGTGGCGTAAGTACAGCAATCTTTTCAGCCAATGACGTATTTTTATTCTTATAGCTAAGGCTTGCAAAATTATTCCAATGCTCGAAGAAAATCATATCACGTGGCGTGTCCAAAGTGGTCTAGAAATCTATTCAAATCATATAGTTCACATAACATAAGCGAACTATTTCATTAATTCTATTCATAAGCAAAAGATCGATTTGAAAATTGCATCTATAAAAAAAATAAGAAGATGGAAATGAAAAAGGTAAACAAACCCTGAGTGTGAAAATTTTGCCTATTGGAAATTTTTTCGCGTATACTTTGTCAATCTTATTTTTATCCTTCAACTTCCAACCTTCCATTGTTTCGAAGTCAGGTGTATTTATAATATTTATCGTTTCAGTCATTACATCTGCTGCATCATTTAGAGCTTTTTCATACTGTAATATGAAGACTGCTTAAGTTCTATTTTCGTTACAGTGAATTTATTGAAATGCATCACTGTGTTTCACTTTTCACATTTCATCAATTCTATTCATAAGTAAAGTTTAATTGTATCGACACATATATCATCAAAAGTGTGACTTGATTCCTCTATGTATGTCATTAAAATTATAACTTAATTCATACACATTTATCATGAAGTCTGTTACTTAGCTCTTATCATTAAGACTCTACATTCATTTAATTCATAGCAAAACATTGAACAGTTTAGGTCATATAGATCGAACAAGTTAAGTTAGATGTAGTATTCTGTAGATACCAGAAATGAACAGACCTTTTTGTGCTCCGGTTTAAGAATATCAGTAACACCAGAAACTGTAATTGAAATAGTCATTGTTATTCGTTCTTTCTGTAACAAATAATAGCAGTATAGTTTGATGGACGTCTCCCGAAAATAATATTATACGTAGATACATTTTAAATAAAGATACGTTTTAAGCCTTTGAACATTTAAATAATATCTTTAAATATTTTTGGAATCGTTGAAAATCCTTAAATAACAGCGGTGACAGTAAACAAAATGCTTTTTTCGTTCTATCTTTGAATTTTAAAAAATTGAAGCTATTTCTTAAGCAAAGCAAATTTAACAGATCAAAGCTGATTAATTAGTCTATTATATCTGAGCTATTGTGAATAGTCTGATATGAAGTTTTAATTAAAAAGATCAAAGAAGAAGATCTACATAGTAAACGATTTCTAGTAAAATGATCTCAACTTGGCAGTTGTCAATAAACAAACTGTAGTAGTTTGGCCTCAAACATCACTTAAAGTAATCTTATGCGAGACTTCGACTAATTATGAAGTTATCAAATATTTTGGAATTAGACTATATTTGTATTTAATACTAATATGATTCTTTAAATGCTTTAAGAAAATGTATGTATCATGATGAATGCAGTGGAACACCATCATCATGATATATATGTGACAATATCGGTATGTGTAAATGGAAAGGGTCTTTTGAATACAAGAAAAAAAGAATACCACATTTTTTTCATCCAGTTTTTCGGAAAAACGCAGTACGGGTGACATTTTATAAAGGTGTAAGGAAGATCAATATGGTAAAGGTGTTATCAGTCAAGTGATGAAAGAAGGGAGCAACTGTCTTGATTTTTCTTTAAAAGTCTATTACAAATCAAAAATTGACTTATTGAAGAGAATTAATGATAAAGGAGAGTAAAATAATATATTGATAATATGTTATCTTTCATTTCTTCTCTTCTTTTTTCTCTTTCAGCAGTAAGAAGAAAATTTTCGCACATTTGGTTACATTTATTTCTGTGTAAATAAGTTTTTGTTTCCAATATCCTTGAACTAAAAATAATTGTTCTAAATTACTGCACGCTCTATTTTTTACTTATATAGATTCTTTACTGCTTACTATCAAAGAATCATATTAGTATTACAAGTGAATACACTCAGTGAATGTTAATATGTGCGTGTGTGTTGTATATATATATATATATATATATATGTGTATGTATATATGTAAATTTTGAATTTGAAATTTCATTATATGAAGTGCAATCTTTTTTTCAATAAATTTCATCTATTTTTTATTCTTTTTTCAAGATCCGACTGTTGTTCATTGGATTTAATTTGAAAACACATTTAATTAATCAGAAAATGAATTTAATTCGAAAAAAGGGAAAATGAATAATACAACACAGATGGGTAGTGTCAGTTTTTTCAATTTCAATTCAATCACTTTATAAACAAATACATATGTTTCATGAAGCATGACAGATACTGTTACTGTTATCCTTTGAAAATTTACAAAAGACCAAAGAATTGTTGTATTACTGCAGAAGTGAACATTTTTATTTTTATATATACTAAAAAGTAGTGAATTCAATAGGCAATAATAATTTATTTGTGTTAAAACACAAATCATTTGTAAATAAATTAATTGCGACAGCAAAAATCTCGAAAATAACTCCGAATGTAAATCATTTTACTAATTTTGAGATTGTTTCAAATCCATTCTATCTCGTTGATTCATAAATTAATTTAATTAATTTTATAGCAATGAAAATACAAAATTACGTTCACGATCTTCATCCCATTTTTGTTGTATTTCAAATTTACCACGTAGTTCCTCCCATCGTTGACGTCTTCTGCAATATCTATCTATTATTTCATTAGATCTCTAACAAAAAACTATAAAACAAATTAATTGCTTTGAGAAATCTCAAATCACAAATTTTCTGCAATTCACTGTAAACCATACAATAATTGCTTATGAGCTTCAAATTCCGGATCGCTCTCAGAATCAGATTCGCTAACATCAGATTTATATCGATCAGCTCGAAAAGCAAATGGAGTCAACGAACGGTGATTTGCAGATGGTGATGGACCACAATCAGACCAAGATGACTCATCACTACTGCAATTAATTAGATGAGAAAAAGAGAATACAATCACTTGCAGTTTCATGGTTGATTTAATAAATATCCAGAAATATCCTGAGTATTACGTGTACCTGCAGGTGTCCTGATATTTTTTGGGCAACGATCCATCTATCTTTTTTGAACTGCACCCTGATATCTTCCGCAATTTTGCAGATTTTTTTCGGTGTGCTTTTCCACTTTTCTTTTCCAATTTTCGTTTCAGTGACGAACTTATCCTCTTTAGATGCATAAAATTACAAAATCCACCACGACTACATTCTCTGCAATAGATCAAATATAACCGCATTTTCAAGGAATCTTCCGGATCATTTTACAAGTGAATAGCTAATTAGCCTCACCCATTTTCATATTGTCGGCAACAGGCATCACGGAAATCAGAAACCGGTGACAGCTCACAATAAATAGGTCTACCATCAAACCATCGATTATTCAATGCCTTTACTGCATTACTAGCATTCGATTCATTCAGGAACTAAATTGAAATTTCAAAATAATTTCAAATTTTCTATCATTTTCAACTACCCCAGTCATTTTATTAATTGCAATTAAACAAATGTAATTCTAATGTCAAATTTAAAATACTTAATTTTTCTGTCGCATTTTAGTCAAGTTACGAAGTCAAATTATTTTCTGTTTAGCGATCAGAACAATAACATTGCATCTTAAATAACTTATGTCAAAACTTTGCACTCCAATATTTGACATACTTTGATGTAAACATTGCCGAGCATATGTTCACCAGTATTATCGCACACATTCATTTCTTCAATTTCACCGTATTCCTCATCAATTTTCAAATAAACCTCACGGAAAAATTCGTCAAATTCACGCTGCTCTTTTTCTTTAGAAAGATCTGGAAGAGAGAATACCTGAGATTCGTCCATTTTGCCACAATAGAAACACATTCCATTTATCCTTAATTATTGCTCATTTAAACCTTGACCCTAACAGTACTGTAACTTCCTATAAAGAATGTTGACAATATAGTAATATAACGTACCTTGTCGAATGACACCGCCAAAATGGTAGAAATTTTTCAATAAAATTGTCTGAAATTATTCATTTTTAATTTTTTGTGCTATTTAACAATAAATTAATTTTTTATTGTTTTTAGTATATACAGAAAAGAAAATAGGTGTGCAGTTCAAGTTCCTCATCAATTTTCAATTAAACTTCACAGAAAAATTTACATTTACCTTACTAGAAGTTGGTCGTGTATGAAGTCTAGAACATTTATCACCGTGTCGGCATGCACCAATCTTCAGGTAAAATGAACAACTAACCCTGTAAACAAATTTTCAGCATTTACTTTGGGAAACAATTCTTTAAAATTTTCAAATCCTTTTATTAAGTATCTTTGCTATTGTAAAGATCGTTTCCAGAGATCACAATCACTCCAAAAAAATTTTTCCGCATCAAAATACTTTACTAACTTGCAGATTAAACAGGACTTAAACTTTCAAAAGGGAAGGATTGAAAGCCATGGATAAATCTGAATTTTCATGCTTCAAAATGAAGCAATTTTCTTCCGTAGAATTTGTCACAGATTAAATTAAATTGAAATAAACGATACAGAAGCTGTTCATATTATACAAATTCCACTTTGAGTTCTACAAAATGTTATACCGTTCAAGTATAGAATATGAGATGTAAGTTGGAGAATTCTTCCAAATGATAATATTAAAATTAAAAATGGACAATTTAATGCATAATTTACTTTTTAAAAAAAAGGAAAAAAAGAAATAGTTTTCTTTCAGTCAATAACTTTAATAGTATCTTTAACAAAAGCTAAACTAAAGAAAGCAACGAAAAAAATCTGCAAAAATAAAATTTTATTAAAAATAAAATGCTGCTGAAAAGTCGTAACAATCTATCGCATTTGAAAATTTTAACCATAATCGTCTTCTTTCCCTCGGTAAGTGCTGAGGTATCGCGGAAGCTTCTCAATGTGTAAAAGATGACAAGAAACTAACTGATTTAGCTTAGATTAAAATAACTGAAAACATAGGATACAAAAAGTTACTTTAATTTAAATTTGTTTTGGCAAGTGTTGAACAGCTGAGCAGACAAAGTGATGGGTGAAATGATGGGTGATGTGGAACATTTTGAATTGTTTGAAAAAAATGCAAAAGCAAGTTGAAACATACCTATGTTTCTGTTGTGTACCTGATTGTATTTGCAGCAATTCGTCATTGTGACATTCACCAAGCATGCGATTTCCCAATCAAATAATCATCGAAAATCGATCTCATCGCTTATCATTATTGGAAATTATCAGAAATAATAAATGATAGTATAAGTGGACGTATGAAATTATTCGTTCTTTTCATTTCGCAATGTTTTGCATAATTTTTTAAATTAATAAGCAGAAGTATCAATTTGATTTCAAATAATTAAACTTATTAAAATACTAATGAATGTGATATATTTAAATAAAGACAAAGGAATGAATTGTGTTTTCAGGAACAAGCCAACTGTATAATAATATGTAATTTTTAAAAAAAAGAAAGCTATAAATATTCTAATGATTTCAACGGTCATCGTTCATTCATGCAAAAATGGCATTTATTGATGCTAATTGTTTTCATCATATTATGAACTCATAATTAATTCATTATATTCACTTCTATTACATTATTTAGAACTTGTAATTAGTGAAAACAAAGTAATTAGTGATGTCTTCTTGATAATAAACGTTAAGAAGGGTGATAAAAGATGAGGTGGAAATTTTGAATGATTCATTTCGAGTATGGCATATGTATGGAATCAAATTGAAATGTTTTTGTGAGTTTTCTTTTTCAAAAATGGATTTTTCAAAGTCAAAGACATTTCTTAAAAATGTAAAAATTTGTTTTTAACGTTGCAATCTGTAAGGTATTCTAATTATTTTCAATTTGAGCAAGAAAGAGTACCGAAGTTTGCCGAAGAATTTACGCTTGGATTTTTAGAAACGAAAATAAGAAAAGACATATGAACAAAATCTATACTGGTAAACCTTTTACTTGAGCAATGAGGCAATAGCGCTGAAATAAGAGCTCCTTTCTGGGCCAAATCAATAAGCAGCCTTGAATGAGGATAAGACTTTAGGCCAAAGCATTCATCCTCCATCCATCTCTCAACTGGTTCTGCTATTCTAAACTCTCCAAATGTCAATGAAATAGCTCAACGACAGCTTTCCAATGCATTAAGTACCAAAAGCCAAGAAAGACGACCATTTCCAAGACTAAACACATTACTCCAAAATAAGTGAAATGAAGGATTACTTTTGAAACTGAAAACTGACAGCGTAAAATCTTCGACACTTTTTCTACCCTTTCCACATCTTTTGCAAGGAAAAAGTTGCGCGAAAGTTATGTGCTCGACCTATGATTTTTGCGTATGTGCTCGACCTATGACATATCTTCTGTCACTATCAGATTTAACTCCTGAGCATTTATCAATATATTTCTCAACATAATACAACTGATTAAAATAAATAAGATATGATAAAATAGACAAATATGCAAAAGAATAAAACTGAAAGCTAGCACAACATATTAAAACTTGCAAAATGAACAAAATTACAAAATTCAACATTCGAAACTCAATAAAACAACATCGAAAAATTGTATTTTAACTTTCTGCTATGCATTATATGCATATAATTCTTATTGCAAAAGTTATGCAGATCTTCAAAAAATTTACTTAGGTAAATAGGAAATGAATTATAAATATGGATCACACAGATTCAGCATCACCTTTGTTAGATGATTTGCTGAGATCGAGATTTGGATAGAGTACAGCAGGCTTGTTGCCGGCTTTTAAACGACCAACGAAATCTTTCCATTTCGTCAAGTGCTCCTTCTGGTATCGTTCAAGATAGTAATCATAGAGGTTCAACTTTTCTAAAACGAAAAATTCAAAACTTGAGATGCATCTCATACAGCAGGTAACATTTGATGAAAATGAACCATAACACCTCTTTTCAATCAGTGTGTCTACAAATGACAATCAAAAGTACCATTTGGTCCCCAAGTATATATGGCTTTTCGCGGTTTTTTCACCACCGGAGACATACTACGACTTTTTGATTGCATCGTATCCACTGGTGATTGACTTCGCACTATTGAAACTGATGAGGAACTGGATTGCAATCTGCAAAAGAGCAAAATTATACATATAACATATATAAATCTCGTAAACCTATAAGACTGCCTTGCTTTTAATAAACTTCACTCTGCTTATACAATGTGTTATAAATTGAATTTTACAGTAAATTTTTGAATACAATAGATGGAATTTTATAATATAAGTTGACATAAAATGCATCGTCATTGTACTTTATATCAAAAAAATTTATGGAAAAAGATTACTGAGCACTGTAGAGTGAAACATCCTGTACCGAAAGATGAGTTGCACGATCAAGGCCCGAAATCTGCAATCATGGAAAGATATGATAAGAACAAATTAGGAAGCAGCCATATATTTCCTTCTATAATATTACAGTCAAAGACTATAAGGAGTTTATAATGCGAAACATACTTGCAGAAACATGTTGAACACTTCAAGATGTCTCGCCGAATGGTTCACATAGTTATGCAAATGATTCAGAAGCTCTTCACAAGTATATCGGAATTGTTCATCCCTGTACAAAACTTAATACTAAGTAATCCTTAGAAATATTAATATGAGGAATATACATATTCTATTAATACTAATCCTCTTTTTCTAATTGAAGACTCCATTTCCAAAAACTGAAATTCATCACCTCACCTACTGAGTGGATTTTTGAATTTTAAGCAATCTACACTTTTTGCAGTAAGTGGTTCTTTCACATCTTTGTAAGCCATTAGCGCACAGATGCATTCCCGACACTTATTAACATCATCCGTTGAAAGCTCACTACGGCGTATTAAGGTAAGCAGTGGATCGAATTTCTGGAAATCAATACTGTCAGTATAGATAAAGAAACACTTCATTTCGACGATTTTCATCAAGCACTAAGAGAATGAGTTATTTCTTAAAAATACATCAAAAGAAATGTCTAATGACAATACCTTTGGTATATTGTATATGAAAGCTTCATTTAACTTAATGGGCCAGTAACGAGTTAGTCTCAATAACTGCTTCCGTGCTTGTTCATTATACATCGATTCATCATCAGCTAACGAAGTCGGAATATCTGTAAAAGATAAATTTGGCGAATTTCCCAATTTTAATTTTACAAGATGAGTAATACTGCATGAAACTACTGATATGATAACCTTTGAAGCAAATTTTTCTGAATGCCAAGATTTCGGGAATAAAATTTAGTGGGAAAAACAAAATGGAGGTATCAACTACCTGTTCCCTGTGGAAGAACAAGACGTGTTTCTTTCATAAAATTGGCAAAATCAGCAATACGAAGCGGTGCGCTCGGCCTAGGTAATACTGCACTTGCCAACAATTTCCTATCATCAAGTACTGCTGCAAATAAGATGGCTCAGAAATCAAGAATCTTTTACAATAAGAGTTATGAAAATTACGTCTTACGATGATTTCCGATGTACACTGTGTGCATGTAAATTCTCCCTGCATGACACATCAACAAGTGTGAAATGAGCTTCTGATTAACATTCGGCGTAACTTCTCGTGGTAAATGTACATTTTGTTTCAATACCTAAATCAGTTAAAAACCTGAGTCAGTTAAAAGAAAAAAAAATAAGTTCGATAAGAATGGACTATTAATTGCTTGAGTCACACCGTACGGTTCAATACATCTGCCTATTTCCCATTAAAGAAAAAAAACCCTGCGTGCTCAAAAAAAGTTCTGTTCTACATCTGAAATTTGAAATAAAAAAAAATTTTAATCATAAAATGTTACTTCGAGCATGACATTTCTACCACTGAGAAGAAATGATGTAAGGCAGACAGATGGTCGACTATTGACGCTTGCCGGCGATATTGGAAGTGCAGAAATGCATCGAGGGAACTGGCAAAAAACATTTATATTTATCAGTACATCGATTTCATGTTCCATTAATTATGACAACAATTAACTATAAAAGTTAAAAAAAACCTGAACCTGATTCCAACGATTTTTGGCAGATGGAGTTGTCCAAGCCAGTCTTACGGTTTCATAGTCGCCAGGATTAACAGTAACTCGTAACTTAGAACCCGGCCCGATCAAGCCATATTGATGCAAGAAATGATGACTTCGACGTGGATGGAATACCTCTACATCATAGTTCACCGACTGTCCTTGTTGTGCTTCTTCCTGAAAATCGATGACAATGCTAAAATTTTAAACTGAAATCTCAGAATCTTGATCTTTACAAGAAATTATCTGTCAAAGGTAACCTTCATTGGTATACTAGTAACCGTCGTTGAGGCTAAATCAAAGTGTTTCAGAATGACACCATGCAAAACAGGTCGCAGTGATGGACCAGCTTCAGCGCAAACAACACCATACGAAACATATTCATTTAACTATAAAAAATAACATAAAATAAATTGGATATGGTAGAATGAACAGCTTAATTTTGAGGCAAAAAAAAGCTAATCTTACTCTAATCTACCATGCATGAATAAATAACATAAAGCAACCTTAGTAAGCGATTTAGCGGTCGGATGATAGATTTTGTCTTTATTACCATTTGTTACGGGATAAATAATGATAAAGTATACTTGCACGTGCGTAATTGGAGCAAAGCTAAATTATATAAGAAATATATAAGCGAAAATAAATCATATAAGAATCTCCGTAAAAAGCATGCAATAGAGTATCTTCTGTCTTTCATTTTTTTTTCTTGCTATATTATATGTAACAAAAACTTAACAACTCTCTGAAGTGAACTATAATAAAAAGATTTCTTCTTAGCACTAACTTTTTGTCACCGTCCAAAGCTTTTACAATTTTATTGCGACTGATAATATCTTCAGTGATATGTTTCGCCAGCATAGCAATATCTTCATCACTGAAATATCCTTGCCAGTGATTACTAATGGTGCTTTAATCAGATTCCTATCCTGCTTTGAACTAAGCAAACCGATTGTACTACTGACCTCTTTATAAATGATATCAATTTTCTTTCTCTTCTTTTTCAAATTAAATATCAAGAACTTTTCAACCACAACCCATGCCTCTTAAGTGAAGTGAAAACAACAATCGAGCCCATATTTGGCGACGCTTTTTTGATACCGTTTTCGGCTGCTAATGCATGCATTTCTTGTTCAGCAATCTTTATTTTCAGTGATAATCTTTCCACACGTTCCTAAACATAGGGTAAACAGAAGAAAACAAAAGCAAAGAGAAAATAAACAAGCTAATTGGCTTTCGCATATTTTCTTGAATCTAAAGGAAAAATAATTGTTATTAGCAAATATATAGAGATAAATGCTTGAAACTTACCGCAAATTTCGCATTTCTCAAGTCCGTTTTTTTCTTGTCATCAACAAATTCAAGTAAGTCTTTGTTCTCCCGCTGTCTCTCATTATTATGATGTTTCGCCCTGCTTTCACTACGTTTACTACATTTTCCAAAATATTTGAAACCAGAATTCAAATCAGATTGTTTTTTCTGCAACTCTGTCAACTCACTGATCGCTTCAACAGCGATTGAGATACCGTTAATTATTGAACAGGATGATAAATCGGCTTTAGCATCCGGGACGCCACAGGATGCAAATGATTTCAGTAACTAAAAAACACTTGTAGAATTTTAACAACCAAAAAAAACGGATTTTTTCGGAAAAAATCGAATATGGCTGATGCTCAAACATTGTTAACATAAAGTGCTACCTGCAATGTGAAACATCTTAATTTTTTTCGATTACATTTCCAAATTCAGAATCTTGTATTTCTTTATAACTATTCTACGATGAAATATATGAACCTGATCTAGTGAAATAAGCTTTGTGCCCCAATTTGGCGTTAGAAATCTTCCAACAAAATCGGAAATCACGAAACGCATTAGTCGTACACCATCAGGATAAATTTCATCAACGATTCGATGAAATTCAAACGCTGATTCAACAGCAGAAGTCCAAAGTGTCTTCTCCACTTGATTTACGACACGCATCTGTCCTGATGTTGCATCTTTCAGTGGAATATCGATTTTCTACAAAATAAATCACATCTTAATATGAAAAAATATCAGTAATTGCACTAATTATCCATGGCTAATTTATTTATCATTCAAAATTGCTCAATCATCCCACATACTATCTATCTTACTCATACATAATTACGAAGAGTGATCATAAAGTCAAAAATTAGCATATGCATTAGCATTGTTCGAAATAATTAAGCAAATTTTCTAGGATATAAACAAATCAATGATTAAATAGGTAAGAATAAATAATTAGTGAATAAAATAGCACATTTTGATGCAGGGTAAACACAGTAATTTTACCCTTAAACTTAATTAATTAAAAAATTGAATTGAACAAAAGAAAAAATGAAACTAACAAAATTTGAAGAAGTGGCAAAATCAGGTGAATGATCCAAGACAATAACAGTTTTATGATCTGGACCTATTGTTACATCGCTGATTGGAACATCATCTGACATATTCCATAATGTCGATAGCGGATCAGTGTGAATCCAACGTGTGGAGCTTGTGCTTATTGAAGCAGGCATTATGAATTGAGCTATAAAATTTCAAAAAAAAACAATTACGATTATTTAAATAAGTGCAGAAATATTTCAACTTATGATTGTTAATTCTAATTAGAATTAAATATTAAAGAATAAAATTTTTCAATAATTTCTAAAATTAAACTGTCGGTATTTTCCGGTGGTCTTCACTATGAATTTATTTTGGAAGGAGAAGAATCATTGATTGAATGATAATTCATTTTTTTTTTAAATTAGTAAATTAAAAGTTATACCTTCTTCTATTGTCGTGTTACCACTTTTTCTTCCACATCAGCCATCGCGATTCGTACGCTGACCTCGTAAATTGACCTTTGTCGTTTGTTGATTAAATTCAAATGGACGAGAAGGGAGCGAGATAAGCAGAGAATAGATATGATGATAAGACACAGTTGGCAGTGTTTTGTTCGGTTTTTGTTGGCATTGAAATAATTTCTTAAAACAATAGAAATACTTTAAATTAAACTCTCAAAGGATTGTACGTGCATTGTAATTATTTCCAAGGCATTATTCTTTCTCCATAAATTTATTTTTCCATAAAAAAATCTTTCTTCATACATTTTCTCTCATTCTGAATCTTTCTTATCGACCATACAATACTTTCTTAATCTTTTTTGCCCTGAGGGTTAATTCATTTTTCCTTTAATTTAATTGTGACTTATTATTTTCAGTTCATTCTTCCTTTTAGTTTAATTGTGATTTATTATTTTCAGTTCATTCTTCCTTTTAGTTTAATTGTAATTTATTATTTTCAGTAATAAATGGAAAATAAACTGGATTTACACGAAGCTACTCAAAGTCGTCTTTCTATGCTAAAATATTCGCAGTTAAGAAAAGCTGCTAAACGTTACTCAGTGAACGCTAATCAAAAGGTTATCATTTATGCATAAATTTTTTTGAAACTTATTGATGTTTATTTAGATGTACGTGTTTCCTTTAGATGTACGTGCTTCCTTTTTCATTATATATGACTTTTGTCTGGTTTTTCTTTATTTATAGCCTGGAGAATAAGTTGACTTTTATCGTCGATTACTAATTTGACAATTCTGAATTCTGAGTATGTACAATGATATGTAGTTAAACTAGTTTATGAAATTTTTCAGAAAGAAGTACTAATAATGGAACTATCGAAAGTTTGGAATCATCATGATTGTAATAAAGAAAATATTACTCCGAAAAAAACTGTTAAAGCTAAGGTATTGCTATGATTTAATCATTTTATAAGTTCTTCACTACATTTGTCTTGTTATGTGCTGTTTTTTAGTCAAACAGATGTCATCTTAATTTTGAATTGAAAATGATGAAATATTTAAGAGAAAGTGATCATTTTGCATTGTTTTTTGTTATTTTCATCCTATTTTCAGACGTCCTTATGGTATCCATCGGAAACTTCACAAGACGATATACTTAATCAAACTTTTACTGTTGAACGAGATAGTGATAATGATGTGGAATCTTGTAGCAAGAAATTAATTACAACAAGTTAGAAAAGTTTAAATTTATCTTTGTATCTTATAGCTTCATTACTCCTACATATGACTGTTTTGAAAAGAAAAAGAGTTTGGTCCAAATTGTTAGTATTCTTTCGCGTTTTTTTCCAGACGAAAATCCATTTGGAAAAGAAAGCCTTCAACGTAATCAAGAATCCGATTTTGTGCCAATAAATGATGCTAATTTTAGTCGAAAGATAGAACAAGATATAAGTAGAGCTAAGGACAAATCTACTACACGTGGTACACGTAAGTCATTGGATCTCATACTGGATGCATCATATTGTTATCTTATCAATTCTGTACTGCGTACTTATAGGAATCTTAACTTTTAACCTAGAATGTTTACGGAATTCTGTTCGCATAACAACGGAGATTTTATTCATATTTTGGATGATTTTTTTCATGATAAATGGAAATCTTGTTCACAAAGCAGTATTATATCGATGTTTGTGTGCTTTTTAGGAACTTCAAACTTTTAAATAAATGTAACAAAAAACTGTAGAAATATTTGCATGACGATTTAGTTACTGCACGATTTGCTGCACTCCACCAGAAATTGGCTGAGAAACAACCAACTCTACAAGAGGTAGATGCAAATGTGAAGCGAAAGTTCGCAGAACATGAAAGAACGGTCCCTGATATTTTTAAGGTACATATTTCTAGTGTTAGCAATCGTAAGCATGATTAGATTTCAGAATGATATTTAAAGAAAGGAAAAATAAATTAGCTATTCGGCGACTGTTAAAGTTGCAATCCTAACTAGGATGATTGTCTATAATTCGTGGTCTTAGCTTCTTGACAGCATTTATATGATTCAATTTAAATTGTTTGTAGCGATCTGGGATAAAATTCACATATTTGCTACTTTTTTTTCATAAAATTTTACATATTTTTAGAAATTAGCTACACCGAAAGCTCCCAAGGAAGCAAAGTCTGAAGTGGGAATTGCATTGAAGACTCCTGGGTTTGTCTTTATTGTGTATTTAAATAGTGGACGGAATATTTTCGTCATTCAAATCATTTTCTTGCTTTTGGTGAGGTATTAAAGTACAACTCCATTACGAAAGAAACATTTCCAAGGACTTCGCCAATCTCTTCCGTTTTCGTTTGCTTAATATATATTCAGGTATTCAGATATAAGTTCAAAAATGTTGATCAAGACCCATCAAAGATGAATTTTTCATTTTCAAAATTATATGACACGAAAAATGTTCCCACAACGGTTCAAAACAACGCTGGTGTTTCATCGCGATCCAGAATACCACTACCATGTAGAAAGGTGCTAGAGGCTTATTTTTTTTCTAAGGATTTTTAAATTTTGAGTAACTTTCATATTTTTTTAATGATAGTCAAAAATTTTTTTTCTAATTGGCCAGTGTTCAGAAATCATCTTAGTGTTTTGCAGATCGATGTAAAAGAGTTGACGAAAAAATTCAATACTAAAGTTCGACGATCCCCAAGGCTTACCAACTTAACTAAATGTAATGATTTTATAACTGTGACGCAACTAAGCATACTTTTGCAAAAATTGACCACTCCAAAAAAAAATAAATCCTGACGGTAAAGCAGCTTTGCAGTTTTTCGGAGTCTATAATTTTCTCATTTGGTTAAATTGTTACACTGTTCTATCAGTTTGCGATCTCATTCATTTTACTGTACAGTTGTGTGTTATCACAGAGAATTTCTAATAATTGAATTGCGTTGCTTAATCGTTTTCATTAATGCTTTCAGCATCACTAACAGAAAGCAAAAAGACAGAAAGTTGTGGAAATCGTTATATACCTTATCGTCGTATGATACCTTATGTGGATACTACAGGAATGACTGATAGCCAATTTTATGAAGCAAAAAAGCTTGGCCATATACAGACATTAACAGCTGTTTCTGCTTCAAGGTTTATTTATTTTTACTTGTTTTATGCTGAAAATTTCTCAAAATAAGGATATGAGGTATTATTTATGACTTATAATGGATACTGTTGTTATAAGGGTGATAGGAACATGTTAATTTGTTTCAGAATTGAAACACGTCAGCAACTTCGCTTGAAACGTGACGAGGCTCGAGAACGGAAATTGAGAACGAAACGTGGCTGTTAAAGAAAATGTCATTCAAGCATCAGTTTTAGCGCTGCCGCAATGTTCATATTGTGATGATTAAGGCAGATAGCTTTTTTTGTCACTTTTAAAGTTGGCTATTTTTAGCCTTCCGATTGCTCTGTGGAAGTTTTTGTTTATACTTTGCTTCTACTAAGCCAGTACTTTTATAAACTATTACTTTGTCTCGATTGATTGTTTTATTTCATTTTCGTCTTATAAATATTATATGTTTTTTTAAAATATGCATTTATTATATGTTCTGTTATACATTTATTATATTTTATTATATGCATTTTGCAATGTTTATTTATTCAAGTAAATTTGAACTTTAATTCACATCTGTAACGCTGTTTTCATAAATATTCTATACGTTATTATCAATCAAATCATTTTTTTTTTTGTTCGAGAATAATAATATCAATTTATCGTTTACTCAATTTAATAGATTATCATTGTCATATTCACTCAAATATGTAAATAAACTTGAAATGACATATCAACGAGTACGTATAGTTTGTTATCGTAACAATGACTTTTTTTTTTCTAGGCTTTTTCTTAATTTATTCGTTTAGTTTTCAGTAAGCTAATAGGATGTTGATAATTAATAGATCTGAAAAGGTCAGGATGCTGCTATACAATGAAAAAGCTATATAAGATATAAGATACAAAATGTTGATATAAATATAATTAATTGTAAATTTTGGATCCTCACTTTGTATCAATTTGCTAAGCTATGCAAGTATCATGGAAAAGGATCTCATTGATCCAACTGCGCAAAATGTCAACAGACTGCGTGTAAGTTCTATTACTGAATGTAAAATTCGGAAATAATTTTTCCCACTTTTAAAATTTTTTCAGGATAGGAGAAGAAAAAAAAAAAAACAAATCACTAACTTTTCATTCATTTTATCTCATTACAGAATCTAACATATTCTGCACGGTTTCATTCTAATAAATTTATCATTCATCAAAAAAAAAAAGTTTTCAGTGCTCAAAAATTAAAAGGTAATGACTATCAGTATATTCACAAAAGTGATATTCCAACCTATCATTTCCAGAGAAGTCTACGACGATTGCCCATTCCAAAATTGTCTGATTCATGTCGCAGGTATTTTTGTTTTTTTTAGGAGACACAATCTTAGTTATTGTTAGTTATCGCTCAATAAGACAAGTATTTCCTACTGAGCCTGCGCAGTAAATTTTTCAAGTGAGGTACAGCGTGCGCGGAACCGGCTCCATTCTTTATTCCAGAAGTTCATCTCTCATTAGATCATAGGTTTGGTAGAGTGTCTTACTCTTAGACGAATGGTTTGCAAGATTAATTGAGTTCCATCTTGCTCGGGTTTAGAATAAGAGTTATCCTTCTCTTAGGATGGTTGTCCGAAAATTAATGGGCCTATCCTGGCTGCGGACACATTTTGCTTGATCTTTCGGTTGGAACCTGTCCGGCATAGGAAACCTTGCCAATGACATACGATATCGTCAGCACAACTCACAACCTCACGAGGGCGTACAAGCTTTTTTCCACGATGAAGGAATTGTCTGTTTTTTTAAATAAATGGAGAGAAATTAAGCAACTGAGCTGTTTTTTGCATTATTGCATGATGTGAATTTCAGAAATATATTTATAAGTAATATAAAAGTACCATGAAGTAAACGCTTATTTTTAAGGCTTATTGGGTCTGCAGAAGCTATACTTCATAAGGGAGAGTTAAAGTTGTTGAAAGAGCTAGTGAAAGATTTTGAAGCGCACGAAGGCCCTGGTAAGTGTATTATTCAGAAAATTCAATTTGTCTCTTATTTTATCATACAGATAGTAAAATATTACTGCTTTCAGAATTGCAACGAGAACTTATATTACATGATAAACGAAATCTGCATACAAGCTTCATATCAGAACCGTGGTTTGACATGTATCTGACCGATCGTCTCCCATGTCCCATTAATTATAATCCATTTATGGTTTATGCTTCGGATCATGATCCAGCTTATAATAACCAGGTAAGAGTCAGTCATCAGTGAATTCCTCTATTTCAGTTTTATTAATTGTGCAGGAATCGTTAGTTTTATTCAGCTGGTCAGTTCATTCAGTTCACACATATATCTTTTTGATTGCATACCAATTGCATGCATGTATTGGCTACACTAAATTTCACGATATTCATAAAATAGATGCATTAGAAAATTGTAAGTATTGTTTAGTGGGTATCTATTACTCTCATAAAGTTAAAAGTTGAGCTAATTCTTGATGTTAATATTGGGTATTACCCCTTAAACAGGATATTTTGCTACTTGTTTCAGCTAACTCGCGCAACAAATCTAATTCTTTCATACGGTCGCATTAAGCGTGCACTGGATGCAGGGTGCTTAGCACCTGAAATATACTACACGAATCCTAAGGTTGCCACTTCAACATTGTTCAAATGGGTGTGCAGGTTAGTCTATTCTTATATTTTGTTAAAATTTCTTTTCCGTAATTCATAAAAGATTATTCTGTGATAAGTGAGGCTATCGAAAGCTAACTTTATCTTGCATTTTCATGATGAATTATTTATATAGAATGTATATTTTATATAAGGTTGCATTTATATAAGAATGCAAAGAAAGATGAAATATAATTCTGCAGATTAAATATAATTGTAAATTTCCTAGGAATTTGCCGGAAAATTTGCGATGGTATGGCGCAGCAGCTTTTGGTGCATTTCCATTGGACATGAGCCAGTACAAATCATTGTTTGGCGGTTCTCGTATTCCACAGAAAGGAAAGGATTGGCTTCTGCATTGTGCTGATTCTAAACATTTCATTGTCTTACGTAGGGGAAAAATTTATTCTGTTGATTTGTTTGACAGAAATGGTACGTTATTGATTGTATTGAGCTGTTCAACAATTACCAATTTCTTTTTTTTCGGTATTCGCAGATTACCTATCAAGTTTGGTATTCGCAGATTACTTTATGCTTGCTTATTTTATTGTTACCACTTTTGTATTTATAGGCTTAATAGTGCCCGCAGAGCAAATTCAAGCTTGTCTGTCCTTCATATTATCCGAACAAAACCATCCAAAATCAGAAGATTGCGTAGGGTCTTTGACTTCACTCGAACGCGACGATTGGGCAGAAGTCAGCTTCAATAAGACCTTCTATAACTTTTCTTTTTTTCTCAAAATTTCTTAGAATAATTTTTATTTGCTGTTTTACAGTGAGACTTGAACACTTAGCAATCGCAATAATTCTATGTAGTCAGTTCTTGATGCACTCGATAAGAGTTTACGAAAAATTATATTGATAAGGCATAGGACAATTTGAAATAATTCAAGATTTTATAGGTTCGTTCTGAGTTGTCTTCAGTTGGCAATAATTCGGCAAGTTTGGCACTGATTGATAATAGTTTGTTTGTTCTTTGTCTGGATCCACTAATAGGCGACGATTTAAATCAGCTGGCCGAGAATTTACTAAGTGGTGGTGACGCTAGGAACAGGCATGAATTTTAAAGGATTTTAAGTGAATATTTAATGCGAACCAGATCGCATAACTTTTGGCATAACCATAGATTCAGTACATGCACAATCATTTGAAATCCTTTAAAAAAAAAAAAAAAAAAACTTTGACTGCAATAAGCCAGATGGGCATTTCTTCTGACATTTATACTATGAACAGTCTTGCTGGTCTTCGTAGCTGAAAAAATGCAGTATTTTTCAGGTGGTTCGATAAATGCTTCCAATTGATAGTTGACGCACAAGGTATGGCTGCGATAAATTTCGAACATAGTTGGGGTGATGGTGTTGCTATACTTCGCTTAATGGAAGATTCACTCCGCGATACGAAACAAAATCATTTTGTATATCCCAATCAGATTTTCAATGTCGGAGAACATTTAAGAAATCATTTACGACCAGTTGGTTAGCGTCTTTTAATTCTCAAGAATTTTAGAAGGAAAAAAAAGCAGTGTTTTGTGGGAGCATCCAATAGCGGCTTGAGCTTCTATAAAAGAAGAAGAAATATAATTTGAGATTAAAAAAGAAAATTTTTGATGAAATTAAGCTGGTACGATCATTTATATCAGTTGCGAAATATTTTGCAGAATTCACGTTAACTGAGTCAATACGCCAAAAGATTCAAGAAGCTCAAACAAAACACATTGCGATAGGGTCCAGAGTGTGTTTCAGCGCTGCAGAATATTTTGGATTGAACCGACAAATTATTAAACGTTCTAAACTCTCACCGGACTCTATCATTCAGTTAGCGTTACAACTGGCTTTTTATAAACTCTTTAAGGAATTCGTTCCATCGTATGAATCCTGCAGTACTGCCGCTTTTTTAAAGGTAAAACTAAACTCATTTTATATGCCTTCAAAATTTATTTATAGTTTTTTGTATATGAATAATGACTACAATGAGTAATTAAAACTAGCCCTTTATTTCAAATTACGGATGTTTTGAACTGCCATAGGATGCTTTTGGTTTCTTTTTTCTTCTGCTTTTTTATTTTTATTTTTGTTTTTGTTTCTTTTTTTATTTTTAATTTCTTTTATTTTGTATGTATTGCTACAAATAAAATGCGGGCAATTTATAAAATGTAGTTACGTTTTCAGTATGCATAAGAACTGTGCATTTTTTGATTCATTTCAGGGACGAACTGAATGCCTACGTTCAGCAACATGTGCTACAACTAATGCAGTTCTAGCGATTGAAAATAATAAAGGTAATATTGGAGAACTTCTGCAGAAATGTTCTACAGTGCATTCACAACTAGTGAAAGAAGCCGTAACAGGTATTTGATTCTACAATTGTTGAAAATTTGCTCATTATCAAATCATTATCACTTATATTAAAACGTACTTTCGTTAAGGACAAGGTTTTGATCGTCATTTGATGGGTTTACGCTGTACTGCTGAGAGACTTGGTTGGCCTCAGCCAGAGTTGTTCAGTAGCGCAGTATATAAATATATGAATCGCTTTGTTCTATCAACATCAACTCTTTCAACAGAAACCATAGCATTTGGTGGATTTGGTCCAGTTGTTTCTGATGGTTTTGGTATCGGTTACCATGTACTCAACGACAAAATAGGAGCTCTTATTTCATCATATAAAGTCATTGCTAACGATAACTTTTATTTTCTTTTTGTTTCTTTTTGATAGATATATTTTGCAGATAAATAGGCGGAATGGAAGATTTTTTAAAATACATTTTGTGAGCGCAGAAAATTCTCATCCGAAAAAAATATTAGGCAATTTAAATCATAGAAGTAACTAATGGGAGGGTTAAACGAAATTCTTTGAAGATAGCCATAATAAAATTTAGTTGAGAAGCCAATTGGTAACCAGTTTCAACTCGTCAAATGAAAGATTGAATCTTTGCTAAAGAGAGAGATGGTATTTCCAGTCTTTCGAAATTTTTTTCACTTTTACACTGAAGGCGTTTTTACAGGATCAGCGCAATGCGAATGTATTTGTAAACTCATTTCTGCAAAGTCTGGATATTTTAAAAAACATAATCGTTAAGGAACAGATTATGTGAAAGTCAAAATATTTTATTTCTCCTCGCTTCGACAAACTGTGATATGTGATTCTATTTCTGTATCTATTTTAGGCAATAAACGTATGTAAAGGGCGTTCTGTTACTTGTCAATTTGGGGTATTATACTCCTGAATATTGTAAGCGTAGAAAATTCTCGTTTTCTTAATTAATTAATGGAAAGAGCAAAGCTTGGGCTTTCTCCAGTAAATTATTTTCAAAACCTGCAGTTAATTGCGCTATTCTCACTAGTTTCTGAACTAATTAGCATTCCAGAGATGTATTGTTTATTCTAATCCATGCCTTCTATATTAAGACAAACTTACAATTTTGATATGTCCTTTAGATTTTCTGGAAGAATAAATGAAGATTGCAAATTCTTCAATCGATTTTAGAAGTCAAGAGAACAGTATTTGAATTAAGAAGATATCGTCCATTTAGGAAATTGTAATGTCAAAGTTAAGGCACTTGTTCCATCAATCGCGAGTATTCTCATCGAATTATAGTAATCGTGAAATATTAACCGATTTTCATTACACTCCATTCCGTAAGTTTGATTTTTTTGACTCTTTGCAAGCGTTTATTAATTTTGATACTATGTTTATAATCAAGACTTAATATATTTGTAGAATGATATTGTAAGTATCAGTTGATACGGTTTTCATTTATATGTGGGAAACAATTTAATTTGATATACCATTCATTTTTTGATATGTTTCACACTTTTTTGAGAAGAATTTCCTATACCATCATTTGTAATGGATAAGAAATGAAGGAGCGAGCATTGAAGAAGTTCATCAATTCAAGTCTTCAAATTCCAGATGATAACGATCAAGGGCCAAGGACAAGTTTGTCACGTTTAAACGATGAAATGACGCAAGCTCATCAGATTGGTATTGGAAGTATCAGTAAGTATGGTTTTCGTTTGTACGACGGTCAGTTTCTATATGGTCCGATTGCAATTTTTCCGAAAGCTGTATTATCATGGCGTGTCATTTCACCAGATGATATTACTCCACAATCAGTGCAGTTCTTTACGATGCTTGAACCAAAATTGGATGTACTAGTAGTTGGACCAGGTGATCATCAACATGTTGATTCCGTTCGGAGACGAATTGCTCCTTTTTTATCTGAACATAAGATTGGACTCGAAGTTATGCATTCGGTAAGTTATTCTATGCGAATTTTAAAATTTACTGTTTTATTTTAATCAGCTGTAAGTTTGTTCTGTTAAAGAACATGTATTAGGATTTCCTTTGATAGCTTTATCTTATAGATGTATTATTTCAACGATTATTTATGCCATGTACTACTTATTTCGTTATTATACAGTTGAGAAGCGTTCGATTTTAATTCTTTAAAATTTTGGCTTTTAGGAAGAAGCTGCAATGTTGTTCAATATATTGAATAATGAATATCGCTGTGTGGCTGCAGCACTTTATCCACCCGATAATCTGCTCGTAACGATGAATGATCAAGTACGCTTGATGGAAATGTATGGGAAACCGTTAGATCAGGGTATGGATATGAGTAGTACTATCAATGATAAGTTACAATTGGCAAAGAAAGCGATGCGTAAATATTTGCCAGAAGATGAAGCGAAGAAATTGGATGAATTGCAAACTTCGAGATTTGCGATACCGTCAGGAATTGATGATAATAATAGTGGAAAAATAGGAACTAAATAATTATTTTTTCTAGTGAGGATTAAATAAGGGATTCAATGTAGCATTTGCTTGTAGTATAGCAACTATATGAGAGGCATTTTGCATGGTATGATTTATACATCTATTACGTGAATACTGCTTACAAATTAAGATGAAGTAAAAAGTTATGATGGATGATTATGTTTTTGTTTTATCATATGTAGCATAACATAACCATAGTCTTGTATAGAATTTGTGCACCTAATGCTTAATATATCTAGATGAAAATTGATAGCGCCGTAGAAAACGTTCAATTTGAAATTTTCTTTATAATGATTGATAAGTAAACATACTGTAATTGTAATTAGTTTAGCAACCGTTTTATAAAATAGTAAAAATATGTGATTACTTTTGATGTGATTATATAAAGAAAAATATTCAGTCAAAATTGCATTCTCACGTCATTCTCACGTGTTAGTCGGTGAGTCGGTGTAGTTTCTATTCTTAGTGCGCTAGGCGTAACAATTTAGATTTGAAACTTTAGTAGAGTTGATGAATTTAGTAGAGCTGATGGTGAATCACGGTGAATCACGGTCCGGTGTATTTATGTATGATAATGATGTTTACGTATAATAATGATGTAAAAAAAAAATTAAATGAATAAAAAAAATATTCCGAAATGTTGGTTGAATTCATTTGATGTTCTCAAGATAATTTCCAGTACTTTTTTATTCCCGTTGCACTAACTAAATTGTATAGTGCTTATAATAGGATAATACTGATGAATTGGTAATTATCGGGATGACCGAATCTTTGATTCTTATCCTATTATCCTAGAATAATGATTAGACATGTTTGATAGTGGCTACAAGAAAAAAATTGGGAGAAAAGTTTGTTGATAAAATACTATCACTAAAGATAAAAATGTTTCTAAATATCTCCACACCAATAACATTAAAAGTCTCTAGAAGAAGGCAAATTTTAAGTATCATTTTCAATCACAATTTTTTTTTTTTTTTTTTAAATAAAAGAAATTCTTATGAAAATAATTCAAAACTTCAAGAGATATTATGTTAATTGTAAATAATGAAATATGATGATGTATCAGTGGGTGAAATAACTGTTATTTATAAAATTTCGAATAGCATTTCATCTTATTTTTAAGATATCTTATATTCTCAATGATTATGAATAATAAATTCTGTTGCACAATTTTTGCTAAATCATATGCAAAATGCTTGAGATATTTTTAAGAAACATTTAAAAAATTGAAAAATTTTTAGTTTCAGCAACGGATGAGATTAGCTTTGTGGGAAGCACGGCATGCAGCCGCACTAAAGAATTATGATGATGCAGCACGATTCTATATGATACTATTCAATGATCTTGAATTAGAAGAACGGCGTAAGTATCTGAGTGAATTTGTAACTGTATTGGAGGAGATGGGTTCAGCTAGTGGTGGCGGTGATTATTCGAAACAAATTATGTTACTACTCCAAAGTCGAGTATTATTCCCGCATGAAGCTATTGTTTTGAATGCATCAGCTAAATTTTTCTTTGTTATTGGTAGGTTAAATTTTAATTTTTTTTTTTTTTTTTTTTTGAAATTTAATCTTTTTGGATTAACTTTCACTTGTTTGTATATTCAAAAGTAGGAATCGTCTTGCTTTCTACCTATCATACGTGTAGTAGGATGATATCTGCGTAGTGTCTGTGTAGAACATAGCTTAATAAAATGAAATGTGTGAATTGAAATCACAAATTAATGCTTGCAAGTTGTATTTTAATTTATGTTTCCAGTTGTTTAGACTTCTTCCTTCATATTATGCATATGAAATGTGAAGACAATATGAATTACAAAAAAAAAAAAAAAAAAAATGTTATCTTTATCCTAAAAAATTAGATAGACAACAAAAGAAGCCTTATACATTGTATAATTGAAGTCATAAAGTATGATGGCAAAGTCATATTCGTCTTTTAGTTAATTAGGTTCTCCCTAAATGGTCATATAAGTGTTGCTATCTTGAATCCATTATATTGAAATTTTAGATTGATATTTGATTCAAAATAATATACCTGCATTCCATTGGGTATATCTATTTATAGTTTTCCAAGATTACTAGAAATATGTTTATTTTAATTTAATTATATATAAATATAAATATGTAGACAAATTTTAGCAATATTTGATAAATTCAATTTAGGGCGATTATTAGAAGCTTTTGATTTTGCTCAAGAAGCAGTTAATGGAAGCGAAGGTCTACCACATATTTATGCGCTTGTAAATTTGGAAAATATTAAATCGAATATGTAAGTCTTTAAACATTCAATTTTTAATATTTACTGTCATTCTTCTCAACGATATTGCATAAATCGTTTTGGTATTTTATCTTGCTATGACGAATACGTATCGGATCAGTCATAATAACGAATACGTATCGGATCAGTCATGTTTGAGAGAATCTGTATACAATGTTGTCAAAGCAATTAGCCGTCTGTAATTGATGGTTCAGTGGTTTCTGTGATAGATTTTTCTCACAGAACTCATTTACGTTGTTATTAGTATACTTTAACACTGCTTTTTTGCAAGAACACTATTGATAGCTTTTATAGTTCGTAATATTTATCGCAACAATTAATGTTTATTTGAGAAATTGATTTATTTACACATAGTCCATAATATTTATTTCAACAATTAATGTTTGTATGAAAAATTGATTTATTGGCGCAATTTTTGATGGCCATGAAGATTTGCAGTATGGATCAATGGCACTGGGCTATGTTAAATGATGCGAAACGTAATGCTGCTTATGCTAATGCTATAGAGCTCGTAGCTAAATGTAGACCAGATAGCCGTGTTTTCGATATTGGTACAGGCACTGGTTTGCTCACCTCAATTGCTCGAAGGTTAGGCGTACATTTCATTTTATCTTGAAATGAAAAAAATTCCATAGCAAAAAATTAATTTCGGATGGTTTATTTTGACTTAAGCTGTTTAAAAAAGGAACTACTTTAGTTTGTGGGTTGTAGTTTTCAAAAACATAGCAAAACTTTGAAATTGTACACGTTTTAACCTGTGCTTAGGCTAATCAGGTTTAGCTCTAAATGTGTTGACTACATAGAAGTCTTTATGTTTTTGTTTTGTACATACGTTAAAAGTAGGTTTAAAGTGATTTTTTTGAGAACGACATTTTTACGTTTGTTGCTTTTTTGATGAGTGAAGTTACAAAAGTGAAGTATTTTTTCTGATGACTAATATTAAAGGCACTTTAAACGCGCTGTCTATTGTTGTGAAGTTGACCTGAATATGTGCGATATTGCTGAGAAAATACTGAATGATGCAGTGATCCGAAAGCATTCTTCGGAGGTTACAATCGAGGATGTTGGATCTAAAAAAGTAATTATTAGTTTCAGTGAAAAAAATTAGATAAGTTCAAAGATATTTCAAAAAGTGCAGTAAATTTTCCAATTGAAAATCTTAATGATGGTTGCAGGTAGATGTTTTCCAGGCATGACTATATGTGAGCATCAAATCATTCATCATAGATTTATTGGGTTTTTCATTCTTTTTGTAGATAGATGTGGTAATCACCGAAACGATGGACTGTGGCTTATTGGGCGAAGGTATTGCATGTTCGTTATATGATGTGCAGACAAGAATCCTGTCGTTGTCACCGATTATTATCCCCAGATGTGTAAGAGTTATACATCATACGCTTTTAAGCAAATGTCTAGATTACTGTTTTTGATGGAATAGAATATACAAGTATTTTAGGCAACAGTATATGCATGTATTATCGAAAGCCCAGCAGTAATGGATGAGCATATTGCAGTTTTCTGTGGATGTCGTTTTGTTTCCGACAGCGTTACTGCTCCATACAGTATATTTGTTTTTCTTGTTAAATTATTTCTTAATAATTTAACGTCACATATTTTCCGTTACATGCATTATATAAATTGAACATGCTTGCACGGTTACTTTGAACTGCATTTTCTTGTTAAAGATGTTTATAATTACTTAAAAGATCAGCTTAAGTAATTTTTTGATTATAGGTGCTTATGAAACATCGGATGAGCTAGAACCTTACTGGTGTTCTTTAGCGACTGAAATTCGTGGAGGATACAAAATTTTGAGCAAAACTATCGAGATATTTACTGTGAATTTTAATAGTCGTGCAGAGTTGGATAAAATTGTTAACGTTGGTATCACGGAGTTGCGAATGGCTCCCATAATAAGTGATGGCACTGCACATTGCATCATGGTCTGGTTCAGGTTCGTTAACTTCTTCGAGTACATTGGACGTTTACTGAAAATGCCGTTCAATTTTGATAAAGTATTTCCAGCAATTAAAATTACAACTGGAACTTCTTAATTATATTTGGAACTTTTTAAGGGCGTAGTAGGAAAGTCGGAGGAAGCGGTGGAGAGAAAGGATTATCATTTATTTGAATAGGCTTTAGATCACATTGACTTATAAATTTCCAAGTCTTTAGCTATACTTCCCTTCAGAATTATTCGCTATTAGCCTACACCTCAAAGTGAAATTTTCGTTGTCGAGTAAAATCCTAAATCTTTTTAAGCTGCGTGTTGTTTCCTGGGGCACCAATTCTTGATACGAATCCGGAAACAAGCGGTTGTTGGCAGCAAGCATTATATCCATTACCAAAACCAATAAATGTACATCGCGGCAGCATCTGTACATTGAAGGTTAAGGCTTATAAGGATCAATTGCTATGTGCTCTTAGAGATATTGTCGTTCCGGAAAATCCTGAAGTTGCTGGAAATGCAGGACAACCATGCAGTAGCAATTATTACAACAGCGCATCGTACAAAGAGAAGAATGTAGAACAAACGTTAGAAGTTGAGAAGGATGAAAGCTGTACGCTGCCATCGAAACGAAGCAAGCATGATAGCGATACAGCTACCAGCATGATAATTAATTACAAGAATTATGCATCACTGGATTCTATTATTGTCCTACCCAATACCGAGTTCGCATTGATGAATGACAACCATTTGATAAATTTTTTCAAGTGCAGCTTGGCTGATTTCCAACGACGAGAAGAAATGTTAAATCGGGATCGGAATTTCTACATCCTTGATATGACTAATTTGGGTGCACTGTCAATAGCTTTGGTGAATGCATTTCCGGGAATGCAATTTAGTTGTTATAACAACGATGCTCTTAGATTGGTTCATCTTTTCTCTCGTTATTTTCACAACTTTGGCGTATTTCCGGACAATCAAGGTTAGTTGTATCTTTTTTTTCCAATTTTAATCACCGTTTTATTGGATTTTTAACTCTTTAAAAGGAAACGCTGCATTTAAGCTCAATAGCTTCGCTTCTTGACAGCTTATTTCCTTGGAGTTAATATTTCAAATTATGATACTGAATAATTGAATAGTCTTATCAATTCTAGTGACTTAAAAGATTTTATTTTAAAGGCGTTATTGAATTGTGTACTCATCACTTGCCTTTATGTTATTACAGGCGATTTCGCTGGTTTTTCTGTTTTCCTACATACAAATGAATTAGGGGTAGTGAAGGTGAAACTGGAAATCTTAGAATCTTATTCATTTTAAGAACTGTTAATTTTCAAGAAACCCTTGCACCACTCTTTTCAGGTTTGTTTCAGATTCTCTCTTGATAGATGGAAGTACAACTGAGAATGGTTCAGTTATATCATCCAAACCACCTCCTACTTATTTTGAGGTAATTTTTTTTTGAAAAAAATTGTCTTGCCTTACGATTCACATTTCTATCACTTTTCTCCATCATTGTTTTTTTTGTAGGACGCAGAATGTTCGGATGCACTACTATGTTGGCCTGTTAGTTCTCATGGGTTTCTTATGGAAACATCACTGAATCGCATATTCAGCTTCCGACTTTCTAATGGGGAAGCGCAAATTATTCCATCGAAGATTTCAGTTATGGCTCAAATCGTAAACTGTCCTGATATTATAAAGCGATCTAAACCATGTCCTTCGGCATATCAAGGAGTTGATCTCTCAGCAATCAATGATCTCGCCATTTCATTTTATTATGACATTGAGGTATTGGCTTCTCTTTTCATGTTGCACATTTCTGTTTTGAAATTTCGTCATTTTTCTTAATCTGTTCTGGGGAGTTTATGAAAAGGAGAACCTTCATTTTTGAAATGTTACTATTTTAAGGCCAAATACTGGCCTTATCAACTCGAATATATTCTGGTTTATTTCAGCCTTCTGTTTTGAAGCATGAAGTGTTTTCCAGTCCATTTGAACTCATGGCCTTTCGATTTGATAAGGTTCAAATTTTTCTATCTGCTCAAATACGCTTTATTTATAGGCAATTATATTGTTAATGGCATTCCAAGATAGTTTTATTACTTGTAATTAGGCAAGATCATCTAATTTCTTAAACCAGCCGCCTTTGTAGTAATTTTCCCTTCTCGTTGATTAATCGACAGGTGTGTTACTTAACATTTGATGAGATGAGCTTCGGAATGTTAACTGAAGCCATGAATAACATTATTCTGATTATTTGTTTGGCGGATTCTACATCTGTTAATTTCTTTACAGCCAATGCCAGTAAATCTATCGGAAATGCCGGAATTTATTTGTCTTACTGATGTAGCATCGGAAGCGATTATTAATGCAGATGGTATAGCCGAAGGCTTACTGTTCTGGTTTGATGTTGAGAGTGGCAAGCAGTTGTACAGTACTCGTTCTTCTAATACCCTTGCTCACTGTGCCTTATATTTATTTGACGAGAGTCGTAAGGTTTTCAAAAATGATCGTATCTCCATCAAATCTTCTAGTTATCATGGTAATTTGGCCTTTGAAATCCTGTAATGTGATAAAAACATCCAATCTTTTATGAGCATTCTAAATTCCTCTTAATTGTAATCACTTCTAAAATATTTTTGTCTTGGTTAAAGATTGTTCCTTAAAAGTTGTTTCCTTCTCATAAATCAGTATACATGATTATGAAATTCGAATTTGAATAAAGGATATATATTATAATCACTTATTGTATTGCTAACTTTCCATGTTTCAAGTACCCCAAAAAATTATTGAATGGTCATGCTTGCCTACAGAAAATTAATTTAGAACACTGATCAGTTTGTTCAGAACTTAATTCAAAAAACTGAGACACAATAGCAAGTTGCAGCGTCAACTGTATCGCGAGATCTGTCGTGAAAACAGGCAATTTTCAATAAATGCGTGATCTGTCTGATTGATATTGGCAATCAATGTCATTAATAAGCAATAAATTTTAATTCCAAAAGATTTGGAAAAAAGAAAATTAGATCAGATTAGATTTGAAAGATATGAAAAATAAATTAAGAAAATAACAGTTATGGTCAAAATGCGTAATTTCGTAGAATAACAATATAACTAATCCTTGATGTAATATTATTAAAATAGTAAATCATTTAAAAGATTCGAATTTTGATGATAAGTATTGCTATGTTTTAATTACCCATTCAATTTCCTGAAAGTTCGCCTCAATTAGAAGCTACATACTTACTGTAATATATCGTCCTTTTCTGGTTCAGTAATATGAATAAAACGAAAAGAAGTTAGATGATTTGACACGTTGTAGATTTTGATTTTGAAAATAATCAATAGCTAGCATTTTAATTTGTTGAAAGCAAAATAGTATTTTTGTTTTGAAATCAATTGATCATCTTACATCACAATTACAAGATATGATTATTTAATGGGAACCTATTAGTTTTTCTGCAAAAAAAGTCTAAAGATACCAGTTTTTGACTGCTGCACTGATTATGATCTTGATATTAGAGTACATTGACGGGATCTCCTGGATGTGAAAAAAATGTCACAGCTAAAAAAAGAAATTTTACAGATATGACAATCAGATGATTCTGGTATGGTAAGAAATACCCGCATGTCCATTATTGCATTTTTTATTCTCCCTTTTTATTCACTTTAAAATGACTGAAATAGATTCAGATGTGACATTTCATATCAAGATGATGTTTGAAATAGATTCAGATACGACATTTCATATCAAGATGATCTTTGAAATAGATTCAGATGCGACATTTCATATCAATATGATGAATAGTTCATCCGAGAATGGAAACTCTCCATTTGATATTCTAAATTTCTTTTCCACTTTGTTCATTTAATATTTTCTGATGGTAAGATGTTCGTTCGCTTATTTAAGATATACTTACTCTAATTGATAGAATTATTGAAGAATAAGTTAGTCATAGGATGGAATGATCACTTGCTTTGATCATTTACTTGATCCATTTGTTGTCATCAATATTGGTCAAATTATCGATAATTATCAACATTTAAATTATGGACCGAATGACACACTTGAGTTTTTGAGACATTACCATGACCATATTTTACTGTCAAATGCATTGTCACGGTAATATCACGAACGACAAATAGCTTAATGGTTTGAATCAAGAATATTTTTGTGAACAAATTATGCTTCAAATTTTAGAATTTCAATTTCTTTAACTTAAAAATCTCAGTATTTCAATATATTTTCATCATTATCCGATCCTAATAGAAATGATTTGTGATAAATGATCGCTGCTTGTCTGACGTTTTAGACATCGTTTGAAATTAATTGAAATATACAACTGCCATAAATTGAACAATCCAAAAGTTGTCGTTAAAATGATTATTGCTGTACATTGCACGAAATATAATGGTGTTACCTTTGTGTAAGGTGCTGCAAAAATTAAATTGCAAATCGTAAGTTTATCTGTGACATTCTGTGACACTCCTTTCAGTATTTCATTATAATTAAAGTTGTTAACTATCTCAGTTTCAAAATTCCTAATATAGCAATTGAATTCTTACTTCATGACGTGTCATTAATAAAACATAAAATTCAAAAAAGATTAAACTGAAGAACTGGAACTTTTTCAATTATTAGATGGAGTGTCAGACTTTGCTGAAATAGTATTCTCACTCAAGTTCTGCAACAAAAAAGTTCAGATGTTATCTTCAATATTTTCAGCTTTCATAGACTGTAAAATAAAGCAAAATTAATTTCGCATGATTGAAGAAATGACCCAGTTCGGCTAAATAAAAAGGATGCATGGCATTTGAACTTTTTTCTTGTTCCTAAATTATAAAATCAAAATCAGATCAACATTTAGCATCTGATCTGCTGCTAATCGATTACACTTAATTTTTTAATTTTGTATTTCAAAAGATGGTTATTCATATTTTACACATCTCAACTAACGATCTTATTTGTTATTTAATAACTCGTTGCACTGGAAACAATAAGTGAGGGCAGTGTCTGAATTAGTTAATACGCTACTGATTTACCTTCATGTCAACATTGCAGGAACTCTAAATTCGTTCCTATCGCAAGTATTCAAAATTTTTTCCCTTTTTAAAAAGGTTGCAATTGAAAAACTTACTGTCGAACATCCAATTTAGAACCATAATAATATAATTTGGTTTGAAAATAAATAAATACATGAAGAAAAGATTGAAATACAGCGTAAGAATTACATGAAAACACTGCAAATATATTATAACAATAAAATTATAAAATGCGACTGAATTTTAAATCGAACAATATTAGCACATTTTAATTTCCAGATTTCATTTATTTTGTAATTGGAATGATTTTTATACCGAAATGGAATTCAAAATTATTTTTAATTAAAATCATAATTACCATTAGGATTATTCCACTTATGCAATGCAAAATAATCTTTTCAACAATAATGCATCTACGATATGCTCCTTTAAGCGATAATGTAAATGCATTAATGTAAAAATCAATGTCCAAAAAGGTATTCATCTAATCATTAATCAGGTCGATTAGTTTTCTACTAATTGGACTATCATTAATTGAATTTCTGATATAAAATGAATAATTCGGATTAGAATATTGAAAGATGAAGCAATTATGACTCTTCACATAAATTACAATTTTATAAATAACAGTTTATTAAAAATGAGAGTTTTATTTCCGGGAAAAAAACCGGTTGATGCAATTGAAAGATGATCATTTATGTTCAGTATTATAACTACTACCATCAGCACTATAATAACTATTCTCACTCTTCATCTATTTTTATCAAATTGTATTTTAATCTGCCACTTTAATGCAAATTAGTCTGAGGAAATGCAAAACAGGCTCAAACTTTTCTCGTACTAAACTATTATTAGTACGAGACTATTATTTCAAATATCTTGGATTATCATTTTCAGCAGGTTAAATAAAGCAGCAACTCACCGAAATACCAATAATAGGCCAAAGACAAAAATGCTTTTGTCGTAATAAGCCATAGAAAGTAGTTAAGATCGCAGTTACCGGGATTATTATAGTTAATATGGCTGGTCGAAAATGTATAATAATCAATACCGCAATAGCTAACATCGATATCAATCCGGTTATCAATATCAGTTTAACGCTATTCTGTTGATATTTTCCACAAATTAGATAAAAAAATCATTTAAGCTTGAATTAAGTTAACCTTCACTTCATTTGAGAACAATTTAAAAAGTAATAAGTTTTTTATTAGCACAGATAGAGAAGAAATAAAAAAGAAGCAATCACTGAACACTGCGAACCTATTTTCATATTCTGTGGATAATCGAAGGAAAAGTGCTGCACAATTTACAATTTACCTTATGCAAAACAAAATATTTACTAAAATGTAAAAAAAGAAGCTAAAAGACGGAAGAAAGAAAAAGGAACTTACTAGCAGGGTGAAACAGCCGATGGTAGTATTTAAACCAATTATGTCATCATTACTTGCGGTTGATTTCTCAAATCTTATTTTCCCTTGCATCCTGAATTTAAAATTCCCAGAATCGAAATGAATACTAAGAATTACGATGAGCCAAATGAACAAGGAAAGGAAATAATAGTTATTATTAGTGAAGTCATATCCGGAAAATTTATTTGAAAAAATTTTATTTTTGATTTATTTATTTGAAAATTTATCATGTATAAAAAACAAAAAAAAAAACTCAATTTTCTGTTTATTAAGCAATGTTTTTTAATTGGATCTGCAACTTCCATTCATTAAAAGTTAATTTATGCAATTGTCGTTAATGAGAATTCCTGAAATCTATTGAGGACGGTGCTTCCGGAAAATGGGAAGTTTAAATTAGTGAACCAGATTCTTTGTTCTTCCTGTATTAATGTCGAGATATTAAACTTTGATTTCTTTCCAGTTTTCAATCTAATTCCAACAAGGATTTCTCAGAAACATGCAATATGAGACTGGTGCTTAGTTTTTTTTACTTTCGAGCTTGTTTACTTTCTACAGAAAGCTCATTTACAGAAGCGACATCAGAGAAACCATAAAAATTTATCTTTAAGAATTTCGATGCATTTTGCAATCATTAGATAATATTAGCAGTTCTTTATCCTTTCCTATGTTAGCTAATTTATGACTGTGGAATTCCAAAGTTTCGTATTCAACCGATCTGCTAATTATCAATGTAATTAAAGCGCTGAATCGTAATTAAAGGGCTATTGAACAGCATGAGCTTTCAAATATTTATATAGTTCAACCCTTTCCATTTTAGCTACCGAATCTCTCCTCTTAAAAAGTATTAAAAGTAATGATTGCTCTATTGATTTAGCTCATTTAATTTATAAACTGAAACGATATTTGAAAAAAAAAAGATAAACTTCACTGAGATAAATGGCAATAATGATGGTAAGTTATAATTAAGTTTTATTTTTACAAAAACTTTTTTGCAGTAGAAAAGAAAGATATAAAGATTGAATTTAAATCGAGGGAATCATTTGCCAGAGAAATTTCATTAACAGGTTTCATGGCTTATCTCATGTTACATTCAACCGGTTATTACTTCAAGACAATGATAGTTCGGATTGTTAACTTGAAGAAAACGATGAAGTGATAAGAAAGAATTTCTGAAAAGTTGCAATACTTTTACTATTGCATTATTATCAATAAGATTAACTTTTCAAATATTTACAAATTCTATTCATGCGACATTTCATCGTACAAAATTTGATGGGAAAATTATATTCTTGCTATAAAGAATTGCTTGTGTTGAAAATTTAAATAATTTTGTTTTTAATTTAACACTGATCGGGATGGTATTGAGATGAAATTATAGTTTAGGATTTAAGAAGTGTAAGAAAAAGAAGGAATGATAGAAAAATAAATTTCAACGCAACGCTATTCTTGGTGAAGAAAAATTGCCGAAAATTTCAACAAATTATTCTTATATACAGAAACAGCTATAAATAGTAGATTCATGTGTTAAACAGTATAACCGTGCAAGTGAAAAATTACAGATGATAGTTTTGGAATTTTTATTAAGATCAGATTATGGGACGATAGGAAGAGGAAAAAAGAAGTTGGAGGAACGAATTAAGAATACTGCCAAGCTAGTCGTGAAAGAGGAATAGAGAAAAAGATGACAAAGTGATTCGAGAAAAAACAGAAGGTGTGTTCTTAAAGGCCTTTCAACGAATTATGGAATTACCGCATTAAATTACAAATTAAGGTGACGAATTATTGTGATTTCAAGGTAAATAAAATAATTTTTGATTGAAAAACTAAAAAATTCCAGCAATGGTTGCATCATTTCTGTAAAATTCTGTAAATTTCCGTCAATGAAATCAAGTATTTCTATTTTCCTAATTAATTAACTAGTTTTTTTTTTTGAAAATATTTTTCAAATTAATTTTCAGCTTTAAGAATTTTCACTGGAAACATTTTCGAGCAAATAAATCCAAGAAAAAAAGAGATTTTTGAAGTTTTGAAGAGTGTTGAAGATTTGATGCAACAATCGAAGCAAGATTTTGGTAATCAAATTTTCTGGAAATGAAATTTTATGGAGATAAAATTTTGAATTTTTCTTCACAAAAAAAAATCAATTCTTCTCCAATGAAAATTAAAAATAGGTGATTTCTTTTCATCCAGTGATATATTATTAGTTTACAATTCAAATCTGAATTCTTCTTAGGCAACACAAAAATCCTCACCATTTTGCTCAAAAATACTGAAAATAATTGGATGGATTCGAATGACAAAAGTTTTAGGTAGACATTTGAAGTTTATAGCATCCTAGAAATCACCGCTCTACCGAACTGATTGTTTTTTGTATAAACTATGCTCAAATATATACTTCAGAAAATAAATGGATCGGTTTGAGATTGAAGGAAATCCCCATAATAATGTTTACTTTTTAGTAAGCATTCATTCTAAAAGTGAAAAATCAATTGCAACTGAAAATTTATTTGAAAATTTTTAATACTAGATTAAAAAGGTTTCATTTCCATATTGAGACGATGAGAACTGGTTCAATATGAAATCGGTTTTAATATTCGACAAGTTTTTTATTTTTCAAAAATCAATCGATGTAAAATCTGGAAAGAGGCGAATACACTGAATCCGGAAAAGATAAGGGACATGTATTACTATTAACTGATGAATGAGGTCAAATTCGCAGATTTCTGAAAGAACTCAATTCGATGATAGTACTTGCTAATATCCTTCTGCGCTGATACTCTCCGATATTAAAATTGTAAAAATTATAGCAATAAAACATTCTACATTAAAATAATATCATTGCAGTAACAATACATTTTAATGGTTTCACAAATCAAAAATTCTGGAAATGCTTTCATATTTTTCGGTAAGATTTATGAATAGTATCTGTTTGTTAATCTGCTGCACTGAGTAATGATCACAACGTGGTACGTATCAAACTCAATACATTCAAGATTTTATTGGTTCCACAAAGTAAACTACCATGAATTGACAAAAAAAAATCATCAGTCACAAAAAATTGGTAAATTAGAAATAGTGAATCTCATGAAAAGTTTGAATAAGTCATACTAGCAACAATTTGAATCATGGAAAAGTAATTTTTCTTATTTTTATAACTAATCATAAAAACAAAAATAATGGAATTTCCATGCCAATTAGGTGATTCAGATCGAACGCTGTCAATAGTATCATCGATTGACCGCTATTAATAGCTAATCTTAAATACCATTTTAAACTGCTATTTTCATAAAAAACATAAAAGTTAAAACTTTGTAGATTAAGAACTTAAAAATTTGGAGACCTTAGGTGTTTCGTTATAATAGTAAATTCCCAGTGTGTTAAAACAACATAAAACACCAACAATTTAAGATAAACAAAAAAATCTGTATCGAGATCACTGAGTCCATCAAGTAAAAAATCATTTGGCAACAAAGGCATTTGGTAACGCTGCCGCAAACTGCCTATTAAAAGAGCTCAAAACGCATAACGAGTTCGGATATCTTCCAGCTTTTTATGAATCTGAAAAACAATCAGAATTTGCAATCAACTGGATAAATTTACTTTTGATAATTATGCTATTAATAATTTCAGCAATTATTTTGATTTCAAACAATTAAAATTTGTATTTAGCATGTATTCGAATCAAAAAATGGCTTAAAACCGAATATGAAATTTGAGGCAAGACTTGTTCTTACAATTATACCCTATTTCCAAAATGTTATTTATGTCACTCAAATCTTACTTCATTTAAGGTTTGCTATATTTTATCAAAAATCAAATAAATGAATTTTAATTGTCCATCTCTAGGTAAAAACAGAATAAAATGTTAAAACGATCTGCACTTATATTAATTAAATCTTGAAACAATAATAGTCAACAGTGCTGCAACGCATCAACGTGCTGGCTCCATCCACTCCGCAGCGAGTGACAAACGCTTTTGGCGGGAACGTAAAATGTTACGTAAAACGTGTAACATTTCACACGCCGGTTCGTGCTATTGGATAAGTTATGTCATTTGCGAATGGGTTTTCTTCCCTCTTATTGAGCATTTTACAATTTCATTCCAAACAAAGCTTAGCAGGGTAACATCAAATAAATTTTTTCTTTATTAATTGCTCTTAACTAAATTTCCAGAAAGTCATTATAACTCGCCAGATGAAACTCTAAATTAAAACTACAATAATAACCTCAGTTGGCTTCCTTCCCAGCTCTTCACCAATTGATTTCTGCTTATCTAATTGCATCAACGAATACTGCTCACAAAGATCACCGTCGATAATTGACTAAAATTCACAAAATGAAACCATTAAAAAATAAATTTCTCTAATTAATTTTGCATTATATTTACAAGATTTGCTCAAATGAAAAAACGTTTCAGAAATTCCTTATAGAAAAACATTATCCAAAAACAGCTATAATTGGTTTTTCTGATCTTCAATTATTATTAAAAATACCTTAACAGGAAAATAATAGGAACGATAAGCAAGATGATCACGACCACAAAGCGGAGGATATTCCACTCGCATATGCATTTCGAGATTTTGGAAAAATTCAAACTCCTGTAAAGTCAAGCAAGTATATAGAATGGTTGGTATTTCTATTGAAAAATACTAAAATTTTCCAATTGAAAGACATAACACAGCATGCAAGCAGATAAAGCAGTGGTAACCAGATCAGGAAATTAGAAGTAAATAATAATTTTACTGGTAAATGAAATTAGCAGAATGAACAAGTAATCAACAAAATTAATAAGATGCAGCAAGTAAAGCTTCACAACTTACATCTCTGGACAGAAATGGTACCAAAATTCCAATAATTCCTGAAATTGTTGTATAAGACAAGCAGTCGTTTGCACCTGGTACCAGAGATGCCTTCTGCATTGATGTTATCGCATCGCCAATATAAAGATGTGCTATAGTTTCCAACTATAAAATAAACATTTAAGAAAATTTTTCTCAATTCCTTTCACCTGCTTATTTTCTTATCTGTTTGTTATTCATTGGTCAGTCAAATTTTTGGAATTTGTCAGATGCGACATTAATACTAGACTAAAAATGTGACATTCAATAAAGAAATTAAAATTTTGGATCAGCTTCCATAATTCTAATTGCTGCGTAAAGATAAACAAAAATTATGATCATATCATGATGTTGGCCATTATAGCTGAACACTGTATCAACAGGAAGAAAAAATTGACATATTAGATCAAATAAGTAATCAAATAATTCAAAAAATTTATAAACAAATGACTAAAAGGCTGTTTTTCGAAAGGCAAAAAGGAGAAAATAAAATAGTAAATATTAAATGGCATGAAATTTTGTTCAGGGCAGGTATTCCAACTAATGACTAGGAAATAGAAAAGCATACTTTTTGCGAAGCTCCATTCAGATTTCCTCGATCCCATAACGCGCGTACGCCAGTCGGATCTTCTTGCACTTCTTCGGTCACACCTTTCGGTAATCTCAGCTGAAATGTAAAAATTGAAGAAGTTAATATTTAGAATTAAAGTTGAAAATTGAAATCGAGCTGAAGGGGAAGTTGAAATTTCAGAAATATTTGGAAAAAAATTGGACTGGTAGAAATAGCGATTTAATGAAGACCTTTAAACTAATTTCTTTAATTAATCCTACAATTTTAAAAGCAATGCTGTGAAAACAATCAATCCAAATATTATCTAACCAATACAAATTATTACATGATTATTACACAAGGTATAAATATGAGCTCGTCTTCGTAGACTGCTATTTTGCGTTCCCATTAATAATTTAATCTTAATACCATTCTGATATCAATTATCCTGATTGTCTGTCGAAAGTACTTCCTTTCCTACCTTTTATTTTTTCTGATATTTTCTTCACCAATCTCAAATCCTATTCAAATACTGATGAGGATTAAAAACTGGTTTGTTAAGAATTAAAAGGAATACAATTAAATACTATTATTTAATTTCTTATAATATTTTTCCATACTAACCGCTTTCATCCACTGATTAACTTAGCGCAGCAAAGAACCCACTTTAGGATGCATGACACCACATGACATTATTCAGTGATTTCTGTATATTACCTAATAAACCAAGCTATAAGCAACATTCATGCAATTTTTTAAAAATCTTATTTAAATTTCATGGCATTTAAAGTTATTCATAATCAGTCGAACAGTGCAGTGTTAACTTTATTAAAATCTGCTGACTAACTCACCACAGCAATATTTCCAAAACGATCTCCAACCGCAACTGTATCATAATCCAACAAACATACACACGTTACGTAACGTGGAGATGTCTCATCGCAGAATATTGACAATTGGCCATCCTCAAATGAAAGACTCATTAATTACTTCAATTTAATTTTTCGATTTTAAGTTCCATTAAAATTTAAATTAAATCTCAAAAAAATTACCTGTTTTTTGTATCTCATGAAATGCACAGATTCCTGCGAATCACTTACAACAATACGCTGCCCCATCGATCGGATATCAACAACCTGCGTAGGTATTTGCTGAAAAAGAAAGTTTTAGTTAAACCAGAAATACATATTCAGTATGTATATCCTAATAATAGTGCATTAAGCAAAGCTTAGTCTGAGATAAAATCATCATATTTTCCTGGAATAACATCGAATGCAAATGCAATGAAAGAAATTAAGAATTATAGTGTCCAACGAGCTATTTTCAATAAATTCGAGCAAACAATATCGCTAAATTATCTCCTTTTTTGAACCAACTTCATTAATATAAAAAGTTAAACGGAAAATAAAAATCCACATCAGTCAACTGTAAACTATAAGAACAGATTGACGTTTTGACATTCAACAGACTAATAAATTTATTGTTCGTACAAAGTTTATAGAAAAATTTGCTTTTACCCTGCTTCTATCAAAAGTATTTTCAGAAATTTATCAATCTTTTATCTGAAGCACTAAATTAAATGATAATCAGTACTGCATGCAATTTCCTTATTTACAATTCTTTCATTTGATAATACGCCTGATAGTTTAAAGTTTCCCTCACACTGAATCAAATTGCATAGCATTTTTCTTAATGAATTTTTAAAATTGACTTTCGACTCTGAGACTACGGTATTATGAATTTTTGTTTATTACATATAAGCTTGCCATTAACTAAATGTGGTATTAAACATTAATATCGTCATTAAATTTACTCCTCAAAAACAACTTTTCTAAATAATGAATAACTTGAGATTTGAAATTCCAAAAATTTTTCTTCTGACTTACTTCGGATTTCTGTTTTATGCTTATAATTAGCAGCAGTATTATGCAAGCAAGCATAAGTTATTTAACAACAAAAATAAAGTTCCTTCTGTAATTCCATACTAATATATACTTTTTGGTTCTCTTTTTTCCATGCATTAAGGACACGAAATGAAAAAAAAAAAAGAACCCTAATGGGTGATTGCATCAGCAGCAATACTCAAAAATAATTAAAAAAACGCATTTTTTCGGTTTGTCATTTAATACAGCTGAACGTTTATATAGTTCCCCTTCCTGACAAATTAACAGATTTCGATACATGTCTTTTTCTTCCGTAATAATCTTTTTAACATTTGGTAGTTTTCAAGCTGATAAAAAAGTGAATAAAGAGACATGACGGTTATATGAAGATTAAGTTACAGCACAGTGTTGTACAACAAATATCCTATAAATAATAATAAATAAAATAAATGAATAAATGAGACAAAAAAATTGTTTTAATAAATAAATAAATTAAACGATCATATTCCCCCTTCCATATGTATCATTAAAATTTTTATATCTAATAATACTAAGATAGCGATTATAACAAGCGCACAGACGTAGTAATTACATTAAGAGCTGCACAAGGGATAAGCATATTGAGCTTAATTTCAGTCATAAATTCATTTCATTTCTATGTGTTGACAAAGACACATACCCTTAAGTTTTCATGTATGTAATTAAATCCACCTATGTCGCCTAATCAAAAATAATTTACAGCTGTGAAATCATTCCAAAGCTAACAGTTTTGCAACTCTTAATTGTGCCAAACAAAATTAAACCTTAATTCTTCGCCTCTATCATACTGCCATTGGCAACAAACTAATTTGCAATCTAATATCAAAATAAGACGGAGAAACTGGAGAATAAGAGTAACAGAAAAAAATAAATCCCAACTATCTGAAAACATTCCCAATATGCCACTAATCATAACTTCAAAGAAATATTAGATATAAGTTAACAGATGCATGCTAGAGTTAAAAGGAAGCAATTAAACAAATTCCCCAAAGCAGCATTTTATACCTCTAGCTCAATTTACCTCGCTCTTCCATTTCACTTTCAATTATCAAAAAAATGGTAATTTCTAAATCAAAACTATTTCTTGTACCTCCCATTTCATCTGCCCAATTCAGCAATTGCGTCTGATTACTCCACTGCTTCTTGGTATCTATTTTTAATATTCTAATATATATATATATATATCTTTTATCCATTATCTATATATATATATATTTTATCCATTATCTATCTATCTATCTATCTATATATATATATATATATATATATATATATATATATATGTACATATATATCTTTTATCCGTTATCTATATATCTATAAATATATACCTATTCATTTTTTTTGACGTACTGATCAACAATGTATAAGTAATTAGCTCACTGTTTCATGTAACAATAAGGAATTTAAGTGAACATAAAAGTAAACGCACAGAGTTAATTTAAAAATTAAATGAAGTAAATCAAAGCTAACAAATATCAAAGTAGATGTACCATTTAAAAAACTTCTATGCTGACTGGAAGAAAAAAAATTACAGAATTCGCAACAACGAACGTGGAAATGCATTACGCCATTTCAATTCCTCTCATTCCTGTTTCCAACTCTATCCTATTTTATTTCTGACCGCTTTAATTAATTCTGATCGCTAATTCATTCAAATCTTACCTCCTACTTTATTTTATAAGTTCAATGAAACTGTGTACTTACGAGGAGTGGAATAAAACTCAACACGACTCAAACTTCTTACTAATATTTTTCACGATTACAGTATTTGTCTTATTGGCTTTTACAATTATTGTTGGTAATTCATTGGTTATTATTGAAGTTTTGACGACGAAAACATTACGTGCTACTACTAAAACGCTTATTTTATCACTTGCGACTGTCAATTTGATGGTAGAATTTAGAAAACATTTATTAAAAGAAATAAAAAATTCTACACAATGTTTATTTTATGCCAAAAAAGACTGGCATCAAAATTCAAGGATAAGTTAACATTTAAGGGAAACCGAAAAGGTCTTAATACATGAAAAATATAATTCGTCAATAAATTTCCAAACCAACTCTACTACAGATCTATTTGATATTTAAGTCAATAAACGTCTAACAATGACCAGATATTTTTCAGCAAAAGCTATTTTCCAACAAAAGAAAACTACCAGAATTCAACAATTTTAGGATGGAATAACAGTCCTTCCATTCAGTGCGATAAATAAAGTCCTAGGAGGTTACTGGATATTCGGTGACTCATGGTGCCTCACAAACACTACAATGTATATCTGGTTATGCACGGTATCCATTTATCACATAGTTGCACTCAATATTGATCGACTAATTGCAATCACCAAACCACTACATTATCCCGTACTGGTAACTCCTGACAGGACTTACATAACAATTGCTGCTATTTGGATGGGTTCATTTTTGCTGTGTAGTCCAATTTTCCTACTTGCAAATACTGATAAATCAATGAGTGATCAATGCAGATGCATTCCCGTGTATGGTGGTAGAACATATATCATTGTCAGGTAAATAACTAGCCGTTAAACAGAGATTAAAAAATGCTTGAAAAGATTCTGCAATCATCTAGTCAGATTAGTTACTCAGCTATATTAGAAAGCATTTAAATTCTAAGTTCATCTATGTTCAAAAGCATCTAAGCATAACAGTGACTGATTTTACCTAAACTCCGCATAAATTATCTGATTCCTTACTTTAAGTTAAAGTACTATTGAATATATTAAAGTAGCAAAAAATAAATTTTTATTTTGCATTTAAGTTTAATGATTCCAGTGCAACATTAACCTTCTATGTACCAATGGTGATCATAACTTTTATTTCTACAAGAATTTATAAAACCGCAAAACTAATTATTGCAAGTTCATTTTCGGAAGCAGCAATATCACTCAACACGGTCCAATCGAAAAAAAAGCTACGTTATATTCAATATAAGGTTCATCGGTGAGTTATATTATAAACACTAGTCAAAGAAAGCTATGAATAGAAAAACGAGAATATTTCTAACACTTTAAAAACTTGAAATTTATATACATGAATTATTTTCATCAAGTATGTATACTAATATTTATTTTAGATTGGTTCTAACAATTATTTTAGAATAATATTTTTCCGTTAAATGAGGTGTCTCATTAAGATTTCTCTTGTTATAAGAATAAATAATGAAGATCTTATCAACAAATCTTCAGAGCTACTCTTTCAGAAATGACATCCAAATTGGCATGAAAAAAAATCAATTAAAAGCAGAAAGATCTCGAAATTTCGCTCGACGTAACTATACAGATCCGAATATTCATTCTACACTGACAAAACTGGTAAATGCTTGAATGCTACCACAAATTTTTTCTATTTTGACTTAATAATAATACTTGCTAATAAGAATCTAGAAAAATGAGATCGACCATCACACGTAGCTTTAATCTTAAAAATTCTGACCAAGGTTATTTCATCAGTTCTTTATTGAGCAATCTAAAATTTTAGTACAAATACATATACTACCGCAGTAAAGCTGTATGCTGCTCAATTCGATTCCTTAATTTTTATAAAGTTTTCAGCGGTAAAACTGGAGACAAAACTGACCATTTGAAAGAATTCGTAAAAAATTTGAGAACTTCAAAAAATCTCGCCTTTAGCTTCTATTTATTAGGCAAATTCTCTAGAAATGCACTTCATTTTGTTATACCGTGAACGAAAAACGTTATGCATTTAATATGCTTGTAGTTCCAGAACAATTAACATATTTCTTTAAATTGGGAAAAGTCTAATTTTTTTTCCTCAGTCTGGCCTAAAACATACAGCAAGCGAACCGCGGGACATGGAACTAAAAATAAATGCACAAAGTCCCGGAAGGTAACTTGTTTTTTCCCTTTTTTTAAAAAATCGAATTTATATTTCGTTTAAAATGAAGTATATGAAATCACGATTCAAAAATTGGTTTCGAAAGAATATTTTGAATAAACACGCACGAATATATTTTCAGTTATTTACAGCACATTGAAAGAGATATTTGCTCTATTAAATTAAATGATCGCTCCAGTAGTCTCAACAAAAACTGTAAAAAAGAAAACTGATAGCAGATTTCTTCGAATCTGTTATCAACATTCCTTTTCTGTGAAAACTCTAATTCTATCCTTTTTTTTCCAAAATCTCGAAGAATGTTAAATTTCCAGGGAATATGATGCAAGTGATCAATTCGATATTTTAACTACAGAAGATCACTACGACAGCCCACTTTTACAAATTTCCATTGATCTAGCAAAAACTAAATCTCGTTGCACTTCGGATAAAAAGCAGAGCTCGTACTTTAAAACTGTTCAACGGGTAGCTATGGAAAATTGCTGTGTTATATTTAGCAGAATTTTTTTCAGCATTTTATATGGATTTTCTTTAAATGTTAGTCCACATGTTTGGTCCATATCGTCTAGCATGAGTCACTTTAATTCGGCCCTAAATCCTATCATTTATTTTTTCCTTAATCGTAATTTCAGGAATTATTTAAATGTATTATGCACCTGTTTTACAGATTCTCGAATTTCAAACATTGAAAACTAGTTGTTTTTGTGAATTTCAAAATCAATTCTAAATTTGGTTACTTAGCAAGAAATTTTCGGAAATTATAGAGAAAAGGACCCTATTTTATGTGGATATCTGAACTTTTTCAATAATCCTCCAATCTAATTCCATAGTAAATGTTTTCAAGAACAAAGATTGAATTCCATGACCCTCTATTAATGTTACCATTAAAAATTAAATCAGAATAAACTTTTCGTATTCCGACGTGATACATACTGTTTGACGTATAAATGAAGCTCACAAAGAGAAAAAGAAAAACAAGGACTTACCCTGTTTTCACATTTAGCAAGCAATTTCCTCTTGCCAAGATCATACAGCCGTACTTTTTTCCCCACACCAGCTAACGCCATTCCACGAAAATCATGAATGGCATTGACGACCTAAATAAATTTCACAAAGTTTAAAAATTTTATGGATATTACAGATACCAATATTACAGTGCTAGATGCAAGAAACCAATGCATTAGTTCAAGCAGAAAACCATTACGATAACCATTGAGATAATGATTTTTGGAAGAATTAAAAAATTTCTTGGACTTTTATTAATACATCATAATTGTGTTTCGATTTTAAAACTAATCATTATCTTAATGGTTCCTTCAGAAATATTTTAAATTGAGAAAAGAAAATCAATGAAAATAACTTCATCTGTTGGCGTTCTATGCAGTAGTTGAAGTGTGCTGCCATTAGCTGCTAGCAAAAAAGTATAAATGCAACCGCCGTTCGCCTTTCTAGGTTTTAGTAGTAATTCACAACCACAACCAACCAAGACAAACTGTGTGTCACTTTGATTTTGAAATTGCACTATCGCTATCCTGAAGTTTAACAAGTAACGAATATACTTCGGTGATTTTACAATCATAATGCTAGGTTAGCAGCATAGAGAGCCACTCGATAAATCATCAAGAATACCACAGTTTTAATCTTTCAATAATGTCCACAACACGCCTCAATATGCGTTAAATTTCGTTTCATTTTGGCAAATTTTTCAAATTTTCAAAACTTACGAGAATGCAGCTTCATCCTCTGCAAATGGAAAATGTGAAAGCGTTTCACCGTCGCTACTACGCATAATTCGGACTGTCGAAGCCCACTTGCCTAAATAAATTTTACAATACACGACAGTGCGCAAATTTAAAAAGTGAGAGAACCACTTTCCCAGTGCAACAGTAATTCAAACCATACAGGGAAGAGCAATATAAAATTGATATTTGAATAATGGTGAAAATAATTTTCGAAATTTTTTTGAATTTTAAAAAAAGTTAAACCTTTTTGATTTTTTGGAGACCCGTAAATTCTTTCATCAATTCTTTCAGTACGAATAGCATCAGCCATTTCTTTCACTGCCTGTTGATCCGCTTCTTCCGCCTCCTTTGCTACTTCCATGAGTTCCTGAAATTGTTTTCTTGAGAATTAACGAAGATAATGTAGATTTTTTCACAATGTCTTTTCACTGTTGTAAAATACTATAGAAAGACGAATCAGATTTGCAACGAAAAAGGGTTACTACTCGATATATACGAAATAGTCTAACTGGCTAGCTCTATTTGCTAATAAATGATTTGAAAAATTTGTAAGATCAAACATCAGCAAGCTGTTTTCGACGTTCCATTTTCCCCTTCACTGTGAAAGCAGCATGATCGTTTTCAATTATAATCAGATTTCCAGATGTCTTATGCACTACCATGCGCCGAGGCGTATAATCCAATGGATATACAACATGGTTAAAAACGGCTCCCAACTTTTCAAGCGACAAAATCCTAAGAACAAAAATCGAAATCATCAGAAATGTCGATGAAAAGTTTCAAAAGGTGCCTAGATTAGTAAAAAAACTAGTAGGCTAGATTTCCTTTGAAAATATCAAACTTAAAAAAGTTAACACAAACCTCAAAGTATTTTCCGCGATAGCTACAATTCCTTCTGGACATTGTTCTGATGAAAAACCCGCCGCAAATTCCAAAGCTGCATATGAAAGAGGAGTGAGATGAAATCTACTCTGATAATCGTACAAAAGCCAAGCTCGAGATGACGCAGCCATAATCTGAAAACAATCCGCAAATCAGTTGAATTTTCAATTCAATATTAAACTTAAAAAACATGACGAGAGATGTTTCTCGAAAGCAATAAACAAGGGAACAAATGATTGGCTTTTGCGTTTAGAGATAGATACCTTATGCACTATTACTGTTTTATTATCCATCATCCTGCTACCTTTTGAACATGAATATAACAATTATAAATAAACAAAAAAATAAAAATTAAAAAACTTAAATATTAAATTATTTTTTAAATTCTGATGAAAAATTTTGATGGAAAACCCGCCGCAAATTCCTTTTTTTTAAAAAATTTAAATTACTTTTTTTTTTAAAAAAACTCAAATTAAATTAAAAACTTAAATTACACCTTGAAGCCGAATTCAAGTATTCTTTTTATAAACTATTGGAAAGTTGTATCATGAAAGTACTAAAAACATAACTTACCGCATCTTTGCCTTGTATCCTGACACGGAATAATTTTACACTCTTTGTTCCCAGATAACGAGTTCTGTTATCGGTCAATTCACCTGTAACCTGATCAACAGTAGTTCGCAGCAAGCATCCATTCTAAAATAGCACTCATTAGCGACATTTTCATTAAAATGAATTAATATTAAAAAGTCGTATTTAGTGCATTTCAGATTTAATGAATTAAAGAAATATTTGCATATCAGCATAATGTTTCAGGTTTTTTCTCAGCTTTTCAGTTTTGAAAAGGCCCTACTAATATAAGCAAAGTTCTAAATGGACGAACTTGCAAACCAATATTCAAATGAACAGTTGATGCACTTTGCGTCTCGGTGCCAAACATTTCTAGCACAATAATTGATTCTGGTTCTGATGGCAATGCTTGCATACTAAAAAGAGTTATTTGACGATCTAATAAATTAAAAAATAAAATTTCTGAATCTCCTTGATCTCAGCGACGGAATCGCACTTTCTAACCCAAGCAAAATCTATATGTTTACATATTTCTCGAAATTAGCAACTGCATTACCTAAGCGGTGAAAGGCAATCCTGTGGATCCAAGGATATAATTCGTACAGTTTTATCAGCTAAGCCCACAGTAAGAAAACGCGATCGTAGCTCGCCTTCAGGAATTTCACTTAAGCTCATGCACAAGACATCAGCAGGCAATTCACGCCGTTCCGTGTATTCGTTCAACTGCCCAGTCTGAAACGATGACAATAAGGTAAAAAATTGATGTTGCTAAGCGAAGACAGCTACCTAAAGGACAATAATATAAAAACAAAAAACAATTTAATGAATGGCAAACCAATGATATAACCCATGGAAGTGAAAAAGTCGAGTAAGTCAAAGATAAAACAAACGCGAAACGACCAAACAAATGAGGAAATATGCCTCTCACCACGTCAAGTTCAAAATAGACGAGTTCACCACCAGCAAGTGCGATTGCTACCTGCCTTCGATTCAATGCACATTTCATGATTGTACGTTTACCAGGTGCCTTCCATTCGTTCACTCGCCGATCAGCCCTAATGTGTCGAATACCGTCTGGATATACCTACAAACAAAACCGAAGCATTAACTAAAAGTAGATTTTTATGTCACGCTGAAATTAAAATCTTTTGTTTGCCAAATTTTTTTCTGGAAAAAAACTTTCTACTGGAAATAATGGTAGGAAGAAATTACCTGTAGCAACGCATCATCGCCAATAAGTGCACATCCAAGTGTCGGTGTTGTACCAAGAAAGCCAGAATCAGTAACTTCTTCGACAGTTTCACCAATAGATAACACCAGTGTTGCATTAACAAAGGATACAACGATATGAGAATCAAACTTATCTAAAATGTCCTTTTTTATTCTTCAAGACTAGAATACTTCTTTTAAAGAACCAGAAGAAACGCATATTCCTAAATTTCCCAGCTACAAGTTAACAGTTGATTGTTAGCAGTTAAAGTCATCCGACATTCACACGAATATTCGCACAGTTTATCGAAACAGGATATTCTAATCTAATTAAAACCAATTAGTATATTTACAAGCTAACAGACTTCAAAAATACTTATCTACAACCTTATTTTCAAGCTACTGAGCGAAAACATACCATCGATGTTCCGTTTTACAGTCCAAACTGCATTTGGATTACCAGGCAATTCAGAGACAGCCATCTCTGTTACTTCCAAACCATTACGCAGCACTTTAACTGCAGAAAGTGCGCTACGTCCTACTAAAGTATAAATTTGAGGAGAGTCTTCATTAGCCAAATCATCAATCTGTAAACCAGAGAAAGTGATTTTAGAGAAAAATCTGAACAAAAAAATGTGATACAAAGAAAAAAATGGAATTTTGAGTAAGAAATGTCAAACAAACTACAAGCATAAGCAGAATTGAAACTGAAGCTCATTAAAGAAAATTTCACCGTATAATTTGTTTTAACAAATAAAAATTAGAAATAGAAATCATATAACAGAATTCCAGAACTCACGTAAGAAGAAATAAGCGCTGATAAACTATCCATCTGGTCCACAACTGCCAAATTTGTAAGTCCACGAGGAGCGAAAAAGAATGTTTCACCCTCTTCCAACTGCATTCGAGATGAAAATTCAGGTTCATCATCTTCGTCACCCAAATGTGCTATCTGATACAAGTGACTGCAATGCAGAATTAATTTATATATTTCAAACAATCCAATTTGATTATCAAACAAAAAAAACATTATTTTTCTGTAGAAATAGACAAGAAAAGAGAATAAAAGGACTGCTTAGATTTAATAAAAGCTTCGTCTTTTTTTTTAATGTAGTGTTCGCTACATATCATCGATAAAATAATATATATGAAGCTGGATATAAAGATGTCAGTCTTTTTTGAGTTGGTTTCACAAACTATTTTCAGGCATAACAGGCAAAACTACTTTCAAGTATACTGAATGAATTAATATAAACATTAAAACGACTACAAAGAACACACTGGTTTCCAAATTCACTTGCAGTAAACAGAAATCCCGTTTTCAAAATACACATAGCATTCGAGACTGATATCGTGTCAAAATATTTGATTTTAAGTTCGGTGACCTGAAAAATGAAAACAAATTCAAAAACTTGTATAAGCGAATAAAAATCCCATTTGTGGGTCCACTGCAATTAGCTCAGTATATCCAGAAAAAAAAAAGTTTAATATGATGAAATTCATCCGAACTGAATACGAACAGAATATGATTTGTTCGCTGATCAAAGCGATAATGAATTTAAAAATAAATTCGAAGTTCATTAAACTGATAATTGCACATTATAGGTACCATACAAATTTTCAAATTTATATAAAATAACTCACAATATCATGCTCACTTTCCAGTGTAACCTTAAAAATATCACCCTGATCTGTTTGTACTAAGAAAAAGTACATCAATTTTGTCTTATGTGTTGCGGCACAAACAATGATAACGGTACGATCGCAATCATCTAGTTCGTTCTGGAAAAAAGAAAACTCAAAACTGATTATCTAAAACTACGGTTGATTTATAACAAGCGTCAGTCTTTTTCTAATCAAAATCGAAAACTCATTCAAAATGGTTATTAAATATCTAAAACAATCAGCATTTCATATATTGCTGTAAAAAAAAAAAAAAAAAAAAACAGATAATCATGGGAACGAAAAGTCTGAGAAAACGAACTCTTCTTCGCGGTACTGGACACTTGATATCTGGTTGATCACCCAGATTTTTATAAACAAGATAATTCTCGCAACAAACAATAACGCCACTAGGCCCATCTTGTCCACCAGGTACTGCAAGGCAAAACAATTTATATATTTCAAACATCCGATGTAAAATAACAATATTACGGTCATTTTCCAGTGTAATTTTGAACATATCACTTAGGCAGTTTGTGTAAACAAAAAGCACATCAATTTACCTACTGAAATTAATCATAATCATAAAATGCCTGAAATCAAAATATAACATGCCTGAAATCAAAATATTTCCCTTATCAACTAAAGGCTCAGCATATTTGCGAACAACGTGGTTCAAACCAAGATCCAATTCATAAAAAGTTAATGTCTGTGGAATTTTGGTAGCCAAATGTCCAGTGGGATCGTGATCAACTTCCTTCAATTCATTTAATTATTTCATTACATATTGATTTCTAAATAAAACAGCGAATACGCCTTAAATTATGGGTAAATAAATTTCGGCATTTCTCATAAACTTCATGAAATGCAATAGTCAAAAAAAAATTCGCACAACATTCCATTTCTGCTAATCTACCAATTGATTGAAATTTTTAAAAAAAGTAAATATGTCCGTTGTTAAAGAATAGTTCCAAAGGCTTTCATTTACCTCGTAATCAACTTCTAAACATGCAAAAGTAGGATTTTCGAATCCGACATCCACACCAACAACACTGTAGCAGATGCAATGAGATTTATGTGCTTCAAGTGGCGAACTTATTGTTAAATTTGCCGATGCATCTCGGTTCATGATATATACCAATTTTTGACGCTCTACGGCACCTGTAAAAAATTATTTGAAAATATTTCCTGCTAAAAAAAAATTTCATCCGAACTGACAAAATTACCAACTATTCAATATATGACCTATTCAAGGATTAGCAGTTTGAACTGGGAGCAGAGGCTTGCTCTTATTGCACATTATTAATCTAATGGTTGTGGTCGACATGTACCTATGTCATAATCTTTTCCAACATGCCTACTCTACAGTAATCATCCTCCTGCAGTCGTCTTATGATAAAATAACGTTTTAAAATTTCTAAAAATCATATAAAGCAAATCATCACTATTTATAAAAATTTAAAATTATTACATATACTGGTAACACATTGTCTTTCCCTGTCATGATGTCCGTCTCATTCCCAAGCAACTTTTACTTTTCAGCTTTTCAAACTTTTGCTAATGTAAGAACGTAGAAACAATCAACTACATTAATGACCCAAGTGAAATGTGACACTTCAATGCACTCACCAATCAGAATCGCACGCCCTTTCGGATCGACGGCAAGAAATTGTCCCGGAACAATTCGCCGACAGCCAGTTTTACCAAATGTTTCCTGATGAACTCTTTCAAAACAAACTTTCTGCGCATTATACTCCAGAATTACAATACGTCCAGCATCCGAACCAACAACAATGTAATCTACAATGAGTTACGTGTGTACATTCTAGAGATTGTTACTTTATCTAAGAAAGTGTATTTAAAATCTGTTTCTTGAAATCTTCGAGAGATTTTGATAAAACTAAAAATCAAAAAATAAATATAGCTCCATTTTAGAATTAATCCCTTCCCTTCAATCCCCTGCCTTATACAATGAAATTTAAAACTTGCTTCATTAAAATTATAACCACATGAACAAACCTTTGGTTCCACCAGTCAAACGAAAAGCTAACAATGATCTTATAATACCGAAAGCATTATGACTGCATAAAATATGAATTTTTCCCGTTTTCGGATCACAAAACAATAACTGAAGAAGATTACCGCGAGCAATGCACACTTCCTGAAAAAAAGCAATCCATTCCATTCAGTCCTTTATTAAGTGATTTAAGTTAATGAATATTTTTTCAACCAAGTCGATTAAAAATCGAAGCTAAATTGGCTCGTAATAATTTTACTTATTTTTTGAAACTACTCATCTATTATATTCATTCGTGTAATGAAAGGCTCAATCACATTAACCAGATACAGACATATCGCCGCAATTCAAAGAAAGATTTTAATTTATTTTCAAACAATTCTGGATTAAATTTAAACGCAGCAAACAATAAATAAAACTTACCTTTTATCCTTAACATTCTTTTAATCTATTTAATCAGTCAATGAACTACACAAGTAAATTTCCTCCAATAAAAATTACGACTCATAAATGAGTTACGAATTGAATATCTTCCTTGATTTATAATTTTTAACAATTCCATCTTTATGTAAACTATGCCTAATAAAGTTCACAATTCCCAATATAATATCAAAATTATACCTGTTGTTTTGGCAATCCGCAAAAAGATCCATGAACAGCCTGATTGATTGCTGATGAACCTTGCAATGTTAAGTTGTATAAATACATTGAATCCCCCAAACTTACTTATTTCTGCCTTATCTGCAAGTTTTATGCTTCATAAATAATTCCATCTGATAAATTTTTTTTATGCACGAAAGTTATCATCATTATAAATAAAATACAACGAAGTCTACAAAATAATTCTGAATAATGCTGTAACAACAGGAAATTAAATATTCAGCTCAACTTATAGATCAACCGATAAATGGATCAACCCGGAAAACAACATATAATAATATTAACTGATCGTACCATTCTACTCTCATATTTAGTGCCATTTGAGCAACTTACAACAATTCTGCTATCGACATATTTACTTATCAAACAACTAACCGTTCGAAACAATCAATTGCCAGGATGCTAAACAACAACTCTCCTACTTCCTAATCCTTTGCATGAGATGTTCTTAATTAATTACTCTTAAACTATTACAATACTATCTCTTGTCGCTTTTAAACTTCTCCTCTGTTCTATCCTTGACCTTACTGTTCCTTATCAACCTTACTTTTAAGCTTCTCCTCTGTTCTATCTTGATCTTACTTATCAACCTTATCAACTTATCAACCACTTGCAGAAGCTTAAAACCACGACAACTCCAAATCCTTTCTAGCGTGTTTTGTCCATTCCATCAAGTTAATCTAATTACTTCAGTAGTTGCATGCAACGAATCGTGAAACAGAGTTGAAATAATGATTTGAAGTATTTTTAATTATATGAGATAATGATGATAAAGCTGTATCTAGACATAATCGCAGAAATTATATATATATATATATATGTTCTAGTTTTTTTTTTTGATCTTTTGCTTTTTTGGGATTTAAAAATTTGCATTAAAATGTATATATATAATTTTTTTAAAAATATTTTCGTTCGTTTAAAAAAAAAAAATGCTACTTAAAAAAAAAAAAACTAAAATAATAAAATAAAAATATCACTAATGCATAAATATTTTTTAATAATTATATATCTTATTGAAAGATATAAGAAACTGAAATGATTTTAAGAGGTCAATTAGTAGCCAAGAATAGCTAACGTTTTTACACTAGGGATTGTTGATCCTGTGTTGTTTTAAATTGACCAGGTGGAGTTGAGTTGAATTATGTTACACACCAGATCCTTAAACTCAAACTTGGTTATTTTATATTGCTATATGATGATATATGTTAGATGAGGATGAAATTATTTCCAGAAATTTGAGGCTTAAATTCATTTCGTTCATTTTGTTTATACTTGAAAAAATTATTTTTGATAACAAGTATTATATATTTCTGGCAACAAATAGTTAAACTGAAATTGAACATTACTGATATCATCTATTCATGCATTCTTGACTAAATGATTAATGTAATTAAATGATCCATAAATATTACTTTACTGCTATTTTACTGAATAATCTTAAAATATGATTTCTTTTATCACGCAACGACAGCTTATAATCGTTAATCAAAAGAATTGTCAATTTATTAAAAATTGCTCGTAAATGAGTTAAATGCTTTTTCATAAACGGCAAAACATATGTTATTTTTTTTCTCAACAAACAGATATAACTGTAATTTGAATTCGAATCATTGATTTTCCGGCAATTTTTTAATAAATGTTATAAGCTAACAATTAAGGCTGAACTACTTTAATCAAAGTTGTTTTATCAAAACATAGTGATAAGTTTCTCCTATTGAATTTTTGGTTCCGTGTAGTCTATTTTAGTTCAAATTTTTACAGAAACAAAACGATGGATCTTATTTTTCAAATTTACTGGTAACATAAAGCAAAGTACGAAATTTTTCTTAACATTACTTTTCAGCCATTTTCACATTCATGCATTAATTCTTTCTGTATTTGTTCATCATTCACTTCCCATGTTCCTGTTTGTTTTTTAATCCCAAAAAAAAAAAAAAATTTTAATTTAATGGATGCAAAGTGAAAAGTATTTGATTGTTACTTTAGTGACAAAACAAGAATACAATTATTCAGGAAAAAAAAAGTTTGGGCGAATTGTCAGTTCTAATAAATAATTGAAATAACCAAAAAGCAAACAATTAAATCTTTGTTATGTTTTGATTTATCGTTTTTGGTGTTTGATTTAATTTCATTTGTCTACTTCCATAATCATATAGTACCAAATAAGATACCATTTCACTAAAATATTTGTTTTTAAAAATACTATAAAATTTATAATACAATTTTAAAAAAAGAGCTTATCTTTCCTTCTTTTCTCTCTATATTGTGCTATATTTTCAACCAGAAAAAAATCGAATTAATGTTGAAAATTTACTAGTAATAAAGAAAGAAAAGTTGAAAGAAAATTCTTCCCTGTTTTTAGATTGATAAATCATTCCTTTCATAAGTCATTCAAAAGCAATATTTCCTTATCTTCTTTTGGATTACTGTAATTTAAGCTAAATTTTTTAGGCATTTGTAATGTGCACTGTCTAAGCATTACCTTAGAAGAGAATTGTTGCAGCAAAATATTTCCACTTTACTTTTTGGATATAAAATATTCATTGCAAAATAGTATTAAAGTAATTAAATGAATGAGTGATGTTATATACTTTGTCAAGGCTATAGCTTTGTCGCTATCATCCAATTTCAAGTATTTACGTATTTACGCAAATTTTAATCACAAATTTCGGAAAACATGAAAAACTCGGACACGATTTCCACAGCAACATGATACTTGTCTTTTTTTTTGTTGTTGCTACTGTGAATCTATTAGAGTATAAATAATGCCTTTATGCATAGAATACAGTAAAGGACTGGTTCTTCACATTGCCGCAATGTTTATTATTATACAATTTGAATGATATTAGGTGCTCCCCTCTTCAAAAGTCGCTCAAAGCCAGTCTATCTACCCATCGAACTTCACCCATAATGTCACAGTTAATATAATTTATATTTGTCTAACTAAGCGTTGGCATATCAGAAAATCCAATTTTAAAAAATTTTCTAAAATCCAATCAAATCCTCTAATAATAGTTGTGTAATACTAAGATATTTTTGGAAGTTTCAGGATTAAAAAAACATTGAAGCTTTTGGTCTAATCATCTTTGAACCATTTTAGATTACTAAACTCGAAAGACTAAGTTTCACAAGAGATTTTTTGAAACTTTGTCACTTTATAAACGATTATATCAAATTTATAATTATGTCAGTAATTAAGGAATGCCGTACTAACGATTAATCACTTTTTAAAATTAACCTTAAAATCTTGGAAACGCTTCTTCTTGGATGCCTGTGTGAAGTATTTTTAGTTTCAGGATGGCAAATTGAAATTTATTCGTAAGCATCGTTTCAACAGTCGTTTTTTTTTTTCAATTAATAGTTTTTAGATTGTTATTTATCAATGCTTGTTTTTTATAGCAGTTTGTCTTTTCGAAATTACTTCTCTCACTGGAAGAATCAATTATTTTTTTTTTTTTTCTGCAATTCTTCATAGATTTAGCGGGAATTTTCTGGATAGCAGTGTCAAGTGCCAAAGATGAAAATAGAGAACCAAGAAAATCTTTCATTCACCTCTCATCGGCCATTTCAATTTTAGCATTTGTTTTCTCTTCTTTTTTTTTAAAGATCTCTTCACGTAAATTATTCCGGAAGATTTCCTGCCCTTTGTAGAACAGCAAAAAAATATCACAAAAAAAAAATCGAGCAAATAATTTCTACTAAATTCAGATATTTATAAATTGGTTAGAGTTGCTATCGAAATGCTGCTTCTTTATCATCATGCTAACTTGAAAAATTGAATGTGTAAATACAGTAGGTATCAAATAATAATTTAATACTGCACATAACGATCATCTGACCAAACTAATGCATGCATATGATGCCAGAATCATTTACAGTAAGATCTTTTTGTGATCTTAGCCAAAGAAAAGAGATCTTCGTACATTTGAAAGATAAATAATATGATGGAATGATTTGAAAAGAGTCTTTTTCAGGAAGTTAAAGAATGATAACATGCATTGTCATGATGTTCTCCAATGAGATAATGTTGAGAATGTCCAAGTTTTTGAAATTATTTTTAAATCCAAAATTTTAATTGAAATATTAGGAGATATAAGTTAAACTATTATTTTAACTTTTTTTAGTTGCATATTTTCAGACCAACTAATGTCATCAAATATGACAATTCCTGTTATAACACATTTACTCACAAGCACTGTCACTATAGAAAATTTGCGTAATAAACGACAGTTCTGGCAAGGCTACGGTTATGAAAACTATTACGGATACGGATAGTATGTTTGCAAATAATTTATGTCTGTATCAGTTAGTTGTTGGAGGGGCAAAAGTTATTAAATTTATATTGTCAAAAAAAGTATATGTAAGTATTCGAAATTTTTATACAATTTTCTTCCGGTAAGTAAAATGCTTTTGTTGAAATTCATAACTTTTCAAGTGATAACTTACCATACTTTATTTTTTTTTTGAAAATTTTCACTAATTTAAAATTCTGCATTTTCAGCCACTGGAGCCGAATAATCTTGATTATCCTGGTACTAATAGCAGTATTTCTATGCTGCTTGGTACCTTTTATATGTGCACTTGGAATTTGGTTCGCCGGCTGGTTTGGCTTACGTAATTATGCTGCCCCCAAAAATGGCATAAGTTCTCCAATCGTTACTAATGCTTACGCACAACAGCAACCCGCTGTACCGCAGGCAACCACGGAACCACAGAGTAAGTGCTGCGTTTGCAATTACTTCGATAGTTCAGCGATGCAGCATTTTAAAAAAGTGAAATGAATTAAATGATTTTCCTCTAAACCTGACAAAACAAAATCTTATAAAATCTAATAAACTTTGATTAACTCCTTTCGTTAGAATTTCAAAACCACAGTGAAAAAGTAGTTCCAGATTCCACACCATCTGGACCAGAAAATCCTCGAGAATGCATGGATTCTTATATTTATGAAGAAAAACGTAGCGACCGATATTACCACCGATCCCCATCACCACTTACACATGATTACAGACAACACTTTAGAACTTCTAGACTATAATCTATAAGCTTCATTTACTTTTCTTCTTAAGATCTTCACGAGAAATTTCTAAGAGACATCAACCAGGATATAGTCACATTGTTTTTTCATCTTCTACTAAATTTCAATTTGCATAATTATTCGCAATGTTTGTATTCGCTACCCCAAAATTTTGATCCTTTAATTTAACTCCAATAGGATTTTTTTTTTTCAAGGACAAGTTTGACGACTGACATGCGTACGAACTGCTTCGACGCCTATTAATTCCTGTTTACTGTTTTAATGAAATTTGTAAGCGACAAGAACTGCTTCATATATAAACATATTTTTATTCCCTGTAAATATGTAATACTGTTAACACAGCATTATATTTCTGGACAACGTAATGCACAAGGCAGATAAAAAACCTGATATTGTATTTTAAAAAAAACAGGAAACTTCCCCAATCTATATTCTCAGTATTTGGAAAGAAAATGGAAATAATAAGCACGAATAATACAAATTTGAAAACTGATTGTTTTAAATAGCATCGATTGGTATATTTCAAAAATTTAAAAACACTACATGTCTACAGAGCTTTTCTTTAGCCCACCGATAAATATTTGCCAAAATGTTTTTCGAAATTATAAAGGATTTTGCATAATACATTAGAAATAAAAACTTGAGCTATTACTGTTTATAAAAACAAATTTGAAATTAAAAACTAAAAATAACGAATTAAAAAAAAAAAAAAAACAAATAAAGCATCAAAGTATACTATCTTCCTTCTACTCTCCTAATCAATTGATCGTTTATTAAAATTTTTGCTTGATTCTTGTTGCTGTTTATTTGGATTGCATGGCTAAAAAAAGGAACCGTTGCAATTTTTTCTGATATAATATTCGTTCAAAATGAAAGCGGATTCCCGAAATTTTATTTCCGGAACAATCCCGATTTAGGAAACAAGTCTAAAAACAGAATCATAAATTTGTAGTAATAAGTAATTCCAAAAAAATTTTGAAATGATATAAATTGGTAAAAATTTTAAAAATATAATGAGTCTGAAAAGACAATCAAACAAATATTTCTTATTAAAGCGCTTAAAATTCATCTTCCTTTTTCCAATATAGGATATTTATAGCACTGATTAAACCAATAAGCTTTAAGGCTAAACATGGAGTCGTCAGAGATGAGTGATATGCAAAAACACAAAAATTTTCTTTTTTATTTCAAAAAGATATGCTAACGATCAATTTTTTTTCCTCTTCTATTCATCCCTCACTTTTTAACCAATTTCATCAGACCCTCAGTTGAATGAGATTTGGGACGTTCAAGTGGCAGTCCCATAGCACGAGACCATATCATCTGCGATAAACAACCGAGTGCACGTGATACACCAAAAAGCACCGTATAGAAGGACATTTCTTTCATACCATAATATTGAAGCAGCACCCCAGAATGTGCATCCACATTGGGCCACGGGTTTTTGGCCTAGAATAACCAAAATAATTCGTACTTGCTAAGGCTGAAAAGTTTTGCGACAAGCTTCTAAATCTGGGAACTATCATAATATGTCAGGGATCCTGGCATCACCAACCCTAAGAAATGTCTTAATTCTAGATATGTCCTAGAAAGCAAGATTACAAATCCCGGATACTTTTTTAATTTTTCAAAATTGCACACACCTTTCCTTGTTTCAAAAGGATATCAGGCGTAAATTCATACAGTTTTGAAACAAGATGAAACATTGGATCTTTCGGAAGATGTTTCAAGGCAAACTCTCGCTGACAGACGTAACGTGGGTCTGTTTTACGCAGTACAGCATGACCATAACCGGGTATTACCTGAAACGGCAGTATTTGAAATTCCAGATATTATTGAAATTCATTACTGAATTGTAGTTCCATGAAATTTTTTGAATCATCTCATAAGGTTTACTGGATTAGAAATTCCACCTGTCCGCTCTGCAAATGATTCCATATCCAATCGCGCAGCTGTTGATCAGTATAATTATCGCCTAATTCTTCTCTGCATTTTGATAAGAATATCAGCACCTAAAGTTAAAAAATGAATAAAATAATACAAAAAAGCCGACCGAAATCATTTTATTTTTTATGGTTTTACAAACAATGTTTAAAAATTAACCAATCAGAATGTTTGTTAGTGAATGAAAATAATATTACATTACTGCAAAAAAAATAGAGATTAAACGAAACCCGTACGAATATGGAGAAAAATTAATCAAATAAACAAAAAGACAATTAATTATACATCTGTCACAGGTAGTTAGTACCAAACAAAACGAACCTCTTGATTAGCCAGGCCATGAAGCGGTCCAGCAAGCCCAGCCATAGCAGCAGCGAACGATAAATACGGATCTGATAAAGCTGAGCCGACCAGATGTGATGTGTGCGCAGAAACGTTACCGCCTTCGTGATCGCTATGGATTGTGAGATACAAGCGCATAAGTTCAGTGAATTCTGCATCCTTGAAACCAAGCATTGATGTGAAATTGGCAGACCAATCATTCGATGGGTTAATTACATCGGCTAGCGTACATGAAATTGCTAATCATCGAATAAAAGTTGTGAATTTCATCAGAAAATTAACTGAATTTGAATTCTATTATAAAAAATAATAAAGTTTACAGTGAGATGAATTAAGGAAAAGTTAACATGATATTTTGTGATAGCAATCTTCCAAGAAAAGATGACTTGAATAAATAAATTTTATTTAAGTCATCCAAAAAGTTACCATCTCTGTATAGATTTCGGTAAATAAGTGCAGCAATTGTAGGTAATTTTGCTATAAGTATCATAGCATCATCATATACAAACTCCCAATATTTTGTTTTCTTTACACCATCACTATAAGCCTAAAAAAATATTATATATATTGCTAAAGAAATAAGACTTTAATTATTGAAGAGATAGCCATTCTCACCAATAATTGACAAAAAGAGAAGTAATGTGTCACTCGCATTAACCATTCCGTTTATTCCGCATTGTGAATTAAAAATTTCCCTATTTCTTTCGCACAATTACATGTCATCACCATTTCGCATAGATCAGTTCTGCCAACACAAAATTCTTTTCGGCTATATATCCTTTAAAGTTAACCGTAAGTAATAATAATGACATTAACAAAAATAAATTCGCATTCAAACTATTAAGAAACATTGCTCATGCGTACTTTGGCAAATTTACTTTCACAGTTAAGCGCAGCGATGGCCGAAATAAACTGAGCCATAGGATGCAAGTTATTCGGAAAATTACAGATCATTTGTTCAACATGCTTCGGTAAATCCGCATGAGCAGCCCATTCCTTACTGAAATTAGAAAAAAAGCCGTTAAATTGAAATAGAGTGTAGAAGAATTTTAACATCAGTAATCAAGCCGAAATATTTGTCTTCAGGAGTTTGTACCATCTTTTTTAGTTTTAATCAAGCTTCCCATCAAAAAACATCTGTAATGCAACAAAAACAAGGAAATGAGAGGATACGCATGAGAGGAATACTCCGTCTCTGTGACCACTGGATTTTCGGTACATAATTATTTTTCAAAAACTAAGCGAAAGTGATTGTATGTTGTAATCATAATTAACTAAGGTAATGACGGCATGCAATTTTATTTCATGGAAAATTATCAAGCCTTTTGCTAAATTTGCTAACCCAGTGCAATTTTCACGAATACTAAACCAATTTAACGTATTAACAAGTAATGGCGGTACCTGACTGCTGTAGTTTGTGCCTCATTTGGAATATCACCAGTGCATAGCAACCACCAAATTCCTTCTGGTAATGGCTCCTCACCTCCTTTTGCCTTAGGCAACATTTTTCGACATTCCGGTATAGAATAACCACGAAAACGTATGCCTTCTTCTGGATCTAGCACGGATGTCTCAGTTACTAAAGCCTGCAAATTGGTTTCATTAAATTTTCGTCTTGGAAATATATCTTGTTAGGGCTTTCTACGGACTACAATACTTTTGTAACCAATGTTCCCGATTAAGGCCAGAGTATTTCATTTTTATTAATAAATCGCTGAAACCATATTAACTCATTTACAAGCTGTCTACCAGTAAACTGAAACTTTCATCAAACTAAAGATATAATATTATACATATCAAAATTCTCTATACATAAATAAAAATACTAAAAAGATGTCGTAAAAATCGCCTTCAATTTTCTAAGCCATCAGCGTTACCCTGAATCTGTTTATGAATGACAACCGCTAGTATAAATTTAAATTTAAAAAGTAATGCGATAATTTCTTCCATAAAAAGCACAAATGGAATACGAAAAAAAACCTTTAAGGTTCGCATTCCACCATAAAGCATATCTACTGTTACACTCTGAATTACTGATCCACCATGTTGTTTTCGAAATTCTTTAACTTTCTCGTTATGAATCGGAATTTTCTGTGCAAGAGCTTAAAATAATTAGGGTAATCAGACAAAAAAAAAATTTAAAAAAACGACTTTTTTGAAATCCTGAAAATTTTAATAACAATCGAAATTACTGGCTTGCAAATAATATGCCTTGTCACCAATAATTTTGATTTAGTAAAATTGCTTTGACTTAGACAGGCTCAACAGGTAATGTCACTGAAACTTCTCTAATCCGATATTTACATACTAGTGAAACAACTAACATTCCTGGACATTAAAAACTATTTTAAAAACATGAAAAAACTGATCTCTTTGAGATTAGTGGTCGTTGTGGTTGCTGTCGCATACTGTAAATATGTTGCCAATCCCTACAGTAGATAAAATCAGCAAATTTTTCAAGAAATAAAAATTTCATTAAAGACAAAAACATATCCCTCATTTTAGCAATATATGAGGTATCAATGATTTCAAAATGATTATAAAAAAAATTCTTTACCCAACAATCTTGAACAACTCCGTAAGATCAAGCAGTGAAAAGTACTAAATTAATTATAATAATAGGTAACTGGCTAAAATCAGTGTCACATACATTTAAATGACATTTTGCACAAATTCGAATCTTTGCAGTAAGAGCCATTATGCACACAGATGCGAGAGGTATATAAATTCCAAATTGAACTGAAATTTGAAATCTTGCTAAATGCGTCAAATACGAAATGCACAAAATATGAGGCGAAACCGGGTGAGATGAATGTTAGTGAAATGATAATAGCTCGATAATAAGCAGTCCCGGAATGAAGTGATAGTAAGCGATTTCGAGATCTACATTCCGAAGGAATCTAATAAGCTTGTTTTATCAGGCTGATTGATGCTAAAAATTGATATAATCAATCCGTATTGTGAACTATGATTAGAGTCAAACATATCGTCATTAATTAAAGCAGAAATCAAATTTATAAAATTTCATTATCGATTTTTCCATAACAATCCTTTGATTTCGATTCACATATTGCGAAAAATTTTTAAAAATTTAAAGACTGCTAGTATTTAAAGACTAACAATGCCACACTGCTAGTAAAGATTAACGACTGCTAGTATTTAAAGACTAAAGACTAACGACTGCTAGTATTTAAAGACTAACAATGCCACAAAATATATCATGTAGAAAAAAGTAAAGTTGGAATGTTATTTAAAATATAAATTGTAATTTAGAAAAATAAAACTATTCATATATTTAATCAATAACTCAACACTGCTATTGTTCAGTATTATATTTTGTTTTTGAACTATTTCTTATTTTAAGAATTTAAGCGAACTAAAAATTTCGTATAGCTATGAAAAGAAGCGAAATGATGCAAAGTGGTTTACTTCATTTGACAACCAAAAAAAAAAAAAAAAAAAAACCATCTGAGTAAACGTTTTTCATATTTTCATAATAACTTCTCTTAGATTTCCCTATTTTATTTTTTCATTATAAAGTATTGTGAAAACAGGTTATGTTTAATTTATTGTAGTATTTGCGCAAAAGGATACACCTCTGTAACAACATCCATTTTCAATACAAACTGCACGGAAACACGTACAGATGGAAAAATGAGTGTACAGAATGAATTCTGTAACACCTAAATTTCAAATGATTAATGTATTTTATTATTCTTGTTTAATATCAAATATCTATTGCTATTTATATTCTAAATTTATCAACTTAATCAAACACTTTTTAAGGTCACTTTTTCAGTAAAATTTCTGAATCCTATATGTGCCAGGGAAATTTTTCGGAAAAATATACATTAAATCCGGAACATTAATACTAATGCGCATGAAGCTTAGCATCAGTATTTGTGTATTGCATGAGTCTAGCATTAAACATAACGACACGTGTGTTGCATGAAGCCTAATACTGACACGTGTGTTGCATGAGGCCTAGCATTGAACGTGTGCTGCGTGAAGTCTAGTATTCACAAAACGATATATTGCGGGTAAATAAAAATCGCTACATTAAACAATGCAAAAAGAACAAAAAAATAATGAAATAATTTTCTGCAGCAGCAGCAACGTTGTGCTGCTGTTAAATAATATACATCGGTATACACACATATACACATATACATATGCACACAGACATACTTGCACAAACATACACGCAGGTACGTACACAAACACATACACATAAACACGGAGATACGTATGAACACAGAAGCATACGTATGAACATAAACACATACGTATGATGCAGTCACATGATACACAAGCAAGCGTACGCACAAATGCACAATCGGAACACAGTATGAGACAACTATGGCGACTAAGAGAGAAAGAAAAAAATCACGATAGATAGCATTGTTTATAGAGAATTAAGAAACTGAAAGATGCAATGAGTAAGAGAATAGTAGAATTTCACTAACTACATTTTAATTTGTCAAATATTATCAATGATAAGAACAATTCCTATTACACTAACATTGTTGTCGTGGATCATTTGCAAACGATTACCGGGAATTCTTCCATAAATTCTTGCTAAATTTAATTAATGCTTGTTTTAACCTGTATCAAACTTTGGGTATATAACTACCCAAACTTCTTAAGAAACTTTACCTATTTTTGATGTTGAAATTGTAGAAAACAAGTTCCCTAATGTTGTTCTTAAATTTGAACTAAATATGATACCAAAGCATTGGTCATTCTGCGATCAGAAATAAGCAAGCGATCTCTGTGAAATTAGAAAAAAATAAATTTGGCTTGCTAGTATCGTAAGATAATAATTTCAATGCTTTGAATATTAACGAAAAGGTATAGATTCCCAAGAATCCCACATTAAGAATCTGTCGCGATGAAAAACCCAAAGAGCAGAAAAATTTTCATAAAGCACATTATGTGTCATACGTATGTGCCTGTATGAACACAGACACATACCTATGAACACAGAGAGATGCTATGAACACAGACATATATGTATGAACACAGACACATACGTACGAACACAGAGAGATACGTATGAATACAGACACATACGTATGAACACAGAAAGACACGTATGAACGCAAAGAGATACGTATGGAAACAGACACATATGTATGAACAGAAACACATACGTATGAACACAGACACATACGTATGAACACAGAGAAATACGTATGGAAACAGACACGGACGTATGAACACAGAGAGATATGTATGAGCACAAAAAGATACGTATGAAAATAGAAAAATACGTATGAACATAGAAAGATACGTATGAACACAGACACATAGTGCACAAGCAAACGTACGCACAAACGCACAATCATAATAAGACGACTAATAAGAATGATGGCGACTACGAGAGAAAGAAAAAAATCACGATAGATATCGTTATTTATAAAGAATTAAGGAATTGAAAAATGAAATGAGTAAGAGAATAGTGGAATTTCACTAACCACATTTTAATTTATAATCTCAATTTTACAAATATTTCAACGCTAAGAACAATTCCTATTACACTAACATTGTTGTCGTGGATCATTTGCAAACGATTACCGGGAATTCTTCCATAAATTCTTGCTAAATTTAATTAATGCTTGTTTTAACCTGTATCAAACTTTGGGTATATAACTACCCAAACTTCTTAAGAAACTTAACCTATTTTTGATGTTGAAATTGCAGAAAACAAGTTCCCTAATGTTGTTCTTAAATTTGAACTAAATATGATACTAAAGCATTGGTCATTCTGCGATCAGAAATAAGCAAGCGATCTCTGTGAAATTAGAAAAAAATAAATTTGGCTTGCTAGTATCGTAAGATAATAATTTCAATGCTTTGAATATTAACGAAAAGATACAGATTCCCAAGAATCCCACATTAAGAATCTGGCGCGATGAAAACCCAAAGAGAAGCAGAAAAATTTTCATTAAAAGCACATTATACTGTTTACTCTTTTATATGGGTCTGAATTATGGATCACTTCCGGATCACCTATTTTAATGGAAGTCTCGAATGTTTTCATCAGCATTGCTGATGGTACAATCCGAAATTTTGTTACTATCGTTGAATAGACAGGGGATCACCAGTTTTTTTCGATCTAGAAATGCAAGTTAGTTGAGTAGAACATGTTTGCGGAATGGAAAATCATCATCTCCCTAAGATTGTGCTTCATTATGAGCGATGAATCTGGTATCGGCTGCGGCACAGAAGAACCCTAAAGACTAGATACAAGGATTATGTGAACAAATACCTCGGGTCTGGCCATACTATTTTAATAATAGTCCACTTCAATCTCTAATCGAGTGGTCTGGAGACAACATCTATAACTTTACCGCTTCATTTGAGAATGTATGTTGAATCAATCTGGAGGAGAAAAGAGAAAAAACCGTTCAAAATAAAAAGAATACTGTGAAATGCAAGAACATCCTTTCATTCATCTTGTTTGGGTAGGTTAAAATTCCGAAGATGACAGAGAGATGATTTACAACAGTTTAAACTGTATTTATCGAAAAGTAAAGAAAAGAAAGTTTACGAACAGTCAGTGATAATATTTAAGTGAGCGGGAAATTTGTTTATTTTTTCATTTTGCTTACAAATTAAAGTTTTTTTTTGTTGTAACAAACTAATATTGCAATTACATTGAAATTTAATTGAAAAGAAAAACTTTTCTTTTAATCGGGAATTATCATTTCAAAAGTTAATAATTAACTGAAAGTGATAAGTGCCAACAATGTTGCGAACGTTTTTCTAACAGAAGTAAAAAAAAAGACTTAATTTAAAAATAAGAAATTAGAAAATAGATGAATGATATCATTTATTCATTCTTCATTCAAACAAGAAGATGATTTTTCCGTCTTTATTTCTTATCAAATAACTCAATCTTGTCAAAGAGATGGATCACTGAAAGTAGAAAAGTAAAATAGTTTAGTAATTAATTTCATATCATCCAGATATCTGGACTTTTTCTTTTTGATGAAAAGATAAAGGATAATTGGTTCATTCCGTCTTCTCTTTTAATCATCAAGAAAGTATCCGGCATTTAGTGATGATCTTTCAATAAAGAAGATCGATGATGCGAAATATCATATTTCCCTAGAACTCCAGGAAAAAAAATGGTTAAGTACCAACTAATAATGACAGTTATGGAAGTATATTGGACTTTAAATGCAAATAAATAAATGGAGATGAAATAAAGACAGAATATAGAGATTTCAAAAGTATGTTGAAAGTTGTTGATAGTGATCGAAAGGTTAATTGCGATCGGTTAACAATACTGTAGGATTGCTTATCGTATTTTTTTCTTCTTTTTGCAATTTTTTCGGTTTCAAAAAAAGATTATTGCTGCTTAGAAATTTAAAAAGAAATTATTTATTTAAATCATAGAGATTAAAATCAATTAGACGATTTCAAACTTTTAGTTGCTTCTTAAGCTCGAAATAAGATCTCGCTGAATCAGTTTCAGATGCAGAAGATATTTTATTGGTAAGTAACTGGGAAAATCGATTGTTTAAACACAAATTTTTATTTAATTACCAAAATAAACTTGCATTTTTTAGTTTCATAGATGCAAAAGAAATTGCCTGCTATTTCTTATTCAAGTTATTGTCATGCATATTAAGGATTATCACTTAATTAAATGTTGACAAATCATTAGCCATAACTAATTTCTAGCTTATGACATGCTGGAAAGAATTAGCTCAAATTTTAAGGTAAAAGTACTTTGAAATATATAAATTTTGAAATATCAACTTTAACTATTTTACGGATTTAAATTTAAACTAAATTCTATTTAAAACAGCGAAAAAATTTACCCATTCATAAATAAAAGTGAGCTTTTATCTCTAGAACTTCCATATCACACGCACATAAATTGACACTTAATTTCTTGTATTGAAAAACTGATAAATTCACATCGACTTTTCAGTCTATGACAAATGCTGCTAATTTGCTAAATTCTAATTAAGAAATCTAATTTTGACTAACTTTGCAGCATTAAAATGTAATTGTTCAAGTGATGCTTTTTATGAAAGTATCATTTCGCTTATGGAATAATCTGTTATCCCAAAAGTATGATCCTAATTCGATTTCTTCGATTGCTTAAACTTTCATTCAGTAAAATCAATGTTATTACAAATTAATTTCCAGTATCTTATTTTAATGATAAATATTATAATACAATTCATCCACTGCAATGCAGTACGGACTATACCAAAGAGGAACAGTACTTGAGAACATGAATGATATCATAAATGGCACATAAATCCTTTTGTCACCATATGATAAGTAATTTCAAAGAGAATTTCCGGAGAACTGAATGTAGGTTTATTGCAAAATTTGTTGTCATTTTAAAAAATGCCTTATTTGGAAAACATCATCAAATGATTCTTGTATTTCAAAAAGAACCTAATTTGGTTCTGCCTGAATGGACGCAGAAATTTTATGGTTCCAAAAATGATGTATGAAAAACAACATTATTGCAAAAGTGACGAAATAACTGTCAACTTATGAATTTCCAGCCCATTTAGCAGTTGCTGTCCTTCCTCATTTTTTCCATCTAAATGCCTAACTGTAATCATTAATTTTTTAAAATCTTTTTTTAATCAAATTATAAAAAAAAAAAAGATTAATGACCAAGGAGCGGTTGAATTTGTTCACAGTACTTCTTTCAAAAGAAGTAAATAAAAAATAAATTAAAAAATTATCATGAGAAAGATTCACTCGTATAACCTAATATTTACTGCTTAAAGACTTCAGTCCAAAAAAATCTATAATTATCGAATTAGAATTTTCATAATTGCTCATTTATTATTAAGCCTTGAAATTCCATTATTTCTAGCTAATAAATTTAACTTCGAGCTTTTGTGATTTGTCGGCATACTTTTAAATTATTTTACACAATATAAATGAATCATGCAATAATCATTTAAACAGAAAAGAAATTTCTTTCAAATTTTTTCGTAACAAAAAATTTAGGAAAAATGCATCATTCAGTATCGTTGATACATTTCTTTTTTACACTCCATTCGATTGTTCAGTTAGGTTTCTGAAAAATACTTAATCGATGACTTAAAACATTAATTTGAAATGGCTAGCTATAATTTATATGTCATTAATAATTCTGATTTTTTCATTTAATTTTAGTAATATCTAATTTACGGATATTTGCAAAGATTGTTTAACTTTTCCGAATAATCTGGAAAAATGTAAGACTTAGCAGTTTTCATTTCATAGCTGGCAAAAAGTATTTTAATCTTTGTTTTCTTCAAATTCATTTTTTTGCATTTTATGTTCTACTTTATAGTTATCACAGTTTTGTGCTTATCTATCTGCTTCCCATTTGCGTTAAAAATGTTGTCTGTGTGTAAAATTTCCAAGTAAACATTATTTGTACTTTTTTCAGTTATAAAATAATGCTTCATTCTTTTATTAAACTATTGCCCATTTAACTATACTTTTAATTTTACAAAAAAAAAAAAAAAAAAAAACATCAACTTATCAAAATCTATCTATTTATACAATGTACGTTCATTTGTTATTTGCATAGCAAAAGTATGCATTGCAATTTTTTTAACCTTTCATTTCTTACAAATAGCGCTATAATAGAAATTTATTCATTTAAAATTTTACAACAATAACAACAACAACAACAAGAGCACAATTATTGCCGATGCTTCTTCATTGGGCCATCATCAATGGCGCGCAACAAACTCGATTATCATTTTTGGAATTTATTAATTCGCTGTTTTACATTGCAAGAGTAGTAGCTGTGACAAAGAAGTGACCTTCCCAAAGCCCGAAAAACCCGTAATTCCCGATATTTCTACCGTCCATTCAATCATTTTCACATCTATAACCCTCAATTTTCCTTTCATAATTCTTTCACCTGCTTATAATTGTGCAAAAATTTCTATTTTAAATAAAGAGATGATCTATTAGTTTTTCAGAAATTTACCACTTTCTCCTTTCTTCTTCCGCTTCTCCACCTTCCCAAATCCCTCCTTCCCAGGTCATTCTCCTATCTATTCTATCTTCATTCAGTCTCTCTAAAAGACATATCAGCTATCTTCTTACCTCCACTAATTTTTATTCAACAAAAGGCCATATTTTTTTACAAACTTTTTTTTTCTTTTCGAGCCATAATTCTCGAAAATGAGCAACGATGATGCTCAATGGAGCGTTACATTACACTACAATTATACTATCATGTATATCATTTTTAGATTTTGCATAAATTTATTCAATTCATTATTATCATTTTCATTTGTCACTTTCGCTACCTTCTGTCATCTCTATTTTCACTTATTAATTACTATTATGATTCTTGACCATAGCATAGAAAACTTTCTTTCCTGTACACTTTCAATCTTAGCTTTTTTTCAATTTCAAATTTTATTCAAATTTAAATTGATGTTCTTCTGACTATTTGTATATTTTATGATGCATTATAAGAACGGAAATCATGCTGAAGCGAAAATGGTAATTAATCCACTGATACAGTGTCATCAATTATTTAACTTTTGTAATAGGATGATATAAATTGTGAATGTTAAATGATTAGTTGCATTTATCAGTGGAAATGTTAGAAAGGCCATCAGTAAAAGTTTAAACTTCTTTCCTCGTATCGAAACTTTCAACTGTCCTATTTACCACGCTATTCCACTTTCACCAATCATTAATAACATCCATCTCAATAATCTGTTGATAATTCAAGCTAATGCTGTCCTCTTTTACATTTCTAATTTCTACGCCATTATTTCATTTCATTTGCTTACATTTTGTTTTTTTTTTTTTTTTAAATGCTTTATTAAAATCTAAATAATATTTTCTGTACTCTTTAGTACCTTTTCTCATACCTAAAATCACGAGTCAGCTATCTCACCTTTAAAACCTCTAATTACATTTTTTGTCTGATTTGCATACATTGATAAAATAATTTACGTGTAATTTCCTTGTACACAAAAAGACAGTATTCTGTGTAAATTTCCTTGCTACTGTGAGAATATTATCAATTTGTAGAGATCTTATATGCGTGATTGTTAAAGAAATTTTAGTATTTATTCAGCTATGATAATTTTAAGTAGACAGATTTTTTCGATTTTACAAAATTTGATTTGCGCAGCAAATTGCATACAGTTTAAGAATTGCAATGAACCATCTAATCTGCATACTGATCAATGCAGTGATAAATTATATTAATATCCAATGCCTAATTGAAAGCAACACACTTCACACTTCTCTCTTGACTTGTACTAAAACAATAGAACTGCTGAAAATTTAATGGAAAATACAACAAAACTATCTACTAATTAGTAAAGCAGAAACATAAGCAACTATTAAAACTTCGAAGTGAAATATTTTTTCCAGAAAGTCACCGATAAATGAAAAGTTTCAAAGTTCAGTTGACATTTACGACATTCATCTTAATGTCCATATTAACAGTGGATGTTAAGAGATACGATAATTAACTGTTGGTTAGAAATTTGCAAAACTGTAAAAATATTTTACGCTTCCGTAAGCTAATTTGAAAGTTTTTAAGAAAGAAACTTTGTGTTCATTGGGAACAAATGTTAATAAAAACACAAATAAATTCGTGAAACCATTCAAATATGCAAATGTTGAAGGCAATGAATTGTTCATTTAATTCAAATTTTTTTTGATTAAATCATATTTCAAGCGCAATCACGACTCTTCCGCCATTTACAATAGCTTGATACAATTTATTGTGTTTCACATCGCTCAATGAAATTGTTCTCATTGTGGTGTTATTTTTGAAGTAAAAATGGGAAGTTAGAAATAATTGAAAAATTTTCTTCTTTTTAAAGTTTTCATTTTTAAAATTGTTATAGAACAATAAAGTAGAACTGTTAATGCATGCGTACGTTGTTTCTCATCGATCATTGCCATATTTTAAAGCAAACACTTTTGTTCACATTTTTTTTTTTAAATGACTTTTTTCTATACTTTCGCATACATTTACTTCATATATATAGACGGACAGATCGAACACACACACACACGCACACACATACACAATATGAACTTCTATATTTAAATATAGACATAACAGACTTATTCTGGATAACTGATATCGAAAAACCTAAATTTAGTCACTTCATTTACAATTATTTTTATTTACACATATAAATTTGCACAATATCGCCATGCATGCATGCTCTACACATAGAGACATATATACGACTGTTGATTAGTTTGAAAAGATTGAAATTAATCATTCTTTCTTTATTGGTAAGCAGTGAATCTGAAATAGTTGTTCAGTAACTTCACTGACTTCTATTCGAATATGTTTGATTCTCGTTAGATTTCAGAATTTTGATGCTTTCATGGAATTTTGTTAACAAATTTGTAACAAATATACAATAATTTATTTGCTACTGCTATTCAAATTTTCCAGGGTGTTTTTCCTATTTAAGCTTTTTAAATTAATTATTCACAGCGACTCTTTTTTTTCGTGAAATCGTTTTAAATTTTTGGCAGTCAAAGAGTTGCATGATTGTAGTCGAGCACTTTTTTGTCGAAATTTCACATTTCAAAGTTATCAAAGAACACTTGATCATTAATTATTATAGTTCAGGAGATATTCCCGCATTATATTGGATGATCCATGATTAGCATATGGTATGTAATGCAGGAACAATTGGTGTAACATCTATATTGATTGATTGATTTTTGTCAACAAATTTTTGCACATTTCCTTCAGCGTGAAAAAAATTGTACCAGCAATTGTTCAACTTTCCACCAATTTTTTTTTTAAATTGTTGTAAGAAAGGCAAATATTTCAATGAGAAATAAGTGCAATGCATGAAATGATCGGCAACAGAACCGGTAATAGCAGCAGTAGCAGCTTTACTGCCACTCAGGTATCCTTTTTGCTTTCCTAAGAACTTTTTCAGGTGAGATTAAAAAAAAAAACTTTTAGAAATTGAAAAAAGTTTCGAAAGATAAAGAACATAGCCGACTTAAAAAGAAGTGCTTAAATTGGAAAAAAAATTCTAGACATATCGATTTGGCCTAAATTTCATCAAATTTAACAAGCTACTTACATTTAGACTGATTGCAACTTGTGCTCATGAAATGCTGCTGTAGCTACCGTGGATTTAGTGATAATTAATTGAGATGGACATAATCTTCGGTAATTTTAAAGAGAAATAATTATGAGGCAGAACTCCTCTTTAAAATATATTGTAAGATAATAAAATTTCTCCCATATTTAGTAAATATATTCGATAATATTTTACTTGCAAAATTTCAGGTAACATTTCTGTGTCAGGTATGCAATGAACTTGCTAGAGGTTACCATTTTGGAGCATTTACCTGTGAGGGATGCAAAGTAAGTTTTATTCAAAATATTTCGCTCATATATGATGATGAGAGAAAAACGGAGTACCAAGGATTTTTGCGGCACGTTACTACTTCTAGAAAGGTTTTTCGCTTTACAAATGATCATTAAAAGAAGGCATAAGTATTAAATTTCAATTAACTTTTTCGATTTGACTCCAAGTTAGCATTTGGAGAAAATTAGCTAAATTCAGTCTTGAATTTATTAACTTGTTAACTTAAGTCAGTTCAACTTTTTCCCAACAAACTGAAATAGAATGAAGCTGTGAAAAAAAATTTCGATTCATCTGCAAATATAAAAGAAAAAGTTTCCGTTCTCAAATTTTTTTCTTTTTTATAAAAGAATGAAAACAAAAAAGGAAAGGAATAAGGCGAAGTTATTTTTAGTCTGAAATAAGTGTTGGAAAGTGAAAGTACAGTAAGATAAAAATGCTATGATAAAATGTTTTAATTGGTTCAAGAATGACGAAGGAAAAAAGAGAGCGCTTCTTGACTGCAAAATAGGAAAAGATTGTATTAATTACCGGTTTTGAAAATTCCAGAAGAAAAGAAAAATCAGTAAATTCATACAGTAATGAAATAAAAAAGAAAAAATTATTTTTTAAATTATTGAATATTTTCTAACAATTTAAATTCACTCATTTTTTCAAATAAATTTTTTTCCTAAATTTTAATTAAATGTTAATGTTAATGTTATCAATTCACCTCTCCAAAATACAATTATTCATTTGAAATTTTCTCCCTTTTCAAACATGTCATAGTATTTTTGAAATTTCTTTTTGCAGTCGTTTTTTGGTCGAACATGCAAACCATCGAAAGGAGCGACTATTGATAGCAATGATGATAGCAGAATTTTAAGAACAAAAATGAAATTATTCTGCAAAAATGGTGGAAAATGCAATGTAGAGGTGAAATGGCAATTATTTTCACCATCTGAACATCTGAGACATCGAGAGTTTGATTCAAATTACTTCTTTTAAAAGGATGTTAAATTTAAATGAATAAATTTGAACTTAATTTTTTTTTCACTCTCATCATATATAAAATGTTTAATAAATTTTCATTTTTTTTAAGATTCTTTCTTACGTTTCTTTTCTTTAGGGTCGAAATCGAACATCATGTAAATTTTGTCGTTTCAATAAATGCATTGAAGTTGGGATGGCACCACAGAGTATGTTAAATTTGATTGCTAACTGGTTAATTAATCAAATGATTGAAGTAATTATTTGTTTAATTATGGGAACCAATAAATTTCATGAATCGTTTCTATAGGACGAAAAAAATCCCAAAATAGAAATGATTAAAATTCTTATTCGTATGGAAGTATTTAATTTTATCGAAATTGACAAAACTTCACAATATGTCGCATGACTTTGAAATTTTAAAATTCTCGAACTATTGTTAAATAATGAGTTTTGGTTTTTTCAGATTCACGTTACGGTCGTCGTTCAAAGTATTTTAAGGTTTCATCGCTCCTAAAAGCTCAGGAACGAGCTCGTTTCTGTGGTGATTATCAATCAGTTGGCCTATTACCTTCATCAGTTCAACTGATCAAACCGGTAGTGCCTACACCAGCCTGGACTTTCCCTATCTGGCTATCGGCTAATATTTTCAACACTGGTGATGTCTTAGTGATCAATAATGCTTGTAATGAAAAGGATATAAGTAATTTTATTCAATCCTATCCTCAAACTGAACCATTAGATTTATCAATCAAAAAACGATAAATTTGAAAAGAAAAATTAAATGCAAATTTGAAACAAAAAATGAAGTTTCGAAAAGAATTTTATATTTTACACTGGTTGAAATTATGCAGAATAAAATGAAAATTTTAAAATGAGAAAAGCTTAGATAATTTCAAGTCTTGGTTTTAGTGATTCAAAAAATTTAAAAGCGTTGCTTTCAAAAAAATGAATTTTTTTTTGCAATGCGCTCAAGCTTATGTTTTTTTATTCCGGGTCTTCCTTATTCATTCACTTTCACTGTAAACTAATTTAATTAGCATCGCAAAATGAAATGGTTAAATTATCTTTTACGCAATAATTTCAATGTTGAAATTTCAATAGTACACATCCTGAAGAAATTTATTTAAGGATGGTCAAAAAAGCATAATGCATGTGACATGCATGCATGCGAATGCATTTCGATTGTCAATTCCTTCCTATGGTACTATATTGAAAGTTTCGTTTGCTAATAACTCAGGATATGCTTGTTTTCCACTGAATTATCTTAACTGTATTGTTTTTTCTTCCGTCTTCATTCATTTTCTGCTTTTGATATTTTTGCATGTCAACGATGAAACAAGTCTTCTAATTAATTAATAATTAGTAATAGCCTTTAATTTTTATTCTGAAACTCAGGCATTTATATCCAATCTTTTCTTGCTCCATTTTATTCTACATTATATTATTGTTATTTACACAATGCCTTTGCAATCTTCATTCGGCAGATACTTTAATTTAAAAATAAACGATTTAAGGAAGAAAAGAAGTGCTGGATTTTCATTTTACACTAGATAAAACTAATCCGTAAATTAATGCAGAAATTTCAAGTAATGAGAGTGTTTTCAAGTATAAAAATTTTTAAAATAACTAGCATAAAGTTGACAATGAGGCCTAGAGTTTTATTCTTATCCAAAACGGACTTCCAGCATTTCAACTTTTCATTCTTTATTGAAAGCATTTATGCAATTGTGAATTTCACAAAATTTGAATATGTGTTCCTTATTTGTGGAAAGATATTTCAAAGATTCCGCAATAATTATCCTTTTGTATGTGAAGCATGTGAGCGGTAAGTTTCTGGCAAAAGATAATATTTTCTTAATTGGTTTCTCAGAAGAGCATTACAGCTGTTTTTTGAGCCGACTAATTAAATTGATATTTTGAATAATGATTAATTGCTTGAGAATATCTACGTAATATCGAGTTTTTGATTTCTGACGTTAGCAATTTTTTTTTTGAATGTAATGTAAGTGCTTATTATTTAATAATTAAATTAGAAAGAACTTAAAGTTATTATTTCTAAAACTTAATTGAACAATGTTGCTAAAGAACTAAGCAGCACTTTTCCCATCAGTTCAGTTTTAAATCAAATTTCAAATTTTGATAAATGAAATTTGTTGTGAACTTCAAAGAAAGTCCTTCAGAAGATTTATCAAAGCTAAAAGCACTGGAAAATACTGAAATTCTACTATTTACAAGTTACTCAGAGTAAAGAATTCTTTCAAAGGCAAACTGCAATTAGCCAATTAAATTTGAAATTCCTGAAGGGATATAATTAATTACAGATACCGTTTGAGTGGGCCGTTATTCGTATTTTGCCGATAGAAAATTTTTTACGGCATGCGCAATTAATAATTACCAATATAAAATAGAATCATTTCAGAGAGTCGAAAATTGAAATTATAACCTTAGAAAAGATTATTATATTTTTGCACTATCTTTCAAATTATGACCTTGCAAACTCGTTGCTTTTAATCAAATGGTAAGTTCAAAAAAAGGTTATAAAATTTGCAAAACTGTCCAAGCGTTCAAAATACGACACATGGTTGGATATAGAATGAAATCTTTTCACTATATTCAGGAACAACGATCGACTGAGCCATATTGAACGATGGACTAATTTGAATAGCTTTTGCATTATGAAAAAATTAAATTAGTAAATTGGAGAATGAAATATGGCAATTAATTGCTCTTCATACATGTTGCATCATTTCTAGTAATAACTCTTACTAACAGCAAATAATAACCATTCCTTTTAAAATTGATTTTTGTAAATTTAGCAAAAATTTTTTCCAAAAAAAAATTTATTTTTCTGATAAAAAAGTGAAAAAAAAAAATTGAAATTTACCATTGAATGTTGAAGAAAAATAGTGCTAATCTATTCTTTAATCGTAATTTACTAGAGGTGGCAATTTAATGGCCAGGTAAATTTGTGCCATGGCAACAGAAGCGGATATTAAGGCTCAAATGGCTGTGCACAGATATCAGCGTATACTACTCCATTATGTTTCATGACATTAACGCTCCTTCATTGATTTCAGGAATGGATTTTGAAATATTTTCTCAATAATTTTATTATTTGTATTTTATGAAATTTAGTAAAGCATTTTATGGAAGTATTTTGTGGATAATAAGTATGTAATCCATCTTTACCCTCGGACTTTTTCACATTTAATTAATCCTTTCACATCAACCTATTGGACTAATTTTTATTAGACTTCACTGAAACATTGAAAAGAAATAATCGAAGAAAAAAAGATCTTTGTATGGTAATTTTAGCCATAAAACTTTTTTAATTTATTAATAAAATTTATCGAAGCCAAGCTGATTCATAACTTTACAATGTGTGTTATTGCTGATATCAACAAAATGCCATAAAATCACCTTTTTCCTTCTCTTTCAAATTCATCAGTCTCTCAATTGTTTCTGTTGAAATTATCAAATGACAGATAGCAATAAATAATTGGCTTATGACAATCGTAGTCAAAAAGCGTAACATTCTCGATGTCTTCACATTTATTCAGCGTCTTTTATGGTTAGCTGCCGAGAAATCTGGGAAATTTCCCGGCACACAGTGTGCTACTATTCACTGCTTATTGCTCAATCACAGTTAGCTCAGTTTACACAGATTTTTAAAATTAATTAATTAATTAATTATGGATATCTACAATGTTTTCCTCTTTAATATGATTGTATTCTAAAATGGATTAATAATAGTGTTCAAATTTTACATCGCAATTTTATTTGCTCAATTTGATGTCACATCAGTTTGTCAAGCAATCGAATCGCAGTGGAAATTTCGTTGTTCAACTAAACATCCTTCTTCCTCGTATTTTTTTTTAATGAAAGGACATCATCCTTCAATCCTTGCTTGTACTTCCGAACACGTCTTATTTTACTTCAACAATTTCATTTTTAAAGTTCCTTTCAGAAATAATTATCAGATTAGCCTACATTACACTCTTTTTTAATCACATTTTGCATTTTTAATTGCTGCAAATTTACAAAGTGTATTGATATTCTTTCAACATACGCTTCTACATCATAGAAACCTTTCAAAAATTGTTTCTATTAAATTTCCAATTTTTTGTTATTTCAGTTATAATAAGTTTATAAAATATCTCCTTCAGGATATTTATCCACTTTTTCCATGAAAATTCATCAAATTAAATTTGTCCAAATGATTTCTAAATTGTAAATGGAAAAATAATTTCAGATGACATGGAAAATGTATAAAGATTAAAATTAAATAGAACATGAATTGATATTAGTAATCAAATTTAAAACGATGGACTGACTATTGCATTATGGAATACAATAATTCTCAATTAAAGCTTCTTCCAAAAAATTTCGAATACCGCGGATAAAAAGTAAACAATCGCTTATAGCCAACCAATTTCAAATTGAAATTAAAAATTGAACCGTATCTCTGTTATAATTTAAAGAGTTATCTAACGATTTTTTTTTTCTCATTAAATAAAGCAAAATTTGGAAGAAAAATAATTTTGCCAATTTCAGTAATTTGAAATTAAATGGTTATAAATGAGTGTGTATTGTTCATTTTTCAGGGTGCAGGGATTTTCCAGTTATTCAAATAATGCTACTTTTACTCAACTCATTTCATAAATCTATTGAATTTGAATGCTGCTAATTAACCATTTTCGAGTAATCCCCGTAACATACAAGCTACATTTATTATTGCAGCTACAACTTAAATGGCGTCATTGAATTTTGAAGCTACAAATGTCGAATGCCTCAAAAAGAAAACGATGATAACCTTGAAATGGCGATGTCTCCATTTAAGGCATCGCAAAAATGACAATTTTTTTTAGGGGGAAAAATTCTCAGCATTCAGTAGGATTTTTCTGCACTTCCGGTTCTGGCTTAATCAGAAAATCTGAGAAATTATTTCATTTTTTTTTTTGGATATGCAAAATTTCGAAAGCAGGAAATGACGACCTTGGACTAGATCTTTTGCAAATCTTAGACTCCTTCAGAGTGTCTATTTTGATTTCATGATCTGGACAGTTTGGTTGCAATCAAATTCTAACATGTTAGTTACTCAGTTCAGATAAGTAGTATTAATAACGATTTGTGCTAAATAACTTTGTTCAAATAGCTTTAAAAGATTGGCGTCAATTCCGTTCACCATTATTGCCTTGGATCCAGATTACTATATCGTACGATGAATTGAATTTGAAAATTTTTAGTCTTCTTTGCATAGAAATTATTGTTTTCTCAAATCCTCAAATTTTAAAATTAATTCAATCTTTTCAGGCAGTTGGAATAAAATAACCAAGTTCTTATTTCGAATGATCTTTAAATAATTTTTTAATTTTTAACTTTTCTCCAAGGAAAAATTCAGTGATGTCAATTTGCATCTTATTAGTTTGAAATGTAGCAAATCAGATGAGAAATTTGGCAATATTTAGAAATCGTTTGAATCATGTCTTTGAATCATTTCAAAATCCACTTTCTTTTTTCCTATCTTTTTGTTGTTTGGAATGAAATTAATTTAAGTGAAAAAAGTAATTGGAGCAACCTCGAACAACTCACTGTAAAAATACGGCGACATCAGCGGGTGTTCGACCATTTTTCATAAAAAATTTATGAAAAAGGAAAGGAAACAAAAACAACTAATTAATTTTCACCATATGCAGTCTAATTGTAAACATTAATGACCCTTTCATTAATCGTATCGGTTCTTATTTCTTTCGTATCGGTTAGAATGGAAAGAAAAATTGTTTTGAATGTCATTCATTGGAAATTTGAATTTATTCCATTTTGATATATTTAAAGTAGAATAACTGAAGAGTAAATTAACTGAAAGGCAAATTTTGTAATTTAATTGAAATTTAAACAACATTTAAATGGAATTTTAAAACCATTTATTATTTTTTTCTACTCTCTCTCTCTTTCTCTTCCTTCTCTATATTTCTTCCATCTTTATGAGGGTCAAAATGGGCGACAACAATGACATCTTGAATTAATTTTCAAAAATAGTTTTCAAGGTAGCCATTTACATATGGCGGGGCCGCTAAAAACTCAAAAAAGCAATCTTTCTGTGTATCTTTATTTGGACGATTTGTTTATTGTTATGTTTTCTTATTTATTCATATTTATTGCTTCCTTATTTATTTTATTTGCATTTGAAAAAAAAATTAAATTTACTTAAATTCAATCTTTCAGTTGAATTTAATTTTTTAATTATTGAAATTAAACTAATTTTCCAGTTATTATAATTGAACAAGCAATTTACATAATAATTTTGATAAAATACGTAATTATGTGATGATGTCATTTGCAAAAATAATAACTTTTGTTTGATCAAATATGAAATTAACTTTGATTTTTAGGATGGCATTTACGCTTAGGTTAATTTGATTACTATATCTATGATGACAGTTGTGACAGCTGAATGAAACATGGGGGAAGTTAATCATTGTCAAATCTTAAAAATTTATCATCATCTTTTTAAGATGTCAAATCTTAAAAAAAATTTATCGTTTTTGTGCAAATTTTTTAAGAACTAGAAATTCACTAAGACTTTTGAGAATTGATAATCATTGGCTTGAAAGATTAAAATTTTTGGATTTATGTTCCAAATAGATAATTATGATTTATGCGACATTAATAATACTGATATCATTTCATTTTAGCAACTTTCGAATTTATGCAATTGCATGTTAATTATTTGGAATTATCAAAATAATACTTGAAAAATTTTGCTTAAAAATTTATTATTGATTTAAGAATTGAATGATTTCATCCTTTATGACAAATTTTGAGTATTTCATCTATTTCGTGACATTTTGAGCAGTTAAATAGAAATTTTGAATTGAATTAGTGCAAACAGTTCGTATATACCTTTGTATCCTTAATGATGACAAGAAATCATGAAAGAGATGTGACAAAGAAATAATCAAAGAGACCTAAATGATGACATTCGTTAAGACAGGAAAATTAGGATAGCACCGCCTAGAGTTGAATGGCTTGCTAGAGGATGCAATGGCATGAATTTCTGATTTTTCAACTAGATAATACAAAGTGTTTGCAATCATTCTTACCGCCTATTCGACTTCGATCTCAATAAAAGCAGATTTTTTCACTTAATTTAAACACCATTTCTTTTGGAGGGAAAAACTTATTATCATTTAATTAGTTTCAAGTTCAAAAATAAGTAATTTTTACTTTTATTTTTAAAATTTTATTTTACCTTACATGTGTGAAGTTTCAACATTTAAATTTCGTCATAAAGAAAAAGGGAAAAAATGATGTTAGAAAAGGAAATGATTCATTCGTTCTCAATTTATTTCATTTCATTTTTCATCGCTTGTAAAAGTTCTGATGTGAAATGCTAGAAATTATGGAAGTGAATTTTAATTAATTCAATTAGTCCATTGAACTATTTACATTTTTTATATGGCATATGATAAAATTTCTTAATAAATATTGACCTAATGAAATAATATTGTCACTGTAAGTGATGATATTGCATTTAGTATGGAAACAAGTTTCATTTTACCGGATTGCTTACGTACCAAATAACATTTTTAATATATGGGATGTTCGAAAGAATGTAAAATTGTGAAAAATTTGCGCAAATTTTTGAATAATTTTGTGAATTAAATTATATGAAGGAAATAATGACCGAAAGGATTGTCTTTTGGTCAATGTGTCATGCCCTAATGACATTTGTATTTGTGTACATTACAGCAGGAAGTTAAAAGTCCATTTGCTAGGATGAATAATATAGTACTATTGTAAGAAAAGAAAGAGGAAGAGAGGAAAAGAGAGAGAATATTTGCATCATTTGAAGAGTATCTGGCTTAAAATACCTTTCTTGGCTTGCAATATTGCAGGATTAATTTGCCATATTGTTTGTATCGTATTGATTTGGTTCGCTTGACTAGAAGAAATCAACATTTTTCAACAGGATAATCATATTTTCGACAAAACAAACAAACATAAAGAGCAATGAAAGAAGCGTATGGACAGAGATATATGAACGAGTAAGATTATCTTATCGGTTTTCCTCATTAATATTGACCAAAAATGGGCAGTGGGTTTGACCGATGTAATGATCAAAAGGCTAATTTTTCTTTTCATCTGGCGTATTAATACCACTTTCCTCAATTATTTTAACCTCTGCTAATGTTATCATTAGGATATGGCTCAAAATGATTCATATCATTGACCCATTGACCAGCAATAGTAATAGCATTTTGATAGAAAAGAAAATAAGAGAAGCTTTTTCTGAGCAAGAATTTTTCACGTGAAAAATTTTCAGGTGAATTGTTTTATTTAAGATATTAATTGCATTCATTTAAATAAGCTTGTTTAATTAAGCTTAATTCTTTGCAGGATATCGTTTTGGAATGAAAATTTTCTGAAATCTAATTAATTCTATTATTCTGGATGAGTAATTTCAATGATGTGTGACCAGATGCTATTACTACTTATCAATTAATAACTTAAAAGAAGGCAGAGCTTGAATTGAATACTGAAAATTTATTATTTCATTCATTCTTTGGCTGTTATTAAATTATGTCATCGTCAACGAAGACGAGCATTCATCTGCGATATTTTTACTTACCAATTCTAAGCTTATTTATGTTTTCGCGATTTTCTTGTGGAAGTGACGTCTTTTGCGGAAATTTGACAGTTTATCGGCGGAAATGGCCATCGGCCAATGCAGTGGTATTTGTAAGTAGGACAACAAATGACCTAAAACAATGTCTTCATGTTTGTTGCAATTTATCAGGTAAATTTCTTATATAACTCAAACAAGCAGCAATTTTTTAATGAGTAATATTTAATAATAAATCTAACTAGGTCTTATCTATTTAATTCTAAATTTCACTATTAGAATGTTTACTTTTAAAATGAAACTTAATGAAGTACTAAAGTTATCTGAAGTGAACAATAGTTAGTTTGTATAATCAGAAAGCTGAGCTTAAATTTATTCAGAAAAGATAATTATCAGTTTATGTGACAGTCTTTGAATAAGTTCACACAGATCACAAATTTGCTCTGTTCCCCAAATAAATAATTTATATGAAAATTTTAAATTTCAGGAAAACTAGTCGAAATTAAAAGTTTTACCAGAAAGAATGCCATTTTCAAATTTCCAATTCAGTTATTCGTAGTTTTCCATGAATATTTGCTTTCTTAGCCATCAAAATGAGCAATGACTAGAGAAAACAATCGTCATATGAGCTTTTGAGAAAACTGTTTTTTTTTTCGAAAAAAAAAAAGTTTTGAAAGATTTAATTTTCCAAACTATTTTTAAGACAAAAGTTCGGAACTTTTCAATTATCTACTTCCATCTTTTATTCCAACTGTCTCGCACAATTGGTATGCTGAAGTACGATTTCATTAATCAAACTTCTTCATGTCCAAAAATTACTTCCTTCGCCTTCTACACATTTCTATCAGTCAGAAATTCATAAATTTGCAAACATGTAAAAGTTTGCAATTTAATTTCGTCGCTTATGTTTGAACGTCACATATTATTGAAGTAAAGAAGTGAATTGAGGTCCATGATAAAATTTCTAATTATATTTTGCTCATTACAGTCCTAACTTATTGCATATGTTTAAATTTTGTGAAAGATTTGCTGTTTTGAATAACTAAAATATTTAGTAATTATCCAGTTAATTAACAATTATTTCAATTCAAATTTGTTAATGTTGAGTTAATTCATTTGATAGAGAATATAAATCAGTATTTTCGTTAAAGTTTAACCAAATAAGAGGTAAGAGTGTACTGAGAGAAAGTATCATTAGAAAGGGAAAGAATGAAATGAGATTTCATTCATTTTTCACTAAACAATTACTTAAGGCGCGTTTGGCTTCTATTTATATTTGATGAAGTATTGATAGGCGCATTTGGTTTTTATTTATGACCTATAAAATACTGATGCATTTGCATTTTTTTTTAATATATATATAATTAATAATTTTAACTTTATTTATTTCATCAAGTTCCTGACAAAATGACTTTTTCAAAAAAAGTTCGCTACACTTTTTACTTATAGTTATAATCACTAATCTTTAAAAGAAAAATTTGAATTGGTGCAAAGATGAAGAAAACACCAAAGGTCAGTAAATCAGGTTGAGCGTTCGATGTTGTAATCTTTCTTATAAACAAGAAAACTGTAAACGAAGAAAAAAACCATAATAAAGGATTTGCTTTTAGGTTATCGATTCTTTCGTAAAATTCTTAACAAAAAAAAACTTTTAAAAGGAATTTTATGAAATGAAAGAGAAGTAGTTTAATATGTATTAGTGTAATTTTACATTATAATATCTTATCAGAATAAACTTTTCACTGTGTCATTTTTAAATGAAAAAATTTTGACATTGTTAATTAGGTTCAATTTAATTCGATACACTTCAATTCATTTAATTTATACAAGTTCAGCAATTTCTGAAAGTTTAAAAAACAATAATTTCCAAGAATAAACAGCTGCCGATAACAATTTAACTGCTTCGCAACAACTCTATCAGGTCTTACATTTAATGCTTAAATTTTAATGAAAATTTTGGGTAAGTTTAATTGTTAAAAGATGAGCTTCTTTACCAGCTTACATGATAAGCTTTCCTAATTAATTATTTGTAACTTTGTAATGAACTTATGAGAGATGCTTCACTTTTATGAAAACTACCATTGGAATATGAGAATTGAAATTATGCATCGACATTTAATCGTTTTTAATGGAGTCTTGAAGAGATAAATAGATTTGATTATTTCTTATCTGATTATCAAACACTATTAATTTCTCTCATTATTCTCAATTCATCCTATCTTATCGGGATATCTTAAATTAATGTTAATGTTGACCTTGACTAATACATGCACAAAGATATATTTGATGATTGTTATGAATCTCGTGTTTCACATATTACATGTTGAAGTTTAGAAAGGTTATCAATCCTTCTTGAAATTTACAAAAGGAATTGAAATATTTGAATAAATAAATGGCAATATTTAAATGTTTCCATTCATAGATTTCAATTCGAAATAATTCTATACTTGATAAAAGCAATCATTCCTCTTTTATTCTGTGATTTCATTTAATTTTAAAAAGTTGAGAAGAGAAATTAATCGGTTCGTTGGAATGATTGTTCCAATATTCATTTTCATTGTTTGCTCATTTATTTATGGAATTTGATCGATTCATAAAAAATTTAAATCATTTCTGTGAACATTTCTAATCATAAAATATGCTACTTAAAATTAAACTTCAATTGTATCCAATATTAAAATCACAACAAAATCTATGTTTTTTAAATGAATCATTTGAATCAATTTTGAAACAAAAAACTCATTCTAACTATGATTTAATTTATCTCATCAATTACAAATTCATTTTCAATTGATTCAATTCCTATTTTAATTTGATACATTTCCTTCAAATTCCGCTCATTTTAACTTGCTTTACCAATGCATCTTTTTTTTTGAATATTTGATGAAAATTTACAAATCAGATTTTAAAAAAAAAAGAAAAAAAAAAAACAGACTTCAATTTATCAACTATTCATTAAATCCATTTAAATCCATATGCATTATTGATTACAACTACCGTACTATCCGATTAGTTAAGATAAAAGCTATTCTTTATTTTTGTTTAAAAAAAGAAAATATTAGAAAGAAGAATAGGAACTTTTTTTTTCATTTTCAAAAATTCATTCTTTCTTTTCCATTTTATTTCGAATCATCTCCCGACCTGTTTTCAAACAAATTCTATAATTGCTTGGACAAGGCAAATGATGAAGAAGCGATCTTTCAAAGCAATTCACATCCATTCAAATTCTCATTTGTATAATCAAAAGATAAAATCATTTTAAAATAAAATTTTTGACAAATTAAATGACGAATATAAACAGGAAAATTCGTCAAAAAAACTGAAAAATAAATAAATTTTTATCAGTTGTGTATGTACTAAAAAAGAAAAAATAAAATGATAATTATTACAATAATAGTAATAACAGTATAATACTAGTAACAGTAGTGATAATAATAATAATAATAAATAGTAATAATAGTAGCACTAATCATTACAATAACAAAGAGTTGTTACCTAAGTTCCAATATGTGTTTATAATAATTATTTTTTTAAATGAAATTGAGTATTTTGACGAATGTGTTTCTTCTGCAATTACAACAATGAATGAATTGCTTGTAAAGAAAGAATTGCATTTACTTCGATAAGGTTAACTTAGAATGAAGAAACGAATTATGGCATACATGTTTGAACAAAATATCTACAATACACTTAGGCTATTCTAATAATTAATGGTCCAGCATAGGTTCAAGTTTACTCGGTTAAAAACCATCACTATTAATTTAATTTTTTTTATTTGGTCATTTGATAGATGAAGCAGTTGCTACAACAATGATAATTATTTGCTATTAGTTTAATAAGTATTGTATTAAGATTTCGCTATCATTCAATTTATAATAATATTGAATTTAATAATTAAAACTGAAGAATAATATCAACATATCTGTGATGACATTGGCAATTAATTTGTTAATTAATCGAAACAGTTGAAATAATCAGAGGGATAATATCGAAATTTCTATGTTCAATCCGCATTTGACATTTGACATTTTGTCGAAGACAAATCACAGTAACTTTATCAAAAAATCTTAAATTATGGAGGAAAAAGTTAAACAAATAAATTATAAGTTTTCACTGAAGACATATATTTTTCCTGTTTCAGAGTGTGAAGGAGTGACATTTGTTGGAGTGATTGAGAAGAAGATAGCACAAGAAAATTGCTTTTTAATTAGATGCTATGGCAAATGTCAATTTGACAGCAACAGTTCTGAGCTCTTCGAAGGTGTTTCAGTTAAAATTACCCGAGCTACACAGGTTTGCTAACATTTCATAGTTTGAAAGAATTTTTACTGATTATTCAAGAACTTTAATAGTCTGTTAACATTTTTATTAATTTAAATCTTATTGTTATATTTGATATCAAGCAAAATTGTCTTTTTTTTTTTTTTTTTTTTAACTCAGCTTATCAATTATTAATAAATTCTAAAAACTGTCAGTGGAAGCAAATTTATAAATAAATTCAGAATATCGTTATAGTTATCATTGCTGTGATTAGCATTTTCATTAGTACTTGTTGTTATGTTATTAATAATAATAATAATTTTTAGTTGTTAGTATTGTTATAATCATAATTGTAATTTCTTAAATGGCCAAATAAGGGAAGGAAAATTTATTGTGAGAATTGCCCAACATGAGACGTTGCACATTTTTCATATTACATTATTCCCATTGTATGGTATAATTTTGCATAAAATTACATTTGTAGTATGAAGCGGAAAAATTGACTTTATAGTAATAATAGTGGTAGTAGTAGTAGTAATAGTAGTGCCAATTATAATTATTGTTGAAAAAGTCTACGAAATAGATAGGTGTAATTAAATTTAGTTGATTTTAAGAGGTGTTGAATGGATGTGCGTCACGATCAGGTATCAGGGATATTATATTTTCATTCTTAATGGATTTCTATGAGTTTCCATCAATTGAATGAAAGATTCTCCATTTACAGAAATGTTTTGAATTGAACTGAGCTTTCTTCTCTACATTTCTTGTTTACCTTCCATACTTACCTTGCTAAGTTAAACTGGAATGCCTATGGGTAAATGAAGAGAAATTGTGATGATTTTCAAATGCGCATTAATGCATTAAGATAAATCAGTCATCTGACACTAATTGAAATAGCTGAGAAATAACTGGAAAATTCAAACAAACATTTTGGAAACTTTCGATCTGATATAAAAAGCTTTCCTCTGATGCATGTTATCATGAAGTTTTAGCAATACAATTATGAAAAGCCAATGGCACATTTAATCTCTTTGAATTTAAAACTTATAAATTGAAACTATTTCCTTTTTTTTACATTAAGTATATTTTAGCATAATTTAAAATTCATTGAGTACTTATCAATTACCTTTTACTTTTACTTCATTCAAATCAAATAAAACCTTTAAAAAATATATATCAAATAATAGATTAGTGAATAAACCACTAAATATGACTTATGTAATTTAAAAATAACTGAGTAAACAAATAAGCTTAATAAGCTTAACTGTAGAAAATTAGCTCAATCAATTTAAAAATGCCTAATATTTCATTAAATCAATTTGCAAGGAAATATTTACATGGCTTATAAGCTGAGTATTTGGAAATTATGCAATGTAAATAAACTATGAAACATATTTCAGAATTCCAGTCTCGATGACTTGTCAATGTTGCCAGGAGACAACATATTGAACAGCAACAAAATCTCTCTAATCTGGTCAATAAGCCTAGTAATTATTGCTTCAGTACTTTGTGTATGTCTTAGCATAATCTTAATTAGTACATTTATTTGTTGGCAAAGGAAGAAGAAAAATAAGCGCAAGGCGCACATTTCAACCATTAGAACATTGCATGCCTTCAATCCTACTTAGGATTGTAATTATTATTTGTTAATCGAAGTAACTGTCTAACAAATACAAAATTTAGCATTTAGCATTTAATTGAAACAAAATCTGTTCAGAATATTTTATAACTAGCAAAATCATTAGTTTACACTTTACGTCATTAGGGATGCTATCACATGGAAAAGTGTTTTTCTTGAAAGTAATTAGTTTTGAAGAAATTAGAAATCAATTACATCCATTAATTCTGAAATTTTAAATGACTTGTATATTTTATATGATCTAACCCTTATAAATGTCAACATTTGAAATATGGTTTTCAGATTGCAAAATCCTCTTCTTAAATTCAATTCTTTGATAGCTTCCAAAAATCTATCAAAATTTCCTTCGTTTTTGAATGCATAATTAATTAAACAAATTTTAATATATTTGTAATTTCAAAAATGGCTTATTGGTCATCTTTAACGCAAAACTTCCCTGCCATCAATTAAATTCTATCCTGTCTAATAAAACGACTAATGAAGATAGAATTTCATATTTAGAGATAAATGAAATCTGAAAGCATTAATAGCTTTAATTTGTATATATCTATGAAAGATATTTTCAGTGCCATTTGTTCGGGTATTTTAAGATTGATGTAATTGTATGTCTATCTTTGTAAGGTGTTACTTGTAAAGGACAAAGGTAAAACATTGAGGTGTTTATCTGAGTCAGTCTCTTATAGAAAAATACTTTATGGTTCCAAAAACATATTATAAATTGTGAATCTGGCAAAATTTTCATTGCATTATCAAAATATGTAAGTGTATTTGTGTTAATTACTTCTTTAAAATTAATCACATTTCACAAATTATTCAAATCTAAATTGACTCTTAGCTAGAACTTTTCCTATTTCGATTAGATTTTCATAACTTCTTTCATTTTGCTATTTCGATATCATCGAGCGTAAATAAATGTTATAAAAATTTTAGTGATATTGTTTACACAAAAAAGTTCAGCTAAAATTATTCCAGTAATTTTATCTCTGCTTACATCAGATCCGTTCTGAAGTTATCGTAGGATGTTAAAAAGTTTTTGGCTTTTTAATCTCAATTTCCGAACATACCATCGATGAATATGTAATTTTTAGTGCTGATTTGTGCTAATTTGTGCCAAAATTAGCCAATTTTTACATATTGGCTCATTCAATGATCTTTTTTTGACTTATTGTCCCAACGTTTTTTTCAATGTTGCTTAAAGCTGTAAAAGATCTGGAATTTCTCAAATTATAAGTCTGCTTAATTTCAGCTACATTTTGGCTTTTTCTCATGGAAATCATCAACCTCTACGACATCCATTACTGAATAAATTTAGTTTTGTAATTAAAATTATAGCTCCCTTCAGAATAAGAATCATAAAATTCGCAACAATACCACTAAAAAACACAGAATAAAATGATCAATCAATGACAATGACCCATCCATGATCAATCGTTACTTATCTTCCGAACACTTCCTTATCCTCACTTAATCCAGAGAAAAGATCATGAGAATTTTCAGTTCCGTTTTCCTATTTAAATATGGAAATTTAAAGTTTTCAAAAAATTTACAAAGGAATCGAAATAGCAAATTATGAAAAGAAATATATGAATCCAATAGATATTTCAAAACTTCTATTTCCACTGTTTATAAAATCCCTTCTAATTCAAATAATAGCACTAGCCCTTGTTTTAAAGCATACGAATAATCCTATCTTGCCACTCCAATAGGTTTTGAAATATTTAAACGTTCCGTTTACTTTATTAGTGATATTGTAAGGAGCAGGACTAGACTTGTTTCTTTCTACTGCAATTTCAAAAATTTTTAGTTTTCTGACATAAACAGATACAATAAACAACAATTCAAATGACTGAAACATTATAAACTTTTCAGAAAAATGTTCTTCAATAGACACATCAATATCTAAAGCTTCAAAGAAGACCAAAAGTATCTACATCGAGCATTACCTTAGTTATTCAGCTTAAAAGTAATTCAGACTTAGAGAAGATATGCACACTATAAAAGCTGTTTAAATTCGATTTGAATTAAAACAGACATGAATAGAGAATATTTTTCAATTCTAATATCTGCTTTACAGATTGAATTTACCTTATTTTACTTGATTTCCAAAAATTCATTAGAATTTTTTATATCAAATGAATAATTCAAATAGAATCTTTGAAATCATACGACTCAATCCAAAAACAAATTGCAAAATCGTTATCGTTATTTTTCTTTATATTTTTTTTTCCTAAAACATATTTCCCGTTTCTAAGAATGAAATTATATATTCAACGATTCCTTTTCAAGGTGCGTTGTTTCTCGGCGTTAATTAGAATAAGTTCATCGATTAATAAACCCTTTCGCTTCCTTACTGCATTCAGATAAACACGAGCTCGATTTATAACAGCACCTTTAGCACCATATAATTCAACCTAAAAATAATTCAATAAATTAATTAGATATTTCGAAATTAAACATTTCAGTCGCTCGTTATAAATCCAAATCCTTTTCTTTCTTAAAAAATTTAATTTACTCGAAAAATTGATTTTTTAGTTCGAAACATTGCATTTAACTAAACAGTCAAGATTAACGAAATTACGGGATTTCGAAAAATTTTGAACCTCATCTTCAGTAGTGGGTTCCCAAAATGGATCTTCATCGATTATTTCCCAATGTGAAAATTCCAGCTGAGCCGATGAAAGACCACTTGTTTTCTTCCTCAGCTGTTCACAAAACGAAAAACTTTCAATGACTGGCAAATGCGCCTCAACAACAAATAACCCGGTAGCTTGGTTCATATCTTCATTTAATATCTTAAAAACGAGGAAATTATTTAGAAACATAATTTAAATCTGGAATAATTTCAAAAAACTATTGCATAAAATCATAAGTCACCTTAGCTCGCCTTTGCGAAAGAACTGTATGCACTTTGCCTAACGCTTGAGCACTTGTTTGCACAGCACATTTGTACATTGCAGCCATAAGACGAAGTGGATGCCTTTTTTGTGCTTCCCTGAAAAAATGATAATTCAAAATAATGTACTAGCCATTTCGCTTAAAAATATTATTTTTATAGTAAAAAACACATAACATTTTCGAATAGTTCTGCAAATCTTTACTTAAGTTTCATATTAATCCTAAAAGTCAAATGCTCTTACATTTTAAAGTGATTAATGATATCTTCGAAATGTCTTGAATTGCTTTTGACAAACAATTTAAATTGGCTTCTATCAAGATGAAAATTGAAAAGTCAATTAGTTTTATCAACAGTACAAAAAAACCCTGAAAACTAACCTGCATGCCTGCTTCATGCCAGATATCAAGGCACCAGCCATTGTTGGATCATCAACTTCCTTCACTGTCCATTCATCGACAATGATAGCAGTACCCCACATTGGTTCTTCACATAAGGGACCAGCTCCTACTGCCAAGTCAAAACCCGCCATTATCGATTGATCAAAACATCGTAATTTGGGAGTGCCTTCTAAATGACAGTAAGTGACAGAAATATGACACTAGAAAACTGAAGTTAGAAATTATCTTTTTTTTAACAATTGTATTACCCTTATATAAAACACCGATTATACACTCTAGAAAAGAGCAGTGAGACGAAAATAAATTTTAAAGGAAAGGAGGAAGCAAATGAAATACTTCATAAATTTCACAATCCTACAATACTCTGTAAATTATCTGCAAATTATAGTATGGCCATCATATATTTCAACAAGAACAGAACTCAAATGGCAAAGAAAAATTGGATTAGAGAAAGAAATGAAACTGAGACAAACTTACTTTCCCATATAGATGGCCTAATATAGTCATCTGTTGCATTGAACAATATGTTAAATCTAGCTCGAGGTGGTCCAAATCCCCATATTCTATCGATGAAATGTCTGAAAAGAATCATAAAAATGAAAGAAAAAATTGAAACTTGATTTTGACAAAGGTTAAGTTTTGTGTAGAAGAAAAGCGTACTACGACGTCTACAAATCCATTGTGCTTAAACATTCAAACTAACAACATTGTAATTGAAAAATCGGATAATAAAATAATTTGATAGATAAAATTATTCCTCTTCTAAAGTTTTCTCGCTTTCCGAAAATTCATACCAAACCATTTTGGGTTAGGTCACTAAGAAATGCATAACGAATGATCAATGATAGTTTTCAACAAGAAACATCATCCCACTAACCTTAGAAAGAAATTTAATACATGTATATATATATATATATATATATATATATCAAGAACTCTTATGCTTTCAAACATGTACTTACTTAAGTAGTTCAGTTCGTTGTTTCGACCAAAAACTTCCTTTTAAATTCTTCAGCCAATCCACACAATTATCCAGCAAAATTTTATGCAAATCCTCTACCGCTTGGGTATATTTCGCTTGTCGTAAATCACGTAAGATATTTTCATTTTTTTCCAAAACTTCAATAAGTTCCCGAGGTAATGCCGCTGCACGCAACTTTATTTTAGCCAAACCGCCACGAATGTTACAATCCTAAAACAGACTATTATAAACCATTTAATATCAATCAAACAGATCATTCATTCCTACTGGTGAATCTAATCCTTAGCACCACATCTATTTTACACGCCACTGCATGTAAGAAGTTGGAGATAAGAATAATGAAAAAATTAAAAAGTATGTTAAAAGAAAAAAAAAACGAATTAATGAACTAAATTACTGGTGAAAACCAGTGATTTGATTGAAAAAAATTCATGTTGAATATTACGTTATTTCGAAATAAAACAAAAACGTATACTTACAACAGGTTGCATTGAACTGCTGGGTAATCCAGGTATGGAAATTATAGTTTCGAAGAAAGGTACTGATGGTTCCGACACCTTTATTTTGCTCTGTCCCATATCATATAAATCATTAAGGCATTTCTGAAGATGAACTTCTCCTAAAAATATGCGAAAAAAAAAATAATAGCAATAAGAGAATTAAACAATTAGAAATAAAAAAAATTCTGGATATAAGAGATTTACATAAAAAAGGATATCACTAATTCCCGTGCTTACGAAATTTACAAAAATCCGAAGATGAGGTACTACTGAAAATGAAATCCATAATTATTTAACAATAAGCTGGTATCTTGATATTCATTACTTTACGTAGATCGAAGTGTAGAAAAAGACATTGAAAAAACGAAAAAAAAAAGACCGCAATTTCCAGACTATAAACAAATGATACCTGCGGCAAACATAGCCAGTTCACCATTCTCCTGCTCGACAACTCGTATATTTGAATCCAAAACGCTAAGCTGTTTTAGAGCAGTGCGTAAACTTTTTAGTTCATCAATGCCACCTTCTGGTTGCACTGACACACGAACCAACGGTTTTGCGCCATGCGCAATGCGAACCAGTCCTTCCGAAACTGCTTCGCTACAAAGAGTTGTTGCTAACATCTCACTAGAAAATTCGATCGCACACACTGTACCCGCGACGACACGATCCACCACAATTTTTTCACGGCCCATAAGTAAATAAACTCCAGAAATGGTTATCAGTGGTCTGAAACTTCGGAAATAAGGTAACTTGACAAAAGCTAAACACAAGAATTGAAATGTTTCCACACAAACATAATTTTTCATCAAACTATACTATCTATGATACTGCCCAGACAAAACTGTCAGAGTATAGAATCCATACATGAAATACATGAAAGCAGTAAAATACTAGCAATCAGCAATCTTTTTTCAACATAAAAAATATAAAATATCGAAATGAAATGCGCACCTTTCGGAGATGGTTCCGTTCGAATGCATATTATTAATTAGAAACAACTGGTCATCTTTCCGAATAGTTCCAGAAAGTACACGACACATTGCCAATACGGTTCCTCCATACTTCAGTATTTTAGCAATAAAAATAACAGTAGTAGCCGAACTGTCGCATGCTTTGACGATTTCATAAAGACAATGATTTTCATTCAAGGAAAGCGACGCTAAGCGGCGAGGATGTGTGAAAGACCGACATGAAGGTGATGAATGGATAGCAGCTCGGAAACAAGCCGTCGTTAGAGGAAGCCAACCACGCATAAATTCATCGAATGCTTCTACTGCCCTTCTATTTCGAATTTCAACATTCATTTTACCGGCAAATGCCTGAAAATCATGGAAGAAAAACTGCATGATCTTTGATTGAATTCTAGTTTTTTTTTTTTTTTTTTTTTTTTAACGTCGATCGCATCAACTCTATCAGAAGAACAAAAATGATCGTAAATAACTTAAATAAAAATAAACCTTCAGCTTCTCTAAATCTTCGTCCACAAGGCCGGATTTATGAACATCCCATAATGGTTGCAAGATGAATTGCTCAAATAAAGTCTTCTTTCCTAGATATTCCGCTCCTTCCTTAATCGTTCCTTTTGAAAAATACGAATCAGTAAAAAGTTTTGATAATATGTCCTTCTCTGGTATGTTAATCTTCTTGAACCAAATTCTGGCAAAATCTGACAGAGAAAATCCGTAACCTGGAAAAAATATACGAAATTTATATAAACATGTAGTTCCTAGCAAAACTGAAACCATGAAATTTTCAAAATCATTCAGGATGAAAAAGAAAGCATATGCCAACGCATATAAACATACCATGCAAAGCTGAAGCAAAAATAACATTTTCATTTTCTGCTGAGAAATACAAGCCCTTTTCAGCACGTTCAACACCATGCCAATCTTCTTGTTCCACTAAAATACCAGAAATGATTTGACTTATGCAACTGTTAACCTGAAAATTCGCATCTGATCCTGATCTCCACGATTTTTGTGAACGAAACGCCATTCTAAATCCCAATCATTAACTCTTCTCAGAGTCGAAAAATTCCGCCACATTAAAAATCCATTACTCTCAATGAAATTCAATATAAGAATGGAGCATTGATGCAATTACCTGTTCCAACAAACATCGTAAATGAGCAAAAGCTTCAGCAGGAGTCTGCTTCATTTCTACAACTAATCGATCGATTTTATTGAAAACAAGAATTATTTCCAGATTTAGCTGAATCGCTTGCCGAAGGAGGAACTCGGTTTGTGAACAAATTCCTTCAACCTAAAAATTTTTTAGTTGAAAAAAGCCACAAAAGTTTCAAAGCTTGATGGTTTTTAATAATTTTAAAACTAGTAATTTAATTACACCTTCTTTTTAAACTGGCAATTTAATTATATTAAGAACAGCAATTTAGTCAATAAGATATTTGTCGAATCAGGTTCAATTTCACCAAGCTCCATTAAATAATCGTAGGAAACAGTGCGTTTAATTGAGTGTCATTAACATGTTCTTAATGATTATAAAATACTTAGTAACATGAATCATCCTCACATTCTCTGGATGCAAGTTCAAAACAAGCAAATTTTTAAAATACAAAAAATTAAAAAATTTAAGAAAAACAAACCACATCGATCACCAGAAAAGCTATATCCGACAACAGCAACACTGAGGAAACTTCATCGGAAAAATCCACATGTCCAGGACTATCAATCAAATTAATAATATTATCATCGTACATTAGAGCAATCGCTGAAGCTTTCATAGTTATTCCACGAATCTGTTCATCCTAAATAATTTATGATCTTAAATTTGACCTACTAAGGGGTTGCTTCATTGAACTGCCATATGCCAGAAATTCATATACCTCTAGAACCTAAAATTTAATGTCTTCAACTCAATGAAAGGGGTAAAATTGAATGATGCTTTATTCCTCATAAAGAAATTCTGAAAATGACATGTAAAAGAAGCTACCTCGCGACTATCCATATAACGTAATTTACCAGCCATTCTACTCGAAATTAATCCATTCGATGAAATAAGACAATCGGCAAGACACGTTTTGCCGTGATCCACGTGAGCAATTATACAAACATTACGAATTTTTGATTCACCAAACTATAATTAAAGTATTCGCACTACAGATTACACTAAATATATTTAACATGTATTACACTGAATATATCAAACAGAAATAATCATCTTCCGTTATTTCGTTGAGTTTTCTTTCCACAATTATTTCTAAAAAGAAAATTTCAAAGTTAGCTAGCTACTGCGGTATCGTATTAAAACTAACATTTCGATGAATTAATTCTGGATTTCAAAATGAAAATAATAATATTAAAGAATAAAGAATAAGGCTAACATACTATTATCACCGGTTAATATTATCTATTTGTTGATCCATTTCTTAAACAATCTACGAGTGCTAATTTTGATGAAAAATTTACAAATAAGTACATTAATTATAAACCATAATAACGATTCATTTTTAAAAAAAAAAAAGAAAAAAAATATTTAAAACAAAGACCTTTTGGAAAGTGTCACAATCTAATTGCTTTCTTGTCATTCTTTTTTCTTCTCTGAAAAAATATTTTTTATTACTATCAAAAATTTTAAGTGTTGTATTTCGGAATCACCGGAATAGATCATGCAAATCGGAATATTAACGTATGCGAGATAATGCGTGAGAAAGATTACGTACCATAGCGTACTTATTAAGGAACAGAAAAAAAACTCATAAGCTACTATAACAAGCTTGTTTAAAGGAAAAAAAATAAACAGATTTGTATGCATTTTCACAGATAACCCTGTAACTCCCGTATAACTCGTAACTCCCATAACAACCAAAGCGGGGAATCCGGAAATGTACGGAGAACTTAGCAACATTCACAACAGACGAGACTGTTTCGAAGTAACACTGGTTCGATCCCGAGTTGCAAATAATCATCTTTGGTCATCAACCATAGATTTCGTTTCACTGTTTAGTTTGTGATAGAATTATTATCAAGAATAGGTCAAAGTTCAGCTATGAATTATGTTGATCAACAGCAATTTATTATGCAACAAGGACAACGGATGCAAAATCCTCGAATGGTTGGCTAATTTTTCCTTTTCCATTTCAAATTTTAATCACATTAATTTTGACAACAGATAAGGATTTTGATGAGGGTAAAGCTAACAATTTTCTTATTTAATTTAATTTAATTCTTAAACATCTACTAGTTTTATTTTTTTTATTCTAAATAATTTATTCAAAAAAATTTTTTTTCTTTGTTTATTCTAAATAATTTTAAATGATACTTTCATTTTTTAAAATTATTATTTGTTGGTCTGTATGTCTTTTGGCTTTTTTTTTGTTATTGCCAATAAATTGGCCAATCATATCATTCTTCATTTTAATTCATTAACTATTGTGATTAATTGTTATGAGACAGTAAGAAAAATAAGTTAATGAAATAGAAATTTAAGCAAAATTAATATGATTTGCATTGCAGATCTCTGTTCCAACAACTGTAACACCACAACATATGCATCGTCAGCAGAGGTATTTATTGCTACTTTTTTCCACTATCATTTGTTTTTTTTTTTTTTTTTTTTCACTTAAAATTTTAATATATTTAACTTGTTCTAATGTTGAATTAAAAAAAAAGATTTGAGAAGAATTAATATTCTTTTGAAAATTTTATCAATTTTCTTGCTTATCAATTTTTGTGCAAAAAAGCAATCATTATGACTATCACAAATGTCTGATTGTTCAATGCAGCACATTTTTTGATTTCCCATACAAAAGAAGACTCGCCAATGAACATCATCAAATTATTTCTTTTATATTTGCAATTGTCAACAATTAATTTACCGATTTTAAATCACTTTATCATAGTAATTCAACATGATACAATCTCCGGTCTCCATTCATAGAATTTCCGAGAAAATATTTTTTGATATAGCTTGCAATATGTGATGTCTAAGTTAGTCGAATAAGATAGTCTCTAATAATATCAATGTTTTGGTAATCTACAGAAATCTCAAATATTCTGAGAAATGAATTGAATTATAGATATGGTATGGCAATGATGCAACCAGGTCAACAGCCAGTACAAATAGCATCAGGACAGTATTTGCAGAATCCACAAATACAGCCACGGCTATTGTATGTAACTTACTTGCATTTTAAAACATTTGTAGTTAGTCTACTCTACCAGTAACATACAGTTTGCTTTTTTTCATATTTAATTATTTTTACCGTTCTTGATGTTGAACCTAAAAGTTTCTTCAAAACTTTTCATATATCTAAAAGTTGCTATTGATTGATTTTATTTAATACTTGTTTTAGAACAATCAGCGATGCATTATCGCGTTTACCACCCGAAGTACAGCAGATGGCTCAGCAACAAATTAATGCAGAAACAAATGCTGAAAAAAAGCGACAAGTTGCTTTGGGATTTATCCAAGGACGTTTTCGAGTGAGAGTTCAATTGTATTAATCAGTTTTTAAAATCAATTTTGAAAACTACATGTTGTATTGACTTTTATCTTGTAAAATTGCAAAAATTGGTACAAAATTAATTTTGATTTCATATTTCTTAACTGTATTTGTTATTCTTATTTGTAGCTAACACAGCAGTATCCTGCACAAGGCACGATGAATACTGGTGGGATGATGATTAGTGTTGGGATGAATCAGCAAGTTGGCATTTCTCAAGGTTTGTTACATGGAAAATTTAATTGGAAACTTCAAGATAAGGAAACCAAGATAAGATTAATTTCAAACTGTTCTATGAGCATTAAGTAACAGGCTTGAAATTTATTCGTCGATTAAATTGTTTTTTAAAGGAAATACACAAATGATACGTATGGGAACAGTTCAAAGTGGTCCGGTACCCTATCCAGCTCAAAATGTTTCGTTGCAGACGGGCATGGGGCAGATGGGACCAACACAAGTCACTGTGCAGTAAGTTTCAAAAAAAAAACTGATGCATAAGAATTTCAGTGCAGGACTACATGGAATGCTAAAGATTCGTAACTAATCTGAAGCAGAGAACTTAAATTTGAATCGAGAAACCCTTGTTTGATGCATATAGTTTAATTTAATTTGTATTGGATTAGGGATTTTGAAATGGAATGTACAGTTCTAGTTTCAGTTTGTATAACCGAGATTATATGGGATTTCAGGCGCATGCCAAATCATTACATAGCAAGTGGTATGAGCGGTCCTCAGAACATACAATATCAATCTCAAGATCCTGGGAGTATTCAAAATTATAACCCACAGCAACAAATTACTCTTACCCAGCCATCATCTGTGGGACCAACTGTGCAACAGAATTCTTCACTGCATCATAAAGGCCCAAGCAGTGTTCCAACCGCAATTTACACGCAGCATCATCCTGGTGATAACTTCTCTTATTCTTAAGGAATTTAGAAAAGTAATTTAGGCACAAAAGGATTTTGTTTCAACTGATTCTCCTGTTTCAGAAAGCACTACTGCGACGCATAGTACAGCAAGTAGTAAAAGTGACAAAAGCTCGGATGAACCACTTTATAGTCAAAAGTTAGAGTTACTGAAACCTTATCACGAACATATAAAAAGATTGCTCGAAAGAAATCGGTAATTTTCATTCATTATGCTCATCATTTTTGTTTTGAGGTAACTAAATTTTGCATGATGTGGAAATATTGATTCAGTACGCAATAAGAGTCTATCTGTTGTTTGTTGTGTAATGTTTATTGATGCAGTTGACGCCATGAAAGAATTAATTTCAAAATTGATTCAAGCAGTAGTCATTAAGATAAGTAAACGTTCGAATAATTATTACAATACAAGTACTGAATTTAAAGGCTTCTTTTGTTTATAGTTTGGATGGACAAGCACCGAAGTCGAAGTTCGAACGTCTCCTTGAAATAATGGAAAATCGCCGGTAAATTTTTTATTTTGATGCCAGTTTTACACCATCGATATTTTACAAAATATCCGTTGCATATTTAAGTCTTAAAATTTGCATTCAAATTTAAATTACATCAGTAATTTTGTTGGATCTAATTATAATTAAGCTTTCAAATGCACTTCGTCCTTCTTATTCTTTATCTGCACTTATTCCATTTTTTTCAAAAATCTGGTTCTGCAGGAAAGTAGAATTGAAACTTCTGGAAAAGTTGGTTGTTAGTGTGAGGAATTTAATTGAACGTGATTCGCTTTGTTTTCCTTTGATAGATGCTTTACGTTTGGACAGTGGCGATGCCATGAAGACACCACTTCCAGATCCATGGGGTGACTTTCATCAATATGCTATAAAGTAAGTTATTGAATTTATTGCTCAATGTGAATTTTGTGAATTACTGCTCATTATGAATCTCGATTTATTGTATTTCAGTTAAAATAGAGCAAGTAAAATTTATTGTTGTATGACCATAACTTTACTAATGCAAGTTGCTGAAAGAAGTCGCATTTTTATTTTATCTGATTAGTAATTGCATCCATTATTATTTTCATACTCATAGCATTAATTAATTCATTTCGTCTTTCATACAACATTAATTAGTTCACCACTATTCTTTTATTTGCTAGCTTTAGATTTGAGCTTATCATGGAATTTATTGGAATACTTCCTTTCAAAAATTCAGGGTTCCAGAAAAGGTGATGAACTTGGTTAGAGAAAAAACAAAAACTAGAGCAAGTAAAGATGTGATACCAGCAAAACGAATCAAAAAGGAAGAAGGTTCCGATGGTTTGTTTCCTGGAACATTGTTTTGTTTATTTTAACGAGCATAATAATACTAGTGATCATAATTCGCAGTATCTTGTGTTGGAGATTTTTTTTACGAGAATTAAACCTTAATTGAAGTCAGCAAGAGCTCAACGCTTACAAACTATTAGTAAATTCTTGATTTACCATATTTTAGAACGCATAGCAGTGATATGCCAGGATGGTTCAAGGTTGGAATTATCACAAGAAGCTTCAGACCAGCTTCGGCCATACAATTACAGGCAATATTTACGACCATTTAAAGCTTAATTCGCAGTAAAATATTTAAATATGAATACGTTAAGTATCGAAAACTATTTAATCCCTTAATAGGAATCAATTTTAGGTTTGACCCTGAATTTATTCCAATATCAGATGATTGTACAGAAATTCAATTGTTTATCGAAAACGATATCGTAAGTTTGCCATTATTATGGGTTTCATTCCCGACCAGTTCCTTTGAAGTTGAAGAGTCTTCATTTTGTAGCAGTTTGGCTTTTTAACTCGTAGTTCCCTGTTTTCAACTACAGTTTTACTTTATCAATTTTCAGCTCCTAATACCACCGCTGCGATTAGTGGTCCCTTTGAACTATCCGGAATCCAGGGCATCCATATGGCGCGATCGGTGGTCGTACGGTGGTGTTAGCTTGGTCGATGTCAATACACAGTTCGACAAGCGCTTAAATATGGCCGTTAATTGTCGAAGTATCACGGAAATAGTTAATGCCTGGAAGCTTGCTTCTTTGCATGTCCTGAAAATTGGTAGTTCTAGTGCAAGCACGTAGAATCCTTCCTCCTCAGCATGGGGCTTTCGAATCATAGTACCGCTTCAGAGTTTCATTTGCTAAATAAGGTTGGGGAGCAATATAATTTTGTATAGAGATTCGCAATTATGAATATTAAGTCCGTGGATTTCAGATGAACAGTTGAAAAACGCTTGTTGTAAACAGATTCCTAGCTTCGGAAACAAAATTTAAACTTTTTTATTTTGGCATAAATTTTACTTTGACAATTCTCTCTCGCAAAGTAGCAGATTAAATAGCTATGGATGACAACTAAATGCTTTTTGAAAAGTAGAAATCATAGCATGAGCGAAAAGAGACCTACGAGTGACAAAAAAACTTACAAAGGACGGTTAAAACATACAAGCATGCTTTAAAATTTCGGAATAAATCCAGCAATTAGCAGACAAAAAACAAATCAAACTCCGAATAAATTTCAAAAAGCTTAGAACGCTTAGACCTAATATGCAGAAAGATTGAATCCTTTAATAACTTTCTATTGTTCAAAATCTCGAAATCTACAAAGCTTGCATTTGAGACCAATCCTTAATAATTTCTACAAAAAACCTTGAAAGACTTTGAACTCCATATAAGGATGCTGATTCATTAAGACTGGCATAGGTAGATTGTAGAAATAAGAAATGAGAGCCTGTTAATATCTATAATACAAGGAATGTTATTAAAAATTTCCTAGGGTCCTGGGAGAGGGCTACTATCATGCGTTGAATGATGGACATATGGCTGTGGACTCAATTTACTATGTACAGATGAGTAAATGGACGATTTACGCTGTGGGACCGTGTCTGGGCGAGGGATCAACAATGACTCATCCTTTATCATCGGTGAAACATCAATTTTAAGCGGTGCATCCACTTTTTCCTGAAATGTACAAACAAGAAATGGTGGTAAAAATTTTAGATCTAAAAGTCCATTTAAAAAAATATGAAATTTCAGTAGCATAGAAAATAATGTTGAAAGAAATTGGCGACTATACCTTCTTTCCTAAATTTATATTACGTTGATAGTTTCCTCACCTTAAAACAAGTATTCAAATGATTTACATGCTGGAAGGCTTCAGCATACGCCGAATAAAAAATTGAATAAACACTGAAAGCTTCTTCTAACCTACAAAAAAAATCAAAGTCACAGATCCATTTTAATCTCCTAAGACAAAGTTTAGTAGAAGATACCTGTACGATTGAAGGAATTGAAGCAGGTTTATACATACTGCTTTGCAAATCTGTGACTGGTATGTTCGCCGACGGATTATTCGTTTTTTGTTTATTCATTGCATAGTCACCAGAGTCAAAAAATTTCTATAAAAAAGAAATCAAGTTCAATAAGGAATAAGAATAATTTCAGAGTATATAAAAGTGAGATCTTCAATTATGTCAGATTTAGAGTATTGAAACTTAACAAAGCCAAAAACAGGATGAACAAAGTGAGAAAACGAGAAACATTTCGCTAAATTCTAGGGATTCTAGAAGAACATCGATGACTAAACCCAGCTCATTTCTAGAGTTTCTTAAAAACCATGTAATTCCAAAGTAAAACATACTCTCTGCTGCTGTAATTTCTTTTGCAGAAAAGTACTCTGTGGTTTCGTCGGTAATTTGCCATTTGCTGCAAGCTTACTCATCAGAAGATGCTCTTGCTGCTTCTCGAAACTGAAATCCTCACCAGCCAGTTTTTCAGTACCCTCCAAATTTTGAACTTTACCAAGCATTGCTGTAACCATCAATTTTAAAGTTTCGCGAAATTTCGAATTCTGCAAAAGAAAAACACGAAATAATCGAGCTCTTAACCATTCCCACATTATAACAATAGATACTTTTCTCAGAGTAGCGACAAATAGAACAAATTAAAAATTGTTTCAAGATTCCTTTTCGAAACTATCATGTTTTAAGAATTATAATATATCAAATAATGTTTTGTTTTGCAAGACCACAACAAAATGCCCAATATCATATTCACAAATTCTACAATTCAGGCCTTATTACCATTCATAGAGTTTGAAGTAATGTAATTTGCGGTACGGTACCTTATTAGGAACCTGAAACAAGTCCTTTTATCTCACATATATTGTATCAAGAAAAAACTGCTGATATGTGACTTTACATCAAACAATTATGGGGTACATATATAAAAATAATTATTTCAATGAACGCATAGAATAATTACTGCTGCAACTGCCACAGATTGTCATTACATGAGTGATGAGTATAAAAGTGATCACAGAGATTATGGAAAATTAGTACTATTTAAAAAAAAAAAAAAATTCAAATTTCATGCCTCTCATTTTCCTCCTAATAATAACAATGCAAGTAGACATAAAATTAAGTCAACCTATCAAAACTTTACATTATTCAGTAATTATTAATGAACTATAATAATCCAATAGTCTCAATAGTCTTTATCTTTATTTCATCCCACATCGATTTTAAAGCTATTTGCTATGCCACAGTTACATAATATATAAAAGTTATTTTGCTTGAAGAAGTAAACAAATATTTTCTTACATCAAGCATTTTCTACTATAATTCGACATAATTTTAAAAGAATGGGAATTGCTGAAAGTGAGGAACTAAATCATCTATAAGTCTTGAGTTGAACGATAACTCATAAGTAAACTAAATCATCCATAAGTTTTGAGTTGAATGGTAACTCATAAGAATAATCCATGTTTTAAAATCAGAGTTTATTTGCTTCCATTAAAAGCCTTCCATAACTTTAGACACAAACATTATGCACCTACAAATGCATTAACCCATAGATTAAAAATAAAAAATGTCCTTCTAATCCCACAATTAATCTTACATCTTTCACAAATATGCACATATCAATAATAGAATGAAGCGCAAGGAGTTATCATGGACAGAAATTGTTATTATCTATCTAATTAAAAGGTTAATAAACTGATAACTGACAGCTTTAGCCTTTCTTAACAAACCTATGTTGTAGACAAGATAATATGTAAAATAAGCCTGTACTGCAGCCTGTCACCAGGGAAACTCAGAATGATGGACTGTGTGGTGGACAATGGTACCTCACTATTGATAGGAAACTCAGAATGATGGACTGTGCGATAGACAATGGTACCTCATTATTGATATAATTTAAGTGATAACAATTATCAGTGCATGAAGAATATGTTATTTCATCTTTCACTAATGATAGCAACTGGATAACTCGTAAAGAGATTTTGACGCATAATTTAAAATCAATCATAAATAAATCTTAAATAATTGTTCTCTGTAACACCAAAATCCCTTAACATTACTTAAAAGCATAGCAAACAAATCAATAACGCATCCTCACTAATACCTGACCCTTCCAATCCAGCGAGTAGGATAGGACAGTCGACGACAACCATTTAAAAATGCCCCTTCATATTTGCGTTGACTACTTTTTACGCGGCCCATATTGGTTTTGTCGGCCCTTCGTTAACTTTGGCATTTTTTGTGCAATAGCTTGGAATTTTTCCCGCACGTTACCAAGAAACGTTTTCTTTTTTTTTTTTGCCAACTCTTTCAAGTTATCTTTATTTTGCGTATATTTTTACAAATTTTAATAATTCAAACTTGAATAATTGAATTTTCTTTTTCCATTAAATATAAAAGATTTTCATAAAATTTAATCGATTTTTTGAAATGTACTTTACATTACGATGAAATGTTAGTTTTTTGCATTCATTGCAAACATGAAAATTTGTAATCTACAACTATCCAACTGATAGGCAATATTACAAAAAGCGATTCAGAATCTCTGATGCAAAATGGTTTCAGAAATGTAATGAAATGAATTATACTAAAGGTTCATTTTAAATGAAATCATGATTGTTTCAAAAGAAAGTGTCAATTAATTTCATCTTTAAATTTCTTTTAAGCCATTACTTCTAATTTTAGCATTTTTGCATTCAAACCTTTTAAAACTTCATACGATTTTGCACATTTTCAATTTCAATAAAATAGCTCATTTAAATAAATTCTTAGTCATCAAATGATTGAAGTTTTTTTCTGTGTGAATCAATATTTCATTTGAAATTCTTTGATAATCGATGTAAATTGATTAAAGAATTTTCAATCAATTGATTAATTACCAACATTTAGTTGATTTGATTTAGTTGATTCCGGCAAAACTGCTAAAAGTTGTTGTGATAAGAAAAATTATTGTTTACTTAAATGTCATGGAAAAGATAATTTTCTTCAATTAATTTCTAATATAATAATTTCTATTTTGATGTTTTAACACGATAGATGCTAGTATTAAGTATTGGAATGATGAAAAAAAAAAAGCGTAAATTGAATAAATAAAGTTAAAAATTAATTTTGATTCGATTTAATATCAATCAAACTTAATTATCAAGTATTTTCACACTTTGTTCGTAAATGTAAATATACTGATAATACTAAAAGGCAAATTTATCACCAAAAGAGTTGTGCAATTTGGTGCCATTTGAAGATTTATTTTCAATTGATTTTTTCGCAAGTTTTGATGATTGTACATTCCTTTTGTTTTTTTGTTTTTTTGTTTTTTTTTTTGTCTTTTTCATAAGAATGAAAATAATAAGTTAGAAATGAAATTTAAGAAGCTACTGCAATGAAGATATATCTATCATACGTGATTACTGGGAACTTTATAGAATGAAGGAAAAAAAGTATGCAAAGAGTGAGCAATTTTCTTCACATCCTTGACTTTTCATATGTTGATATATGTTCAACTTTTAATAGCTTATTGCAATATTGCAGCGCTAGTATTCTTAATGACCTTTGGCTTAGACAAATTTCTGTTTTTGTATGGTCAGAAAAATATTTTTGAATGGGTTCAATGTAACCATCATCAGTTGTTTATTGCTCTATTTGTGTTTTATCTTTGTCAATAAACACTTTTATGTCAGAGACATCGTTGAAAGTTTTCAGTTTTGATTTTCATTGCATTATTTCGCATTTTTGTTATTTTGGTCGGAATCTTTTTTCGGCTAAAATGCAGGTTTTAATTTTTGGCATTTTTTTTTAACTTTTTTTTTTTTGATTTTAGAAGAAATTTTGGCTAAAATTAGAAATTATTGAATAAGTTGAAAGATGAGTGAAGTCTTATTTTATGGGAAATTAGTCAAAATAATTTGATTAAAATGATTTAAAAAAAAAAAAAGACTGCAAAATTATAATAAGATCTATATTTTGAAAGCACAATATCTTGTTTTGCAAATTTTCCTTTCGAATTTGTTTTTTTTTTCTTTTTGCAAGCATTTTAGCTGATTGACTAATTCATTTTAATTTTATTTATATTATTTAATAAAATGTTTACAATTCGAGAAAAGTAATATAAACAAGTCATGTATGATGTAAGATAAGTTTAATCATTAACATTGGGTTGTCTATTTTAATTCTTTAGTAATTTTATTTTAAAAATGCAACCGGATAAATTATTTCTTTTTCTAGGTGCTTTTTTTGAGAAAATTTCATCTCTACTTTTGCATGTAAAAGTCCATCCATTTCTCTAACTAATCATTTCGAATTTAGTTAAATTTTTTTTTTTTTTGATTCGCACTTAGATTGCTTGCTATAATTTGTAAAGGGTGGTTTTTTTTTTTTTTTTTTTTTTTTTTTTTTTTTTTTTACAACATTTATGAGTGCTGTTGATTCGAAACGAGGACAATAAACCAAGAGAATAAAAAATCTATTTTGTTGTAGAATTTTTTTTTTGTTTTTGAAAAGTAGAGCTGAAGAAGCTATCAGTTAAAGAATGTAGTTAAATTTTTAAAAAAATATTGCCTCGAAGATGCCTATTGTGAAGCAAGAAATGTTAATTAAGAAGTAAGGTCATAATATTTTATGGCTTTCAGCAGGTGGTGTAAAAATAAGCAAACACTAAGCCGATAGGTACAGTTAAAGGATTCGAAGCTGAACAATTGATGTTACTGTACTTTTTTTTTTCGTAAAATTGGCTGAGCATTTTTAGGCAGTAGTAAATTTGAAATTAGTTAGTAAATGAAAAGAAAAAGAAAGATGGTGGGAATCGATAAGAATGATTGCACTAGATGTTTGTTACCTTTTCCAAGATTTAAAGCGATCACACATTTGCCTAAGTGGCTGAAAAAAGTACATTTTAATTTGCTTTTAAATGATTTATCTCTTTGAAAGATAAATATCTAAGTTGGCAATGATTAAAATTAATTACTATGATTAGTCTTGAAATTTTTCTCTTTTTTCAAGCTTAGTTTATATTGATTTTTTTTTTCTTTTTTTTTTTTTTTTGTTTTATTAGATTCTTTCTTTTGCCTATAACTTGAAATAACTGCAATTGTAGAAAACTACGAGTTTTTTTTGTTTATTTTTTTCAATTGCCCTTTTATGATGACGTTTTGTTTGATTCATACTTCATAGGAAAATCTTAACAAGCATAAAAGAAGAAAGCGATAAGCAAGAAAAAAAAAATATTCAATTGAATTCTGGGGGGGCCTATCCTATTTTCTAAATTCATTCACTTTGAACAATTCTTATTTAAAAAATAAGATCGATTAGTTCATTCCTACAACTGAAAATATACACTTGATTTAAATAAATTTAATGCATATTTTAAATGATTCAATGATTGATAAAAAAAATTTTAAAAGAGGTAATATTGGATTATCGATTTTGAATAGAAATTTTAGAAGAACAAATAACTCTTTTTATAGCCTATGATATATGTCTTTAAAGAAGCACTATTGGCTAATTTAAGCTTTTGAGTTTATTTGTTTCAGAATTGCTTTCAAATATACTTTTTTTATAGGCATCAGTTTTTGATTCCAATATAAAATCTCTTTCATTCCTAACCAGTAATATATGTATTGATGAAATGTCAGAGCATACATTTTAGGACTTTCACTCTCTGCTATTATAATACCTCAATGTCACCAATGCTCCTGGAATAATGCTTTGACTTTATATGTGAACAATCATCGCGGATTCCTTATTATTTTCCGAATTTCACACATTTTATTTTCATTAATAGATTGATCACTAGATAAATTACTTTTTAAGAGTCGTATATTTCGTGCTTCTTGGAAACTTAGTTAATGAATGAATTTGAGAGCTAATGAATGAATTTGAGAGTTAATGAATGAATTTGACAATTAATGAATGAATTTGAGAGTTAATGAGTGAATTTAAGAGTTAATGAATGAATTTGAGAGTTAATGAATGAATTTGAGAGTTAATGAATGAATTTGAGAGTTAATGAATGAATTTGAGTTAATGAATGAATTTGAGAGTTAATGGATGAATTTGAGAGTTAATGAATAAATTTGAGAGTTAATAAGTGAATTTGAGAGTTAATGAATGAGTTGTTGTTGAATGTTGAGAATGCATATTGCATAGTGATTATTTTAGCTAGTGTTGCTGTTGCTGCTATAAGATATAGGATATTTGAAGAATATGAAACAGTTGAAAATAATATCCTTGGAATGGATTATTGTGAGGAGGGAAGAAAGCAGATGGAAATTGTTGTTGAGAAATAAAAAAGAAAAAAATTATGTGTTTTTTTTTTAAATATATATCTTGAAAAATGTAGCCTTGATGTCGTTGGATGGCACATTTGTTCGGGAGGGTTGTATGGAAGAAAGATGGTTGTTCTCGTCGCCATCGTCGTTAGTAGTTAGGATGGAATTGCTCACACTCTACCGCGTCATCTTCTCCGTATCAGTGAAACATGATCGGGTGCTGATTGTACTTCATTGCATAAAAAATGATATACATGCATAAAGGTGCCTACCTACAAATATATTCATACACAAACATACTACATACGTAGGTACGAAGAGCAGGATATTATTCTTTTTACAAATGTTAATTTATGGATTTCTTAATGCCATTTTTAAAAAATTTTAAACAAATCTTGTTTGTTATTAATTGCTTCGATTTCTTCAACCATTTGTAACTGGGCTTAAATGCTGGCATTTTTATTATCTTTTTCTTTCTTTTTTTTTTTTTTTTTGTGATTACAATTTTTATCTATAACAATTAACATTGTTTCAAATTGAAACTATTCATGCGTAAAATCGATTGCAGCTTATTAAAAATTACTTATGTTTTTTTCCAATTAGTCATTGATACATTTAACATTCAAGAAATTATAAATTTTGCAGAGAAATTTTGAGTTTACACTACGGAGCTACTTGGAGTCATTCATTCAGAATTCTTCTGGTTGTTGTTCGGGCGACAAGAAGGAACAGGCCTCAAAATTGCAGAGAATCATTTTGAAAATTCATCGATTTAAAATAGCTTGTAATTGGTAAGAGTGAGTGTTATGCGAATTTGATTTTATTTTATAAATTTTACTCTTCAATTAAATGTTTACAAAAATTACAGTTTGTCAGAAATAAGGATTAATAAAACAGAAAAAGTTATTACATAATAGAAGTAATTGAAGAAATGTTGTTATAGAATATTATTTTAGTGCTTTATACTTGCTCGTTGCAAATGAGATTAATTGTTATATTCGAGATTTTTCAACGCTCAATGCCAATTGCATTTGGTAACACAATACACTGAATCAGATAAATAGGTAATGATATGCATTTCATTTATTAAAAATGTCTGAAATTATATGGATATTTATAAAATATTCGAATGTTTGGCATTCTTATCTCAGTTAACTATTATAATTTTTGCTCATTCTCATTTAGAAACAAATATTTTAGAAATAAATGACATTGACAGCGAATTTTTTTTTTTTTAAATAGAATTAGCGAAGTATAAACGTAGCATTATTGATTCAGAATAAACTATTAAACAATAATTAATTAACAGGTAAAATGTTTTCTTCAAATCTATATGATTTTCTTATTTTAGAATGGAAATAGTGGTTTATTTGGCACTGTTTGTATTAGCTTCCGTGTTTTGTTTTTCATCATTCATCCTGATTGTTATGTGCCGTCGGCGTGCACAGGCAAGGAAATGTTTGCGTACGACGATGGCATCATTACGTTTTACTAAAATTAATAACGAAAATATTGGAAGCGTGGTGCAGCTTGAACCTCTTATTGGTAATTTTTATTTTATTTTATTTATGAGAAATCTCTTTCATATTTTTTTTGTTTTTATCTTCAAGTATATGATAGAAACAAGCAAATTTAATAGTTTATAAATTCGAAGAAGTCTAGCATTATATTTCAAAACTTGACAAAAAATTGTTTCTATTTCAGTCAGTACAATTCATTTATTTAATGGATTGTGGGTTTCCTTGTATAAAATATTGATTCCAAATCCATTGGTATTGGTGTAACATAGACGAAATTAGGCTTGTGCGTTGTATTTACCGTACTCTGATTAGAAGCTATAGTAATGCTTTTAACTTTATTATCTTTGGAGGTTAATAAACTAGCCCAAATTTCTCTCTATAGTGGTTTAGGACATACTATCTGTTGTCTTTCGATAATATATATCTAATTACTGCCGCCAGGAACCAATGAAATTAATGAAATAAAGTTGAAAATACTTCCATGAACGAGAAATTAATATGTGAAGTTTTTTTTAGAACTCGTTATCGGAGATCGTTAGAGTTACAAAAAAGTTGCTTAAAAATAGGCTAAACTTAAATAAAATAGCCTAAACCATTTTTAAAATCATTGTGTTTCCAAAAAACAAAAATAATTGGTAAATTTAACTTATTTTGGGAAGAATGAAAATAAGATATATGCTTATCAAACTCTTAATTTAAACTTAATAGGCAAACAGATGAGATATTCAGTCAAATAAGCTTTGCTATTTTACTTGCCGCTATTAACTTCAAATTAGATTTTTACGCTGTTGTACTTATCATTGTGATTTGATTTTTTGGTTTTTCTGTTGCCTAAAATGTTAATTTTAAATTTTTTTTAACTCGAACATCATGTGCTTCTTTCAGCCCAAGTTCTGGATAACAACCAATGGATTTATGATGTCTCCGGAATGCTGCAGCATTGCGTTGTAGTTCTGAAACTGTGTCATGCTTTAACTGAAAAACTTTCTGTTATTCAGCTTAATTCGATTTCAACAAAACTTAATGAGCAGGTAGTAACAGCTACTGTGCGAATAGTGCCTCGCTTTGATGATTTGATACGAACAGTGGCTGCTAGCCAGGTGTAGTTGATTTTTATTGATTTGATTTTTTTCCTGATTAAAATATATTTGGAATCAGTGGGGCAATAATAAGACATGTTACCATGTATACATATATATATATATATATGTACATACAGTATTCATATTTTTTGCAATCACGACTAATCCGCCATCAAACTTTATTCATGATGAATTAGCCACAGGATTAATCTTGCGAAAAATGAGCATTTATTTTTGTAAATAACTAAAATTAACTTATATTTAGCAGAAAATTAACTTGTGATTTGATTAATTTAATGAATACCACTTTCAGGTAGACATACGTTTGTTGGAAGCTCGTGCTTCGGCACTTGTCAGTGCTTGTTGGGCTCTCGCTTTTCCTTTTACAGTAATTAGTCCGAAACATATGGACTCATTAGATGGAGTTTTAAATGTAATTTTTCCTTCATAATTCGATTCTATTTTCAAAGTTCTTTTTTTTATTGAAATGTGCTTTGTTTCGTGCACCATTTGTGTTTGGATTAATCACTTCAATTGTATTTCAGGAAATGGAAGATCATGTTGAAGCGTTACGTTTGATTGTACGACAAATGGAAGAAAATTTTATATTACGAGACAAAGAAGCTAATCGAAAATTGCCGCCATCATTAGCAGTTATTGAGGAAACAGCGCTAATGGAATCTTCTACTAATCGAAATGATTCTACAACTGACTCTGTGCACAGCGACGAAGCTCCAGCTGATCCTATGGCACCGTCAAAATAAATTTATTTCCAACATTGGTTGGTTTTTCAAGTGAATTTCGCTTTATTTTTTTGTGTAAAGTTAGAGATATTTTTTGGAATTAAACTTTACATGGAAATTTCGCTGTCTGTACAGTCTTTTGGGAAAGTATCTTTAAGAGCTTAGATTTATTTAAAGCAAAAATTGACTTCAGTTATTTCTCACTGTTATATATTTATGTGTAATGATTATTGTTACCATAGGAAAAACCTAAGATTCATAAAGAAATGTACTTTAGCTTCACAAAAACTTTGTTGCTAAAAATTTTGGAATTATTGCTAACAAATATTGCATATCATAGTATTATTATTTCTTATAGCGCCGTTTTCCTGTAACCATACAGGCGAAACTGCGTTATGTTTCAGAAACAACTATAGTTGAAATAAATTTCGTTGATTGTTTTAGGTTGATAATCAAAAATTGCAAAACAAGACGTGTCTCTCAATACTACACCGGTTTCCATTTATTTTCATATGGTATTTGTTTTTTTACTCTTTCATTTACTTGTATATATATCCGAGTGTTTTATCCGGTCTTCTTTATTATTATGATAAGTCTTTGTTTTTACTTTTTTTGGTTGTTTTATCCGGTCTTCTTTATTATGACAAGTCTTTGTTTTTACTTTTTTTGGTTGTTTTATCCGGTCTTCTTTATTATTATGACAAGTCTTTGTTTTTACTTTTTTTGGTCCGGTGCACTATTCATATTGTTTTCTCCTGTTTCGCGAATTCGGTTTTTCATTTTTGACATCTTTGCTTCCTTAATTCTCTCAGTTAACCATCTGTTTTATTGTTTATAATCGTTGTAAATATTCTACTCAGGCATTTTTCTCTACAGTTAGGAACTCTTCTTGTTTGATTTTACCTTTCTTTGTTTTCTTTTTATGTCGTTTCTTTGTTTTCGTCTCGTGCCTTTTGTTTGTGAACTTTTTTTTGTTAAATGATATCAATTCTCCTCCGTTTTAATATTATAGGACAGTACAGTTTTCGCCAACCATTATCATAAATTTTGACTAGCGTGTAGGATACATGCACTGTCACAATGATTGGTGATCCACCGATTAACTTTACTAACAATTTCAATCATCATTTAAAAAAAAAGTTAGATAATGAAATCATTTTAACTGTTATATCATGCTTTTCTTCAAAATTACAGCAGAGAAAATCATTCATCTTTATTCAAATATTGAGTGAAATTTACAGTTTTGTCTTCGTTTCTTTGCTGCTTATCACTAAATCAAATGGGTATATTTTGCGCTGGAAGTATGCAAGCATCTTTACTTTATACGTGTTAACAGTATTTTTCCAAATAATTTTTGATTATATCTCCTTTTATTTTGATATTAAAAATTTTGTCATTTTAAGATTCACTTAGCTCAAGTTTGTAGTTATTTTGTATCACTTCTAGGAGGAGAGACGAAATTTATCTGTGGGGTCAACAGTGTTGACTGACCGGAATTCAAAATTGATGAATTTGCTATGTATATATATCTGAGCTAGGCAAATTTTTTTGATTCTGTTGATTTTTGCGATAGAATTGGATAATTTAATTCTCTTTCTTTACGTTTATTTTTCTTTTGCTCGTTTCCGTCTTCTACTTACGGCTCTGAATTCTTCACTCTAAATTTTATGATTAGTTTGTCTCATCAACGATATTCTCGTTTCCCATTCGCCTGTTTTCGCGAGGGACTGTTTTCAGGTTTGTTTACGCATAATAAATCATTTCATAAAACTATGAACCACTAAAGCTTTGTTACCCTCTTCCGTATTTTTCGAAATTTTGTTTAAGAGGACAGAAAGAAACTTAAAGATCGACTTTATTCTGTTTGCATTCTTTTTAGAAATAATTAATTGAGAAGATCTCAAAACAAAGAACGAGCGAACCATACTTTGAACTTATGATGCGCTAGTAATTAACAATCATCTCAATGTAGATTAAAAATGAATAGACTTTCTAAATTGAATTTTAAATCAATAAATAAATTTGTTTTCTAGCGTCTAGCGTTAGCAGATTAGAATTGTCAAGTTTTACTATTAGCACTGTTATTATTGTAGACAAATTATCCGTTTTCATTTTTATGAATAAACAATTCGATATTACCTCACTTACCTTATCAATCATACTATATATCTATTAATAATGATGATTCAATGAGTTCTGTTGTTGATTACTTGCGACTCTTTTCTGTCTCCATTTATCATTTCTTTTTGTGAATTGATATTTTGCTTTTGCCTAATGAATCGTAGTAGATACATCAAATTGATGAAGGAATAGAACACAGAATAATTGCGACCGGAAATATAGATCATCTTTTTGCAACATGGATCACGGAATAATTCGAATAATGTCATGGAAGAGTGAAATTTATTTTTCAAATTTTTATTGCTTGATTTTATTTATAAAATTGAAGTCTTTTTTGAAATTAATTAATTTATTCTTGGATCTCGGAGATATTTAATTCAAAAGAGACTGCATTTTAGCTTGTTGTTGCTAAATTGTGTTGAAAGCTATGAATTAATTTTCAAACATTTCACTTTTCTGACATTACATGATGGTTTACTTTTTTCTATTTTCCGATTTATGCTTATTCTGAATATGAATACAGTTCTGCAGAAAATCAGGACATTGCTACCAAAATTCCACATTTTATTCTGTTACGTGTTTTCTTAAAAAAACTATCATTGCTTCTGTTGTCGACTAATATCATACGATATGTTATCAAAGATGTATTGTAATATGTATATAATAATAATATGAACTAACTTCGAAATGCACTTGACATATTTCCTTCAGACAATAAAATAAATTCCAGAATATTGCTAGTTAAAATAGGATTTCTGAAGGCAGGAACAGAAAATATTGCCGAAATAGAGAATTGCTGAAAGTAACTTGGACATTTATTTTCCTTGCTGTATCATCGATAGTTTAATAGTTTGCGGAAGATAAGAAAGATTCAGTTGATTAATTTACATATCAATAAGTAATCCTGAATTAAATATCTCTGGATTTTTTGTCCATTTGTTTTCATCTAAAAGTAATTCTACAACAATGAGGATGTTTCTCGGAATATTTAGAAATTTCTCATGAAATCTTTTTCTGCTTGCATTCCATCTACATAGGAATAGTACAAGAAATATTCCAGCTGGATACTGTAATTAGAATGTCATCTCGTGGCATCATGCAACAAAGTAAAGAAACCAATGTGTACAATGATCGTTTAATTATACAGTTTAACACGTAACTTATGTAATTGTAACAGAGTTTAACATGTAATTACATCACTCCGCATTGACCATTTTTTCAACAATCGGACGAGCATCGGATCTGCTTTCAGTCCTAAAGGCGCCTTATGTTGCGTCAAATCACGTCACATCAAATCAAATGTTTATTACAAAACTGAACAACATCGCACACGCCAAGAATTTTAATACAATCATAGCAGAAATTATGATGAAACAAAATTTGTTAAAAAAATCATCTGAAGCAATCTTTCTCCTCTTAAGTCTGTTCAGTTGTTAATAATACTGATACAATAAAAGGCTCTTGAAACGTCAATTTTACGTCAAATCACTAGCGTAGCAAATAAAGCAGACAAAATTCGGAATAATTCTTGCAGTGGTAATTTCAAAATAATAATAATATAGATGATAATGTCATGATAGCTATAAGAAGATTGTTTATCATAAAAATTCGATAGTCTTATTGTGTGAGTAGCAAAACTTCAACAGACTTGCTGTATGAGCAGTAAACCTAAGTTTCCATGAACAAGATGTTGGCTTATCACAATTGAATTTGCTTTCCAAGAGTTCCTTCGAAAACACGAAAAGTTATCTTTTATCAGCTCATCATCATTCAATATCATTGCTTTCTGTTATCTGCGCCTTTATCACTTTATATTTACTTGTTATCTTTTCGTCAAATTGTTTATCATTCTATTCCGATTCCATCAATTGAGAATATTATAGAAATTGTCAGTTAATTTAAGTCAGTTGATTGATGAAGCCTAATTAATAATTAGAGAAGTCGGAGAAGAAGCCTAACCTTGCTGTTTATTTCTATTCACTTCGTATCATGCCATACTTTAACAAAATCTGAATTTATGCAATGAAATTTGAACATTTCCATCATTTACCGGTTTTCTTAATTTTTAATTTTTAAAAGCTCAGAAATTGTAGCTACATTTTCATCAGCATTATAAATTTCTTTAAAATATATCTTTTTCATAGGTCATCATGCATTGCCTTTTTAAGATAATCTCATTATCCAGCAGTACTTTCTTTCATTTGATCGAAGTGAAGCTCATATAATTTGGATCAACAAAGCTATAGCTATTGAAATGTATGAGATTGAAATATATTGCAAGCACAGAAAATGAAAATAAATTTTTAGATAATGCTTTTTTTTAAAAAAAACACTTTCTAGTTTAATTATAGCAATGTCATTAAGAGCTTTTAAATAGTTTGTAATTTTAGTCAAACATCAGGAATTTCTACAATTAATTATAATTGCTTGAATCAAACTTGATGGATATTTCACTTCTAACAAATGGATTAGAAATAATTAGTCTGGATTAGCAATTATCCAACTGACTATTTGAAATTCATATCATCCATTGTTGGCATGTTGATAGCCGAACAAATCTTCGATCATATTTATCCCTTACATTTCGATTTATTAATGTGCTTTCTAATTCGAAATAATGCCTGTTTTTTGTTTTCCTTGAAAATAATTAAATCATTTAAACGTTATCATTTTTCAAAATTTTTTTTCTGACTGTGTTAACTGTTATTTCTTTAAATTGAGTCACACATTAATTAGTGACAGAGTAATTGGAAAATGGATAAATTAATTTGACAATTATCTATTAAGGTTCATTTCATAAGATTTCATGCGCTGTTTGAAATAACGCAAGCTTTGCTAAATGGCAATATTAAACAAATTTGCATATTATTCTATCAAGTTACTATGTTATGATTTATTCATTCAAATATTTACGTACTTTATTCTATTTTTAGTAAAATTTTTCAGTAATCAGTTTGTTCTCGATCTTTCTTGAAGTTTTAAAATTTTACTGAAACTTTTTTTTTTTACAAAATTTTTTGAAATTCTTCTAATTGTTTATTTCTCTTTGACAAATGTCATAAACTTAATGAGATGTTTATATGAAATTATTTTTTTGGAAAAATTTGTATGATTTCTAATGATTGAGGAGTAAGCATCAGGATGGCCCCTGAAAATAAACGCTGAAAGGCAATTCTCAATAAATTAACATTAGAAGAAGTGGACGACGAAGTAGAAGCAGCATCAATAATAATATGCATTTTGCGCCTTTTCGGTGGCATACACTTTGTGTAATGACGAATAATTCATCTATCAGAAGCATGCTTGGAACCAGTCAGTATAAATGATCACTTCTACTGATCTTATTATTACATCACTCATTTTAGATGATGTAATTTACATGGCAATTAAATTAGTTCAGGCTGAAATTAATTAATAAAATATTTGTGAACTGTTAACGAAATGTAATCTAGTCAAATTAGACTGAAAAGAAGGAAGAGAAATATAGCTGGAAAGTTTTGTTATTTAGGAAATATTGTTAGAAAAACAAGTTATGACGATGAGATATTCCAGATATCTTAGGTATTATCATGATATTTATTATGATAACTTTATGAGATCTAGTTTGTCATTTTCACAGTCGTTGTAGTTTTGAATGGATATATCATTGATATCATCAATATCTGTTATTTTTTAAAATTTTTCACGATGTTTAATATTTGAAATTTATTTCAAGCATTTCTACTTACTTACTTTTCTGATCGTTTGCTTAAATATAAAAATTTGTTAAAGTTCTTTTAGCTCCTCTTTTATTTATTAAAATAATGAATTTTAATCATTGTAATAATGAGAAGAGATGAATAACGTTAAGAGATCTTTGTAATGATTGATAATCTTCTGGTAGCTAATTCAAAACAATAAGAATGAAAATGTAAATGTCTGATCAAGTTTGAATTAGTAATGGTGATGGATATTCGAGTCAGAGAACATGAAGCCACTTTTTTGATCCTTCCTTTCCGTCCATTGGTCATTCAAGAAGAATATGCAATGTGGAAAAGCCAGTTTAATCCTGTTCAGAGCCATTGTTAACGGATCACTGATTGCATAACAACTTGTCTTTATGTGTAATCATCGCTGTCAAAGTGGCTATTTTATTGTCATCATATCGCCGAAAGCATTAAAGCAACAAACATTTCCGAAATATTTCTATTTCAGCAAATGATAGCTCATCCATTTCATCTATCAATAAGTAATGGTCAGAGGTAATCAAACAAAAGATGTAAAAGAAGCAAAAAGAGACGAAATTTGGTTTCGAAAAAAAACAAAAAATTTATCACAAAAAGATAAGAAAGGCCAGCGGAGCTTTTGCTTTGTTCTTTTATTCGTCTATTTATTAATTAAGAGGTACAGAAGACAGTAAATTTACGACGGAAAAGGAGAAATTGTTGTGGTTGTTGGTGAAGAACTTGTTACTGCGTCATTTTTGTCTGCGGTTAAAGTTGCTGCTGCTTTTTTTTGAAATATGAATTAGTCGAAATGAAATGGAAGTCTTTCTTTTAATTAAATTAAAAGCAGCAATTAAAAATAATGAAAGACATGTGAAAGTAGTGAACAGTAAGAAATAATCACAGTATTACATTGTGACTGTTGTAAATTGCAGAAGTTAATATAGAAATTAGTCACTTATATATATTTAATGGAACAGTTGAAAATAGAAAAGTGAAAAAGCATTCTTAAAAGTAAATCAAAAATTTGCTAAAGTCAGATGAGGAATCGGCAATTGATAAATATTAATTTTAATCAGACAGTGAAGTAATTCTTGGCTTAGAAAAAAGTTCTTTCACCCAAGTTTTTCTTCTTTTTCAATAAAACTTAGAAATGCTTGAAAATGCAATTAACTTTTGTTTGATATTATTTGGCTGATGGATTATATATTTGTGTGTACGTACTACGTACGTGTTTGTGTATGTGTATGAGTCAATGATGATTGCGTTTTCTCCATTTTTTACAAAAATTAACAGAAATGACATTTTTTCTCATTTACAAAAAGCATAAATAGCTATGAACCAAGAAGTGTATTTATGTAAATAAATAGTTTGACAGACAGACAGACAGTCTGTCATTATGATCTATCTGTTGATTCGTACGCTTTATTTTCATCAGTGTGATAATCATGATTATAAACATAATTTGTTATGACATACAGAAGAAAAAAAAGACGGAAAACTTTTTTTTTGGGGTCAGCAATGCCGTCGTTTTTTTTTCTCTTTTCAATCAAATCAAATCAAAGTTTAATTGAATATGAGAATAGGAACGGACGAAAAAGTGAACGGAACGGCAAGAGGAAGAAGTGAATTGAATCAGTTGAATTTTTTAAAATGCATTCACGTATAAATTTAAGGCGATTAAAGTAGGAGAAAAATGGATTGAACATAATATATACTCGTACGTGGGAAAAACACGGAATTTTTTTTTTCTGTTGAAATTTAATCAGGTAGCTTTACGGGCTTAACAATTCCAGTTAATCATGACAATCTAAAGTATGACACAGACGGAAGATAACGCCTGTGTTACACTTTAAAAGGTTCAATGATCCCGTTGGAAAAGGTGAAAAATATATGTTGAAGTGATGCAATGGTTGATTTCGAAAGGTAAAAAGAATGAAACCTTTAGTTATAGAAGTATCGATAGCTATATGACGCTATCGTCATCGATCCTTTAGTTTTTCCAATAAGCGGCAGGACACTGTACTAGTTTTGAAGTACAAGATCACTAGGGCAAGTTATTTTACACTTATGGGCTAACTAGTTTAAATGGTAGCTTCAACATTGCCATATGTAATAAGCCTAGGACAGAAGAAATTAAGGATAGCCAGATTTAAGCATAAGAACAAATCCGGTAATATCAAGGTCATCACAGAGATAATACCGTGAGATATGAGAGATTAAGGTGATGCATGTACACTGATAACGGTTATCATTTTAGATCAGCATTTGGATTTGCATACACGATAATCACATGATATGTTCGAAGTGTACTTCTTCTTCCGTCTTATTTTTGTCAGATCTGACTTATTGCTTCTCTTTTACATGATTCTTGTTCTAGTTTTGGAATTGGGTATTTATTTATGGGGTTTCAAGGAGGGTATGAAGTGGGGGAGGAATAGGGCAGATTGATTGTAAAAAGAAGTATGGACAAAATTTGATAATTCGGTAAGGAGAAGAACCTGTTGTCCTCCCGTACAAAAGCCCCATAAAACTAAGAAATTAGGTCATGGCCGATTGACCTATTTGCCGCTCTCATGGTGCCAATACAGCAACATACTTATCTAACAATTATGGTAACCTTCCTCTGGGTTATTATCTATTGTGTTTTAAAAAAGACAGGAAAAAAAATTAAATTGAGAAATTTTAAATTTGTCGAATCACGAAAAAAAAAAGCCAAATTAATGTGATCATTTGTAGCAAATGGAAGTTAAATTTTTGCAATTTATAACTTTGATCTTTTTCGGATTACTAACTAGACTAAAATGATGCGACACATTTCGATGACACGTTGGTTGATTGCATACATTTTGCACTTATAGTTTTGGTTGAAATCCGATGATGTCATAAAGATAGGAAAGATATTAAATACAATAGGTCATTTCATATTCTCGTCTTTTTACCATTTAACAGAAAGATAATTGATAAGACAGTACTCGCAATATGTATAGGGAAGGAATGTTATCAAAATGAAAACAACAACTTTCAACTTCTGGATAATATCAAGCGATCTGATAAGTCTCATTAGAGCAATAAATGAGTCGTCTTTTTTAATAATTTCTATCAGAAATATTTCAAAGAATTTCCTCACGAAATTTTGAAAAAAAAAAAAAAAAAAAAACAATTCTTAGTTGAGAAAAAATTTTGATTAATTTATTATCAGAAGTATAAATTTAGGGATGAGTTATCAGTTTAACATGAATACATCATTTGAATTATTACTAACTTTGAAAAGAGTTGTAGCTGTGGCAACAATGTGACAACGGGTCGGAAAGTGAAAACAGATCACACAGTACATCATCATCATTCTTAATGGGTATCTTTTACTGCACTCCGTTTCACCGCCCCATTCCAAAGATCTTTTCCACTGTCTTTTCAGTCCGCTTCTTTCAGATTTCATCATTAAATGCCTGTGTTTTTGCATTGTACCCGCAAATTCAACATAAAAGCTCAAATAAACTAGGAATTACTGGAATTGATTAGAAAGGACATCCATTGAAATGAATTTAAAAAAAAAAATTGCAAAAGTAAAGACTTTGGAAAATTTATTTTCAAATTAAAAAAACAATATTTTTCTTTTTTTTCCCATCATGATAGGTCGCTTTTCAATGTTGTAGAACTTTTCTTAAAAAATACATTTTTTTTTTCTTTTTTCCTCAATACTACAGATGCTGGTTGAATGACACCATTTTATGCTGTGATCATTTCCGATAACGGCATCATTCTGTACAAGTATACTACTACCCAAACAATACAGTCATCATACAACAAAGAAAGTTTGAAAAGTGATTTCAAAAACGGTTCAAAGTAGCGCATGCCCTTGGGAACAGTGCTGATAGCTGCAGTAGTAGTAGAAGTGGTAATACTACTACTACTATTACTACTACTACTAGTAGTAGTAGTAATAGTGTATCAGCAATAACAGCGAAGTACGATGAGGTGAATGTCCGTCCTATCTTTCGGTGACAGTGGAAACTTTTCTTTGTTTGCGGAATTGGGTAAGCATTGAGAAAAGTGAATTTAAAAAGGATTTTCACAATAAAAAAAAAAAATTTTCCTAAGAACACTTTAACGTCAGAAGGCGCTTTTGTTATGACGAATCAATCATCCAAAATATGTACAGACACTGATAAGCTATGATTAAATTTCAAATTTTTTTTAAGTATAATTAATTGAATTAATAAATTTTTAATTTCATTTCTGGTTTTAATTATTGTTAATGGAATATATTATTACAAAAAAAAAAGAAAGTAAAACATTTGCTTGCTTATTGATGAATATGATACTACAATTAGATTACATTATATTATGTACCTCGATAATCGGGAACTCGAAATGGATCAATTAATGATTTGGATTTGGAATACAGCCAACTTTTTGCACTTCATTTATTGCGAAGAACTTGAACTGATTTAAACGGGCGATTAGTAATAGGTCACAAATTTTAAATCCAGCGAATATTTCTGAGAATGGATTGAAGAGAATGGGGACAGCACTGGTGTACGACACGCTATCTTCATCTTAGCCATTTGATTCTTTTCTTCCTATCAACGGATTCTGTTTTTCAGTAATATTTCATATTTGTAGTTATTTTTTTCCCCAATATTTCTGTAATATGCTTTTATAAATTGAATGAAATTGGAGGAATTTTCTCTTTCAGATCTTTATGAAACTCTTAGAAAGAATTTCATAGAAAAGATCAATGATATTTCAGAGAGTTTTTTTCTTTTCTTCTGTTAATTAATGATTATCAAATATGAGAAATATTTCTTAAGCTGCGCAATAAATAACAAAAGGTAAAGAAGAGTAATTCAATAAAAGATAAAATAAAATTGTTAGTAAAAGAATTTATTTTTCGTTGAAACGTTAAGTAAGAATGAGATGACGATTTCAAATTTCAAAATTATTCTTGCTGAACTATTACACTTGTTTTAAGTTTCTTTTTTTTTTTTTTTTTTTCAATCAAGATTTTTAATTTTATTATTTGGAAAGTTTCATGCAATTGTTACGAGGTCATTATGCATCAAAGATTTACAAATCAAACATTGCATTTAAACATTGTAGACACTACCTTTCATACCTTTCATTGATGGTTGATAGCCTATCATTGATCAAAATGTCATTTCAAAGATTTTAAACTTTTCTTTGCTCATTTTAACTAATCAATGCATATTAACTGAATTGTTGAAATGATGAAACTACTGATTACAATTTCATACTTTAGGCTTTTATTCACTAGCATATAACAAAAATGAATAGTTCGTGAAAAGATTTATCAATGTTAATGATGATAAAACTTATTCTTGTAGTAGAATATTTATGTCATATGCGCATATATGAAATGGATCTAAAGAAAAAATTTTCTTTTTCAAAATTAATTAAATTTAATTATTACAAAAGATTTCTCTGAATAAAATGCAATTACTTTAATATTAATTATTCATTTAAATTAATCAAATATGATAGTGAAAAAAATTTTTTTTTAATTATCTAAAATTAGCAAAAAAAAAATGGCAGTGAAAATTTAACACTGCTCAAAAATTATTCTTTTCTTTTCCTCCTTGCTTAGATGTCATAAAATTTAAAATTCTCGTCGAATTAGGTCAAATTGTGTTTTCATTTGACCTAATAATCACGGTTATCAACAAAAATGGGCGGGAAGAGGTAAGAGGAAAGGAAATTGAGAAATAAGGGTAGCATTGAAGGTAAGGCGGGGAAGCGGGGGAGAGGGGGGGGGAAGCATAGGAGGAAGAAAGTCCCACTTCATAGAATATATTCAGAAAAATTTTGCGTACCATTTGTTTTAATTTCTTCTGCATGAATTTCAATTTCTCCCTTTTTTAAAAAAAAAAAAAAAAAAAAAAAAAAAAAAAAAAAATCAATTTTTTAAGATAAGAGGAAAATGACTGAGTAGTAATATATAGAATGGAGGACATTGGCAGCAATAGCAAGGTGAGCGCAGGTACAAGACAGTGAATTTCTTTGCAAAGAGAGAAATTTTTGATAATGAAATGACAATAGTACATAACATTTTTAACAAATAGTAATTATCATGCAAATTGATGATACAATAAAGAGTGAAATGATATGAAAGTAAATACTGATAACAAATAAATAACACTAATAGTTATAGCAAGAAAAAAAAACTAATAGAAGATGAACAATAAGAATAGCATGAACAATAAGAATAAAAGAAAGGAAATAAAAAAAATAGTAATAAATAAAAAGGAAAATTATTACTTCAGTAAATATACACGAAATAATTAGTCAACAATTATCATTTGAATGATTAATTTATATCTAAAATTTAATAATAAAGCTTGACTAAGGTAGTTTATTGTACTAAAATGATAGTGATATGAGTAAAAAATTTGGAAAAATATTTCTTCAGGAATATGTTACTAATGAAATATAACAAACACTTATTTGCAAATTAAATATTATTGAGATAAAATAAATAATAAAATGATTGTAAAGAGGCGTATCGATGAATGAATGAATTAATTAAGCTATGAAAAGAATCAAAATAAAATTTTAAAAATAGTAAAAAGGAAAGTGAAGAAAAAAAAAAAAACAGCTGTAATAGATCAATGTTGCAATCTTAATCATCATAAAACATTTCGTACTCTCTAAGGTCAATTAGACATTGTTACAATTTATTGGCTTTAAATTTTAAAATACAAATAATTCTGAAACATATAATTTGCTCATGGATTTGATGTATTTTAAGTAGATGCCAATGAATTGTTTAAATTTCGAGAAAAATAAACAAATAACTCCAGGAAAAATGACCATAGTATTACTTTTTATTTCATCTTTCATCCAGTTTTTTTTTTTTTTTTTTTTTTTTATTGTGAACAAACAATGAACTTGTTTGTTTTATAAATTAACGGATATTTATGACCTCTCTATAACTTTATGCTCGAATACTTCACTTGTTATTCATTTTTCCTGAATCATTCCATCATACCCTGTGGCGTTCTCGATTTTCTGGATAGCAAATTATCTGTTTAAATGATCGGCTCATTCCAATGGAGCAGGAATCAAACAGGACAAATATACGTTGAAAATTTTTACAGCAAAAGGGGAAGGTCCGGATCGTTGACCTTTTCCCTGAATAAATCAACCACAAAACAAATCAACCTCTCCCCGCCACTAGTGCCTCCTTGGAATAAAGCATGGATAAGAGAGATGGAGAGATAAGGAAACGGAAAGAGGGGAAGAAAGAAAAAAAGGATATTTATTCTACCCTCCGGGGTTTTCGTACCTGCTCCTGCCCGGTCATTTCGAGAAAGCACTGCCCACCTTTCTTCTTGTATTTCTCCTCGACATACACAATAAACATATATTCATCGACAGACACATACACACACATACACACACATACACACACCCACATACACACATACACACACATACACACACATACACACATATACACACACATACACACACATACACACACATACACACACATACACACACATACACACATACACACATACACACACACCCACATACACACATACACACACATACACACACATACACACACGCACAACACACAAGTGCACACACACACATACACATACATACACACACATACAAGCACACACACACACTCACACACACATACACACACACACACACATACACAACATAATAGGGTCAGCCAGCGGTCAACTGGTAGTTAAATGCCAATGTCGACACATATTAAAAGTTGTTAGAAAGAAGTGAATGGATTTGACAAAAAAAGGAAATTTATTTCGTTCGTTCTGGCATTGATGCTAATTTCTGCGGGGAATATTGATGTTACTGGGAGGATGTGGACTTCACAGTTCTAAAAGTATTTGAAATTGGATTTGCTTGTCAAAACTGTTCCGTCATTTATTTTCTGTCAACAATGCTTACTTGCTTAAGGCAATTTACCTTGACATGACCTTTACCGTGACATGACCTTATGCTAGACAGTTAGAAGTATAGATAATTTGGATCAATGGTGATTGTTTAATCAATTAAGCTTACCAAGAGTTGTGTCTTAAATGCTGTTGATTGATTGATTGCTTTAATTTCAAAAGATGGATTTAGCTTTTCCTAAATCCTTGTTAAGCAAAATTTCATTACTTTTCAGAATTTTTTTTTCGAAAAGTTTTGTGATGAATTTGTATTACTAAAAACCATCTTGTTTTCTTCTCTTGATATGTAATTTCAATTACAACATTTCCAATTTTTGTGTTAAAAAATTTAGCAATCTTTTTCACTTAATTTTGCGACACTTCAGATGATCAGATGTGAGCTTCAATTCTTCTTTCGAAAATTTTTCAACAAGTTAAAATTAAAATTTTGGAAAAATTTAAATCTATCACTATTTCAATAATATAGACTTTTTTTCCATGCTTCTTGCAGTTTCAAGACAGGAGGAAATGGCTATTTGCTATTTGCCACTGCTTTGTGTTGACAGTTTCAAAATATCATATTGAAAAGGTAGGTGGAGCCCTCGGTACTTTTCCACTTCGTAAAATACATACCACTGACACATTACTATTCGTACCAGGAGATCTATTGACAGAGAGGCAGTCAAAAATACAAGATTCACTTCATTTCTTTCTTTCATTCATTCCTCCCAGTGGGATCAACACTTCTTGGGGATTGGTGTAAGGATGGAAGAAGGAGCGGAAGGGCGGTACCGAGAAGGGGGAGGGTTCCATGAACGGTTTCAACGGTGGGCTCACATATCGGGAGGGTTTTGGTGCCGCTGTCGGTGCTGGGTGTATTGGTGGCAGTGGGTGCTGTTTCAAAACACACAGATACTTGAATTCGGATTTTTGATTTAGTGGTGGAAATGAGAAAGGGTAATACTTTGAGAATCCGTAAGGAAGTCAAGTAAATTTTAGTGATTTTAGTCTGTTACTGTAGCAGGATTATCAAATTAATACTTCTAATTCTCATTATGGAAATAAGATAATCCAGAAGTTCGCCTATTGTGTCCACCTGGTTTAAATCGAATTGGTTTCATGCAAAATACCTTAAATTTAGGACAGGAAAAGATATGATCAAGAGAAGATAGTGTCAAGGAAGAATACTTCAAGTTTCGGGAGAATAGAAAAAGAAAGAAAGAATGATGAAAAAATAAAAAAGATCTTATAAAGCTGTAATCACCGCTTCTTTTAATTTTTTTTTGCTTCTACTGTCATTCAGCTATGTGCAAATGAAATAAGAAATAATTATTCCATCGTCCATCTAACTAATATTCTGCAACAACATCTTTGTCCACTACATTCCATTGCCTCCAACGAAACTAGTTTTGTCCACACACCCTTAACAAAACATGATTTATATTGCTGTTAAATATTTTCTGCATAAAAACATTTTTCATCAGAAAGGCTTTTCCTCTGCTTCTTTTTGTTTTTACATTAATAGCGTCCATCTAACCGTCTATTAGTAAATCTCAAATGGTCATTGTTATTTACAAACGCATCTGACTTTTTTACCTTAATAAGTTAAACAGGTAAGTAAATACTTTCTACAATTTCAACATTTTCATCGATACGATTATGTCGTTGTATTCGTTTCAGATTAAGCTTGGCTGATATAAATGAAAAATTTATGAAAAGATATACGAAAAAGTGTTTTAGTCGTTGTCCATGTGTAACTTTTCCATCAAATCTTTCATTAAAAATTTCTGTTAAGACTTCTTATCAACAAAATTAGAAAGGTTAGAGATTTGAAAAAGAAATGAAAGCGTAATTCATGGGTTTTTATTTTTAATTTTTTCTGCAAAGGGAAAGCTTAAAAATTAAAAACAACAAAACTCTGAAACTAAATTAAATGGATAATGATTAGAGATACATGATTAAAAAATTTCAATCGCAATATATGACACAAGCCTGTTTAATTTGCACATGAACTCAAGTTACCGTAATGTATATTCAAATTTCTAACGTCCACTTAGCTTCAAAGTCACAACTTTAGATATCTAATTTATTAGTTGTTCAGAATTTATCATTTTGTCGTGAAATAACTTAGTGCTTCAGCATTTCTGACAATGTATTTATTATTAGGTGAATTAAATATTCATACCAATTAAATTTCAATTATAACTCTCGCCAATTGAATGATTGAAACGATTTTTTGAGAACTATCGAAAGATTACTATATAATGAGCTACCGGAATGCTGTAGAAATAAGGTTATCTTGAGTCAAATATTAATCACTTAATAGCTAATACTTGCCAAAATTGTAAGCAAATGTTCACCTAAAAAACATGGCATTTTTTCATGAAGTTTCATTAAAACTTATTTTCCACCATCACCTGGCTTCTAGTCTGTGACTTACTATTTATTCAGTAAAATATTTGTCACACTACGATGATATTAATGATAATGATGATGTCGCAGAAGTTTTTGAGGACTTCGAAAGACAAGTTTTATTACTAACAATCAATAAGTATGCCTCCAAACAATTTTTATTTAAGATCGCTGCTCTATTCCCTCATTGCAAATTATTGCCTGATGGTTAAGTTGTTTCTTTCTTGCTTTTTCCGCATTTTATGTTCCGCTCTGAAATCAAAGCTATTCGATTTATTTGCAAAATTTTCAATCACTCTATGATAATATGCTGCTATGGATTATCTAACCGCTTGCTGATAAGGATCAAATCTTTAAAATTATATATGTAACAACATTATATAATTTGAACTAATTTTTCTTATATTCAATTGATAAGAAATCATTTATAAATTTGATTTGAAAAAATAATATACTCACAATAGTGTTTGCTGTGTCCTTATTTGAGGCCTATTTGCAAACAAGTAATTAATGATAGGCTAAGCTTTGCATGATTTGTACACAGCATTGATTATTATATTACACTGAAAGCCAACGATAATAATTCACATAAATATCCTATCCAAGGAAATTCACTTTACTTGGCCATCATGCCGTATAATGCTTTGATTTTTAAATTTTTATAACCATTTTACAGAAAAAGAAACATTCTATTTCTATCAAAATATTGCATTAATTTATTCAACAACTTTCGAAGTTCCAGTGTGTTGTTCTGCCTGAGGAAACGTTACCTTGATCGGATTCAAAAAATCCCAATCAATCCGCCAACATTCTTCCAGAACCGCAAGCTCCGCGAGTTGGACTCGCCTTATCCGATCTGCAAGCGCAAAATAACATCAGGTACAGATTAACCTTCATTCTCATTCAACCAATACAATTCACGACAACACTTTGAAATACACAATTATTTCATATTCTTAAATTAGAAATAATTGAAATAACATAAATTCGGGATCGAATTATTAAGAATCATTCCTCATCTTTTTATTACTTCATTCTCTACCTTATCTCTCGCTCCTTCTCATTAATGTCCCAGATAAGTGACGATAAGGTGATTACATAATGAGGTAATTATTTGTGTTTATGATGAATGATAATACTTGAAGAATTTTTATGAATTGGGCTCTTTTTCTTCATTTATCCATGGATCGATCATTTTTTTTAGAATTTCAACAATCTGTAATGTTAATAATTCTCAACCACTGAATTTAATTCAAATTGGAATCTAAATTGCATGCCATAAAATGAAGGATAAATGGGCAAACTGATTTCAGATTCTCGTGACCTCTCGCATACTGTCTCTCTTCTCTTCCATGGTACCAAAAATTCATATAGCCACTGTATCCAAGCAAATTTGAAAATCTATGGAAGTAGCTGAAAATTGTGCATATGTTAAGAAATGTATGTGTGTGTCTGTGGGTGTGTGTGTGTGTATGTGTGCGTCTGTTTGTCTGCCTATACATTTGGGTATATTTGTCAGCGCCTATCCTTATATCTGTCCTAATTTTTCCCAATTCATTCAGGCATAGATCTTCCCACGCACATACATACACGTAACAGGTCAAAATTGTGCAAATTAGGACCCGTCTAAATAATGATCTCCAAAGTGTCGCTCCTCTTCATCTTCACTATAATGACATCGAGAAATGAAAAATTTTCTGAAATTTACCATTCTGCTACAACCATAATTCTTCCCTTACAGAAATGCATTCATTTCTTCATACATCGCCAAATACATTCAACATACACACATATACATACATACATACATACTTACATACATTCTTTTACACAATTGTAGCATTTATGAGAAATTATTAGTGAAAAGTATGATTCGTTGTTTAATTAAATCTTCAAAGCTCGAATGATAATGAGAGTGATAGTGATGATGATGATGATGATGATGATAAGGATCGATGATAAGATTCCCTTTATTTTCTCAAATTCCTTTATTCCCTTGTAATAAGATTATCAAAATTAAATCTAAACCTGAATTGAATTAAATCCGTTACACTTTAAAAAAATCATTATTCAAAAATCTAAGCGAAAAGTTTGAATTGACTATAATCGAATAGCAGCAACAGAAAGAGACGATACTAATCGTCGTCCATGGTATATTTTGATGAATGCGGATCATAACGGATCGCTTGATTAAATAAGTAATGATAATTCATGTTGTAGTAAATAATTACTACCAATAATGATGAAAAACAATCTTGCAAGCTTGTTGGCATTAGATGATAATCAATGTGATAGTGTGACCAATGTTCGTATTACTAGAATGGAATGGGAATCAGACCATACAGAAGCTATTAATGAAAATAGTGAAAATATCTGTAAAATGAGAATGAAGTGTTTAGTTTTCCTTCCAAAACTTCATCGTTTCAACAAATTGTTACTTGAAAAATGAATTTGTCAGAAATACATCATCGTGAAATCAATTCTTAAATTTGTTTACGTTGTTTTTATCAAAAAAATAATTTAAAATTAAAATTTTTTACAAACATACACCTTGCATATATTACTTCAACAATGTTTGTTCTATTGTCTTCTGAACAACTAAAATATGAAAATTGTGAAAAATTTAAATTAAATGTGAAATTTAAAATTTTTTTTTGGATAATATGACAAGCTTCCACTTTCATAAATTTTTCTTTCTTCTTTAAATTATCACTTTATCAAAATACTCAAACAAAGATATTTGCACAATTCTCTCTCTCTTTCTCTTCCTCTTTCCTCTACGAGATGTAAATTTTCGAAAAACACATGAATATGATAACGGCTAGCAAACTATCCTGTATCTGATTATTTATTTAGTTGTCATTTATAATATGTGACATGCAACACACAAGTACTAGCAAATCATTAAAATGAATCAATTTCAATTTCAAGCATAAAAATAAAAGCATTTATCGCTCACATTAAAACCGACACGTTCATAAATGTTATTTAAATTCATTAGGTATAAATATTATTTTATTAATTACTTAAAAGTGTACCACATGAGTTAAAACATGAGTTAAATTATGCAAGAAAGTTTGTTAAATACAATTAATTTTGTAATAGTAAATGCGACAATTGACATGATTAGATATATTGGTACTGATGAGTGACTTTTGAATAAAATAATACAATTTATCTTTTTTTTTATTGGAAGGAATTGGAGAAGCGCTAGTATTGAAGTGTAAATGCTTAATTAAATATTGTTAATGTATGTTTTTCTTCTAAGTAGCTTTATTATAGCGTAAGCAGTTACGGGATAGGCAGTGGTCCAGGTGGAAGTGGTAGTTGGTCAACTCGAGGTGTTGGTGGTATCAGCGGTGATTCTTATCAGCAAGGCAACGGTATTTTCGGCTCCAATCGCCAACAGGTTTGTTGTATAGTTCCAAGACTTTGAACTTGAAAAACTTTGAATTTTACCGCACTGAACAAATCTAATGATTGCAGGAAAGATACGACTCCTATCCATCAGGTGGTGGACTTTTCGGCGGTGCAAGTTGCAGTTGTTCATCGGGATACGGTGGACTATTTGGCAAGAAATGATTTGCAGGTTTCTTTCATCTCTTTCTTTAATTAATTAAAAATTTTTACCAAGTTAGAAATCAAATTTAGTTTCTGATATGATATGATTCGTAGGATTCCGACTTATAATATTACGTAATATTATTAATTACTGTTGTACTATTACTAATATAATTTATGGCTAATCGTAATTTTCGCTCGAATAAATATGCTTAATTTAATAATTAGCTGAAATTTTCAATTAATCAATTAAGTTAGTTAGTATTTAATTTTCAAATTAAACCAATCAGATGTGAAAATCAATTACAATCAAACAAATTGTTAGAATTACGCATTATTCAAAAAGCAATAGAACACGTTTTGATGGCGTAATATTTGTAATGACCAGTTGAAAAGAAAACCGGTTTCGCGCATTTCAAGATTCCCATTGTTCAAGCTTTCCTTGCAAGAAGCGCTGTTTTTAAACATCCGTTCATCTTCCCAATGCATATACAGCAGATGAAGATAAGCCATTAGAAACAGGCTTTTGAGGAAAAAAAATCCAACGGATGAATGATAATTGAATGTTAATAGATTTGATTGTAAAAGAATTTGACTTAATTGTGTTAATTTTTTTTTCTTTTGATGACAATAATATTATTGGTGAAAAATTTAACAAATTTCATGCAAAAAAATGGAGAAATTTCTTAATGATAAAACGATAAAACGATAAAATGATAGTAATAGGTCAATGTGAAAACAATTTAATTTAGATTAACAAAAAAGTAAGCAAAGATTGAAATATTTGACCCAAGGATGATTAAGAAAATGGACACTGAATTATTTTATTGTTCTAGTCAATTTTATGGTCATTTTTTGTTTAATTCTACTCTCTGATGGTTTTTTCCTTCATTTTTTGGTTACCATAATTTGAAAAAGTGCCATTTATGCAAATTGAATGCTTAATTTTTTATAAATTAATAAAAAAATTTTGAGTTAACATCAGAAGTAGAAAACAAAAAAATAAAGAATTGATTTTTGAGATCTTGGATTGCGGTAAATTTTTTTAAGGAATCATAATAAGCATTTTATTATTACCGAAATTTAAAATGGACTAATCATATCATTTGATAATTTCAAAAGAATTGATTTTTTTGAAATCATTATCGTTCTGATCTCATTAATTCCTTCGTGACTTTTATTTAATTGAGCAATTATTTGACAAAATTAATTGAATTTTAATCAAACTTGTTTTTTTTTTTTCTGATGATAAATAATTCAAAATTCTTGCCAGAACATTATTTATGGTGGCGGCTTCGACAGCTGTATCGACAAAAGATCGCTTACCTTTATGTGAACTTATTCTAAAGTTGTTATACTGCACTGAACGCTTTTTGGATAAATATTTCATCCAATGCTTGAATTATATAGCCACTAGATATCCATATAAAATGCAAAATTATCACGAAATTATCATATCAGCCATTGGATGTTATCGAAAGACAAAACCAAAGTTCCACAATCAACAAGTTAGAATGTCCCATTTTTTTCAGGATTCAAAAATCTATAAATTGAATTATAAATTAAAATTGAAATTTCATGATCAGCACTTTTTGATGATCATGTTTTCATTCAGTCATTTTTTTGATGGTTATGATTTTATGAACTTATCAGCCAATAAGTTATTTTCAATAAACAGATATATTTTTGTTTTATAAAATTTCAAACTACTCTATAAATGTTGTTCATCATTGGAAAAAAATTTATAAGTTTAGATCACCGCCATTTCCACAGCAATCCCAATCACATTAGCTGAATCCACTAATCAAAATATTCATCGACAATCGATCAAAAAATCAACCATGCTTGTTGAACCAAACCCATCATTCCAGAAATTGTTTGAATTTCCGGAAGGTGAACATATGATTTCTGGAGTATCTCGACAAAAAGTTTTTTTGTTTTCTTTTTTTGCAAATTAACAAATGATGTGTTACTTAGACACTAAGGAATATTCTTAATATAATTTCATTTTCTATTTCTCTTCTCCTTTCAATCTTTTCATTGCGCATATTTATGGCCATGTAATTTCTGATATTTCAGAAACTTACCTTACTCATAAATCAGGTCGGAAATCAATTTTTTAGCACCAACTTTTCAAACTCATTGTGAGCATATTTACCTAAATCAACAATATCCGATCACCGAAGTATCGGATTTTAATCTACCATCCTATTATGGTGTCGAAAATTCTCAATCACCTTACTCACCATGCTTACCAAGAAAACTAGTCGACGAACAATTCTTGATCTATTGTCAACAATATGTAAGCATGGATTTCGAAATTCTGAAAGTTGGGAGATTTAATGAATTCATATTCAGATTTCATGTGAAGCCAAAAATATAGCTGAAATTTAAATCACTCATTTTTTTTTTGAATTTTCAAATCTGACGCCTAAATCCTTATTTGCAGGTACCATCAAATTTTTACAGTTTATGTATATACGAGCATCGCAAACATATCGCTGTGGAAACGCTAATCCAGACTATTCAACAAGATGCCTCTGATCTTAAGTATCTCAATAGTATCTTGTATTGTGCAAATCGAAACCGAGATAATCGCAATTGTTGCCGCTTTCTTGGGATGGCATCATCGGAACTAAAAGTTAGTGATAGGTAGGTAAATTAGAAAGAAGAGCACTTTTTCTTCTTGCATATTTTAACATTTCTCAGTCATATTTCACCGAATTTAGAATATTACTCCATATTTTCTGCTCATACTTGAAATTATCGTCACTTCTCCTTTGCTACTGAATTATTCAAACCAAACAACAAATTAATTTTGAATTAATCATGCAATATTTCCTAAATAGTTCAATAAAAAAATTAAACCAAATTATACGTATGCTTAATAATTATAATAAATCACTGTTATCAATTATCATATCATGATTGTTTCAATCATCGCAATGATTTTTCTCAGATGTCTCCATATGTGCAATATAGTTCAATCAATGATCGGATCTGCCCGGAACTGTTGAGAAGAACGATTTGGTCTGCTATCAGAAACAGGAATATTCTAATGTATTGTGCATACGCTGGCTTACGTACGATCAACCAACAAAAAAATATAGAATATATTTCATGTCTTTCGAAATTATTTCAAATTCACTTAGTAATTATCCTTAAAAAATCAGTAAGCTTGAAAAGAAAATCAATATACAAGTATCACTTCGAATGATTTAAATTATTAAAATTCTAAAAGTTTTTCTTGAATATATTTGCAACACTAAATCTTAATTATAATAATGCTGCTATAAAGTGAAGTCAACACAAGACACCAACTTATTGAGAAAACGTTAATCATCACATTAGCTATGGCCAGACTTGTTTTGTTTTCTGATGATTCGAGAAGTTCTGAATTTTCGAACAATGCAATGAAATTTCTACAAGAAACAAAACATCATCATAATAAGTATTTGTTTTTTTTTTTTTTTTTTTTTTTTTTATTAGATGTTGTATTAGTTATTACTTCTTTATTGTTTCCCAAAAAAATTATTTTTCTACTGCTCCATGCGACTTTTCTTTCAAATAATTTATTTTGACAAATATTTCGTATTCGATGAAAAGAAATTAAACGAAACTTTTAATTTTAATTAGCTCAGAAAAAAAAATAAAATTCAAAATTATTCAAATTTATTTCCTTACAGTATATCTATAAGATATGAACTTTTGCTTCATCTTCTTCTACAAGCCTTATGAAAGTCTACTTTGTTTTCTTTCGCCTTAACGTTAAAATGCCTGCCATGGCCCTAAACTACTTTTTTCTAAATTCCAATGATCTTATTTGTCTGACCGTTAGCTATTAATTTTAAAAATGTCAACATTTCTCTTCCATATCAAATTCAAATTCATAATACTATTTGTCCCTAAAAATATCGGCGAACATTAAGAGATCACACTGACAATGTTAAAATGTGAATTTGAAACGAATGAATAATTGAATTCAAATATTTAACTGTGCACAAAATTTGGAAGTATATAAATCATTCATAGCTATTTCATAGCAAGCAAGTTAGTTTTTTCTAGAAATTTCATAATTTCTAGAAAAAACGATTTTCCTAACTTTAATCCTTTCAACTGTTCCAGTTTTAATTCATTTAACTATTCTGTTTTACTTCTATTATTTTTTTTCTTAACCAAAGAGTATTTTGTGAGTCAATAATGGTTGGTGATCGAGTCTTGATGAAAAAAAATTCCTGAAGTTTGATATTTGGTGATGCTAATAATTATTTACTAAAGATCGATTCTTGCTAATATTTTGAATTTTTCATTCCTCACAAAATTGAAAAATGGAAAAAAAATTAATATACAACTTATTATATATATGCATTTGTATTGCTTTTTGATTGATACCTTTCATAATTTGTGCTAATTACGTTTGCTACATTCGAACTGCCATAACTATCCGTCCCACAAATATACATGCTTGAATCGATCAATACCAGAATTTAATCAATAACTCATTCCGGTGAACTCGGAAATTTGAGACTAACTCTGCTTCTCACTCAATGAACTTCCTTTTTTCTCAAAAATTTTATTGGCTCACTTGAAAATTTGGTAGTTTCGCAGAGAAATTTGAAAACAAACGGAAGTTCAGAAGTTTTCTCAAATTTCGGTGTATCACTTGCTATAAACTTCAAATGATTTCAATTTCATATTTTTCTCTAACCATACTATTCCACTGTATATATTATGCCATCAAAAACTTTATAACTGTTCTTTATAATAAAAAAATTTTTTCCCTTTTTTGAGCATTTTCTCTTTGCCATTTCATTGCCAGAAACTTGTGTCAAAAAATGGAAGAATCCAATTACAGCATTGCTACGGGAAATTAGTTGGAATTTGAAGGCCATGAAAAGGACTGAAGCACTGTAAATGAGATATATAAAACTGAGGTCAAAGGTTGGAAGTAAAAAAAGAACGGAAGAAGGACAAAGGGTAAGAAACGAACAATGAGTGAATATTAATAAAGGATTAAAATAAAAGTAAAATTCAATTTTCAATTTTCACCCTAACATTGAAGTTGAAATTCAATAGGAAATGAAAATGTTCTTATTTCACGCACTTTAAATTTCACGTGATAATCTTATAAAATTCAAATAACAATTTTTGAATTGTTCTCATTGTTTCAAGCTCTTTACCATGTGATAATTCAGTGGCAGCATAAATGTATGTTGTTGCTCTCAAAGAGTATAACTTCATTTTCATTTTATTAATTAATTATCCTTGAGATAGCAAGAATTTGAGTACAAAATACTAAAAATCAAAAAATTTCTTTGACAATTTAAAATTCCAGTTCAAATCGAGAGTTTATCTGTGGAATATTTTCAATTTAAATTCAAAAATGTTGCCCGCAAATAGTTCAAATGAATCATGAATACAGCACTTCCCATTTAAGGAACTTATTTATCCTTACTTGTAACTGTAAGAGAAAGAGGAGAAAGATGGATAAAAAAAAATTCCCGATAAAAAAATAGCTTTATTTGGCCATTAATTAAGCTAAAAATGGATTCATGTCAATTGCGAGCATACTAATGATATGGCAATATTAAACAAATTTATTAAAGCATTCAAAAAAGTCAACCGAATAAGAAAATCAATTAAGATTGTCGGGTTGATAATAAAAAGGTTAATAAAGCAATTGATGATAAGGTCAACAAAGAGTCGATTTTTGATGTAACAGTGCAATCAATCAACTCAAGTTTGTGATACACGATACGAGATACCTTCTATAGTCCTTACGCTATCATATCTATTAATAAAATTCTAGTATATCGAATTTTGACTTTTCCCATTAAATTAATATAGTCGAATTTATTTCAGTGATTTCTAGAAAAGAAGAAATCTTTTTTTTAGAACTGAATTTTATTGAAATTTTATTATTGATTATAAGAAGGTTCCAAAACGAAGGCTGGCAATTGGTGGAAGAAGAAAACTGCATTTGTCACATATTTAAAAATTAACTGTTATTGAATTCGTTGGCGAAAAAACAGTATGGAGATTTCTGTTAGCCGCCGCTCTCATTTATGAGGAAACGCATGTGATCCTTTGCTATCTATAAAAAGAATCATAAGTTCGCATGGTGACATTTTGATAGAAACTTGTAAAAAAAAGTAAATCAAATCTCGGAAGTTTTTTACTCTATTTCTTTAAAACTTTCACAATCTTCGGAATAAATCCCGCACTATCACGATGACTATGCAAATACCAAGGGAGAAGAGGAGGAGAGTAAGGGAGAGAAAATGAAAGCAATTTTAAGCCTTGGAAAAAATGATTTTTAATTGCAGTTCTTTTCTTTCTCTTTTCTTTCATGATTTCCATCATGCTTGTAAGATATTCTTCGTCTGACGATCAAATTTCATGTTTTTAGGGCGTAACCTCTAAAATTTAATCTTCTCAAGACTTTAAATTTTACCCAAGCTATCAGAACACTACCTTCATTAATTATCAGAATGCTTCATTAATTATCAGAATGAGTTAATTATTTTAATTTATTCTCAGTGATGAAGAGATTTCAGATCAGATTAATGCAAGCTGACGAATTGGTCAAAAATTTCAGATCTAAAGTCGATTTCTATAACGATAATTATAGTTTTACTGAATCATAGTAATTACAAATATCGTTATCGTTTAGCGCAAGAAAACCTCCAATGTTATGCTTTATATTACGATTACAAATTGATCGTTATTGATTTGTCAGCGAATGTTACACTACGAAGACTCCATCTTCATGAAGATGCAACTCTTTACTATTCATTAGTGATAACAGTTCATAACATTAGAAGCAGTGCTTATACTGGTTTTCCAATAATGAATACTAATGATTACGAGAATGTTAGTACTGATAGGGTAATTGTAGCAACGGAAGACCTGAAAGGGGAAAAGATTTAAAAAAAAAAGAGATTTAAAAAAGATTTGAAAAAAAGAGAGGTCAAACTTATCTTCTTTGAGATGTTGTAATGCTAATTCAAAATGCCAAATAACATAATAATATTTGTAAATAGTATAGTCAAAATTTTCTCCACTTCGGTGATTTCATGAAATTCTTACTTAGTTCGGAGGACAAACTGTTACATCAAATTTTTATTGCAAATAAATGAAAAATACTTAACAGTAAAAATGCTGAGAAATGAGCCAAAACCTATTAGATAACCATCTGCTAAGAACAAAGAACGAGTAATAGTAATATCCTGCGCTATGCAACTTTTACGAGGAAAAAAAGAATATGAAAGTAAGGTTAGTAGTAAAGAAAGACAGTTGAGATCAAGAAATGGACATAGTTTATAAATATTTATTAATTTCTTTTGCATCGCTCTTTCACTACCTCTTATTTTGTCCGTTTTTTGATGAAATAATTAATTTGCTATTGGCTAATTAATATTTGATCAATTTAAGCATCAATTCAAGAAGCGATAAGAAAGCTAATTCTTTGCTCCAAATATCTATTAAATTAAGAAAGTTGAAAGTAGAAAAAGTTATAGTTTTAAGAATGATAAACCTTTCCAGCTAAATTATAGTTCTATATTGATTGGAATGCTGAATGATCTTTGCGGTAGCAAAAAACAAAAACTGCAACAAACACCAGAAAATATAAAGTTTCGGTAATGCATCTGGAAAAAAAGTTTCATTTCAACATTATCCAATAATTTGAACTGTTGCAGGAATTTCGAATGGTTCAATTATTTATGTAGTTTGTGTTCTAAATATTACCGGCCAAACAACAATCTGGCCGGATCAATTATGCATAAAAGCTTTCGAAAGGTGAAGCATGTGCTCGTGAGACTTGATTTATGGATTCGATGTGGAGTGAAAAAGATTTCATCCTGCATGGTTGGCAAGAAGGTTAAAAGATAGAATATTTTCTGATTTCATGTTTGAGTTTTCTAAATAAATATTTAGGTTTACAAGAACGAGACCGCATTGAAGAAATGGATTGTCCTGTTTTCCAACGAACTATCTTCAACAAAGAATAAACAAATATTTTACTTAGACTCAATTAGACCATTGTTGTTTTCAGACGGATGAACCGGATCATGTTTGGTGGTTAGGCATTGTCATTTGTATCGCATAGTTTTAATTTTTCATTTTGTACTAATTTTAATAATTTTCATTAAATTGGCAATATACTTTTTAAGAATACCTTTAAGAAGGCGCAACTCTGAAGTGGAAAATTGGCTTAATAAAGCAATTATTAGTTCGAGGCATAACTTTCAAAAACACTTAAAATTAGTTGCCAATCGACAAACGCTGTGATTTTTGAAAAATTACCAGATTTTTTTGCTTTATTTTAAATAAACTCCGTCAATAGCATTCCTGTACGAACTGATCAAAGTTTCTCAGTACAATAGAATGGTTGCTTTTTTTCCTGTAATATATTGTTAAATGATCGAAATTACTATTCTCTTGAATTCTGAGCTGTTAGTAGGAACTTCTCTTTATTCTCCACACTTCATCAGTTTGAAGAGTGATATTTCCAGTAAAATTTCACATGAGGTATAGAATTACTTCGCAATTCGTAATTTTCTTTGCCGAATATACAACGAATATTTTTTTCCTTCTTTTATATTATTTATATATTTCTTGAAGAATGACATCCTTTTTTAACCAAGCATTTTCTAATTTTATTGTTTTTCGGGTTAAGTAATTTGATCTTCCACTTTGCATTTTGAATTGATCGGCATGTGAACTTCTTTATTTTTCAATTTTAATTTGGTTAAATATATTACTTGGTTAAAGAAGCGTTTTTCAAAGGGACATTGATTCTGGATCGATTCAGATTCTTCATTTCTACTATCGGTTGAGTCGGGACTACAGAATTACATAATTCTATTAGTTTTATAAATCTATAATTTTTCTTCGCGGGCACCTTTTGTCATGGGGAAATTTGCATGTCCTTGTGTGATTGTGAATTGTGCTGAAGGTAGAATATGCATCCGGTAAGATATCCTATCCAGTATCAGATAGATCTCAGTTGAAGTATCAGATAATGTATATCCAGATTACCAAAGGTGTGCCCGGATTAACACTTGCATGTTGCAATATATGACCCATGCTTGGTAAAGCGAACAGTGGGAGTCGTGAATGTTGTTCTGCTCCAACTAACCATGAAAGCACCATTCAACATCGATGTCTAGCTCTTTGCAAACTTGGCGTTTGCCGCATAGTCTTTGGTCAAGCAAACGCAAAGCAGTACGACACCTTTCAGGATGAGAGTTAAAAGATGGACAGTTAATGAGAACAAGAATCTGCATTTAAAGGATTCTCGGAGAGATAGTTTCTCTTGCTTTTCTACAGGAGAGTATTTATAAAATTTAACCAATCAGATTAAAGAATTGTGACAAAAAAGCAATAAATCAACTTATTTACCGATTTCAAGATCATTTAAGTGCCAAACAAAGATGATTTTTGAAATATAATAATGATATTTGGTTGGTTAAATTTTATAAACAAGTTTTTATTTTTAAACTATTAAGATCATTTCAGTATAAAATTAAACTTGTTTATTAAGTTTAGATTATTATTTCAAAATAACTTAAGCTACGAAATTGCTTCTGCTTTTCGATAATTTTCATCATTGAATACTTATAAGATGGGAGTATCTCTACAACATTCCACAATCATTGTTAAGGACCGAAAGATGTCAGTTCAGATGTAAAAATATTTATTTTTTATGCTAGGAATCATTCAATAAAGGATATTTTGAATCATCTTTATATTGAAGATTTCCAAATTATGGATTTATTTACAAAAAATTTTTTGGATTTTCCAATACGAGTTACACCTTTTATTTGCTGTTGTACAATTATTTTACTTTGTGATTTCGAGTCTGAAATTTAATAATTATAACATTGCTATTTGTTTTTTCGATTTTCTTTTCAAATTTTATCACACGAATAAAAATTAACATTAAATAATTCATGGGAAAATATCAATCGTAATAAAATAGGCTGGAAATTGTTATAAATTGAGAAGGAAGTGAACTAAGCAAACGAAATCGTTACGTTTGTTCTGTTTAACTGCCAGCAATGATTAACATTTTCTGGTGGCTTCATGAATACTTTTGTTTATAACTATAACGAGTATTTATTTAAATAAGGATGTTTATCAGGTGGGAAAAGCCTAGAAAAAGTATATTTGAAAATAGGAGTGAGAAGTAATTGAAAGAAAAAGAGAAAAAAATATATTCTGAAAATCAGTGACAAAAAGAAAAATTAAAGTATCTAACTGATAATAGCATTTGTAAAATGGAAGAAAATGATGAAGAAGAAAATTGAAAAGTTATGAATTGGAAATGAAATGAAATAAGTAACCAAAATCGTCACCGCTGCTCTCTTTAATTTTTAATAGAGGTTAAGGGACATTTGCTGGAGATTTCTCAGCTTGTTATCCACAAAAATAAAACTTTGTTAGTAGCTACAGCCTCCTCTCTACTTATTTTGAAATGGTTCATTGATAGTTGACACTTAAAACGCAGTTATTAGAAGCTATTGATGGAAAGTATCTGATGGGTAGGTTTGTTATTCCGTATCAAATTGTTTATATAACAGGATAGAGTAACATATAAATAATGTATCTTGCAATAGTTAGTATTATATTACATTTATCATCAGTTTCCAATAACTCCTTTTTGAACTTTTTTTTTTGCGTTTCATTGTGTAATAACTGCAGCGGAGGTTAAAAAATATTTTTTAGAAATAAATTTATTAATTAATTATGGATTTTCATCTTTTCATCTTAGTAATATGTGAATAATAATTATGGATGGATCAATTCTAATATAAATCTTTCAATTATTTAATTATCTTTAATGAAGCAATTGAATGCTTAAGAGTGAACATTTTTCACTCTGCAGTTTGGAAAAGCTTAAAAGCAGCGAAGATTATAATTTTCTAGGCTTTGATATAAAATGTCAAATGAAGAAGAAAGAGACCTGAAAAAAGTTTGCTACCTTGAATATTGTCAGACAATTTGCATACTGTTAACTTTATTAGTATTTGCTGATATTTACTCACGTATCGGTGATGCTGAGAAAAATTGCCGAGTGATGAAAGATCGAATGATTCCCAAACGTATCCGACGTGGCACTGTAGTATGGTCACCCATTAAAGCTCGATCAAATGAATCAAAATATGATGTTTTGTTAGATTCTTTGTCAGAAATTAAGGTTTCAAAAATTTCTTCTAAAAATTTCCATTGCAGCACTGATGTTTTTTTAATTTTCTAAACTGAAATTTTTTCAATTTTTTATTCTGATTTATCCAAGAAAAAAATGAGGCATTAAAGAAAAGTTTAACTGTTTTGAATTTTGAAAGAAAATTTTTCAAACATAAATTAATTTACTTCATCAGGACAATAAATTGCTTGAAAAATGCTTGGAAATACATCAATATTGTACGGAAGAATCGGGTATTGAACGCGGCTTGCCTGGACCAATTGGACCACCAGGACCACCTGGGTATGTTGCATGTTGAGAATAGATTCCAATAAAAGAATCTACACTCACGATAATGAAATTTACATGACTTTTAGAAATCCTGGAGAACCTGGACCACCTGGACGAATGGGTCCAATGGGAATGTCTGGACCTCCAGGTCCACAAGGTACTAGTTCTTCTGTTTTCAATCTTTTCAATCATTTAGCACCATATAAATGATGATATCCATACATATTAGCATTGCACCGATGTAGAAGCTTGTCACGTTGTTGTAAAAGTTTTGAAGTTTGACAAAATTATAGGACCTCCCGGAATACCCGGAAACCCCGGGACTTGTCCAAAATGTCCGGCTGATAAGGATCTTGAAATGCTCCATAAAATGGAATGCCCGAAAGTAGTTGAACCGAAATGTCTAACAATTGATGGTAAAAACGGACAGCGATATGCTGGACGTCAGCTGCCATATTTTATTAGGATGGTAAAAGTTTGTGTTTGTCTTTTATTTCTCAATCAGTTTGACAGAATAAATAACATTGTTTGGTAGAAGCTCGATATTGTTTTGATAGGCACTTCTGAACGACACTGATCTGATGCGGGAAATTGACAAATGCATTCGCACTTGCTTACCAAATATAACAGTACCCTCTGAATTAGAAATTCCACTAGATGCTACTGAGATACCGTACATCGAGGGAGCAACAGCACGTAAGTTTTGCTTTTTAATTTCTGGCACTGAAATTATGACAGTTTTTCTTTTTGTTAATACAGTGAATTATCGAAAAATTAACCTAATTACCTAAATCAAACTTTAGAATTATAGATTGTTATTTGAATGATGTCGGTAAGCCGATATTTCATGCGCATTCCAACACATATTTCGGATCTTGGATGCGTGATGCTTATCCGCAAAACGGAAAGGTGAGTCGATGACAGGTGATAACAACTTACTTTTCTGGTTTTTATTATTTGTATAATAAAGAACTTAGTTAAAGGAGATGTCGAAACGTTGGTTGACAAAACATTTTCAAGGTGATACAGTGGAAGAGTACTTGGATGAAGGTGACATGCGAAGGCAGCGGCTTTTTGCCACGTTAGCAATTTCCTTTTCTTTTGCTTCAAAAATTAATCAACGAAATCACTGATTTTTTTGATTAATTAAGCTTAAATATTTCTGCCAATTAAATTAAATGATATAATTATGAATCGATTGGTTGAAAAAGTTTCAGTAATTTCGGAATCGAAGAAAAAATTCCTTTGAAATAAGTCGAATTAAAAAAACAGCAATGCAGTGACGCGAAAAAATAGTGTTATATTCTTTTAACAGACTTCCTCAGGTAATATTAGAATTAAACTGACTAATTAATTTGAATTTCAGACATCATTTGCCTCATCTATATGATGGGACGAATTTGATATTTTTTAACGGTTCTATATATTTCCATCGAGCTGGCACTCCTAAAATTGGCAAATATGAGCTGCTCTCGAAAAACTATAACGAAGTGTTAATTAATAAGCATGCAGCGCATAAAGGGAACAATGTGTGTATTACTTTTATTTATATTTCAAAAAAGTTTTACAATCACAAATTTCTTCTCTCAAATTTTGATTCATTCTTGTCCACAAACAGTGTCATGTAGTAATTGCCATTTGAAGTTTTTTTTCATAAAATTTTTTTGCCAACTTTAAATTTATTTACAAGTGCTTTTAGAGTTCTGGAATTTTAATGCAAATTTCTTTTAGTATTTGTTCAACTTATCGATGAATTATTTTGATTTGGCTGTGGATGAGAATGCTTTATGGGTGTTGTTTCGTTATGAGGATGAAGAGTACCTGTCGGTAGCCAAATTAGACATTAGTAATTTAACTATCTACAAAACTTGGAACTTAACTTTGATTAATCATACCGACGTAGCGAATGGTTTTGTCGTATGTGGTATACTGTATTTGGTTTGTTTAAAATTGTTTGAAAAATTTTTTAAAAAACGTATTAAAATAGTATTTTCCGATTTTTAATTTTTAATTAATACAAAAAAAAATGCCATCATAGTACACCATCTATTAGTTATTAACATTATTTCTACAGGTGAGAAGTTCATCCGAGTTAAAAAGTGAAATAGCAATCGCATATGATCTATATCGTGATAAATATCGTAAACCAAACATTCATTGGGTCAATCCGTACCGAAATGCAAACATGATATCATATAATCCTTATGATAAACGAATTTACATCTATGATCATGGATATCTGCTAACTGCACCAGCAAGAATCACTTGGCGAGCCAAATAGAGATATTTTTGTAACATTATAAATCTTGTAAGTATATTGCACTGATATGAGCGTGATAATGAATTATCAGTCGCATTTATATTACTCTATCAAAATCGGTTAAACATTTTCTAATTAATTAATTTCAGACGTTCAAATGTAATTTTTTTTTTTTTGTTTTATATTTATTGCAATATTTTGATAAATACTTCATACCTCTTTGTTTTATGTTTATTACGTTATTTTGACAGTAAGAGTTGGTACAGCAACAACAATACCTTAACAGTGAACATAATTAATTATTATTCAGTTTTAAAAACAAAAAAAAAGGTCAATCATTCATCAAACATCCTTAAACCATATTCTTCATGTTATCAATGTTAAATTTGATGATTGCAGTTACTTTTTCCGATGAAATTTCTACTGATAAGCATCTGTTATAGTGAATTGAAAACTTTTTTTTCTAGTATTTTTGAAGTGAATTTTTTTTATTAACCGTCCAAATACATCAGAACTGTCATAGGAAAGCAGATTTTGACAAATTTAACAATGACTTCTTTTCAACGGTGATAAGATTAGTAAATGTAAGTAAATATTAACAAGACTGATACAAAAAATCATTCTGCAGTATTGGTTGTTGAATGTTGTTGGCATTGATATCTTCCCATCAAATTCTAGATAATCATGAAACAATACTTGAGAGTGCTTTGCCATCACCGTGGTTATTATTACATGAAAGACAGAACAGAACTTTGATCAAAAAAAGAACAGAATGTTATATTGCACTCAGGTCAAAACAACAGGCATTTTCAAAAAATGAAAATATTGAAATAAATAACGTAACAAAGAAGAAAACTCAAAAAAATTGCTTTTTCAAAAAGACAGTGTTGCAATTTCAATGATTAAGTTAATTTGATGACTGCAGATGATTTCTAAATTTTTGGAAATCTTTTTAGTTCTTTTCCCATCAGATTTTTGCGTCCGAAAGAACTGAAAGATTAAATAGACTAGAAATCAAAATATAAAGTGATAATGAGCCGATATCTGTTTACGAAGCTTATAATTCTAAATGCAAAAGAAGACACTCGAAATGTAACCTATACAAGAAAGTAAAACATCATTTTTCAATTGCTGAGGATATAAAATTATCCAGCAAAAACTTACTTCCGTGAATTGTTGAAGATGTAAAATTACTCACCAAAACCACTGAGATATAATAACAACACTGGAAGAATGGAGTGAAAGAATCAAAAATATCAAAAATAATGAAAGAATATTAACATAAAGTAGTAGTAAAAATCAAACAGATCAAAATTAAGAAAAAGCTGCATAATAAACAAAAAATTTTAATCACCGAAAATCTTTAGCTATTATGTTATGTACAGGAAACGAGAACTTTCTTGAAAAATCTCAATTTTATAGAAAACGTTACACCTAGAAATGCCATGGAAAATCTCAACTAAATCTCTGTTCGTATTTTTGTTTCGGAAAATCTCTGTTGGTATTTCCAAAAGAGAAAAAAGCTCAGAATTTGGAATGCAGAAAATTGATTTTTAGACTCAATTTGAAGACACAAGGAAAATGCTCAATATATTAATTTGTTTAAAAATTAAAAAATTCAATCATATGTTCTGGAAGTGACAAATTTACATATCGGAAAAATTCCAAGACCACAGCAATCGCAAATCAGCCATTCGTTGTTCAAATGCTACTGACGTGTCGCGACATGCAGCCAGATAGCGATTTGATTTTGTCCAAAATTTACCATACAACTGGTAAATCAATTTATCGCAAAATACCTGGCAAAAATCGCTTAGATTTATTTTAGTTATGTTATCCTATTAACCGAGTAATCTTTCACTTATGATTAACTTTTGCATATAAGAACAAATATCTTTCATGCTGTAAAACAGCATGATAAAATGCAATAAAGTAAGTTCCTGAAAATTAATTCGATATCGACAGTTAAAGTCTTTTTTCCGGCATAAAATGATAAAACGCTTTATCTTTTGCTCAGATTTTACCTCTTTCCGGTTCATATACTTCTTTCTTACGCCATTTCTTTCAGTAAAACTAGATATATTTCAAAACTAGAAATGATTTCTCTCTTTTGTTCAGAAAAGACTGCAGCACTAATGTCATAATAATTGGATTATTTTTCATACACATTCTGCTACGAACGATTTGTTTTTTCCCTTATACATTTGAAATGAACTCTATTGTACTCTACATCAACATTAGAAGAGATATTACGACAACCTAGGAAAATTGAAGTTTCAGTCATAGATTCCCATGAACCATTACAACAATTTTAATTTTAATAGTAGTTATTTTTTAAGGAATTATTACTTTTTTTTTATCTACATTTACTATGTTTAAATGATTGGCAAAAACAGAAATAATGATTTAGAATGATCAATATAAGTTTATTGCCAGGGAATTATTTTTTATCAATTTGTTGAAATTCAATAAGTCCCTTAGCTTCTATCTACTCTGCAACTTTTCGCATTAAGTTTGTCAGATTTTCTGATATGAAGTTGAGCTTGAATTTATATTTTTGCATTTTACACTAAAAGTAACTCGTTCATCCAAATTTTTTTAAAAAAAGAAAAAAAAACTAAACATAGAAAAATGAATGCATAGAGTAGCAATAGCATATGAAAACATACTTCTAAATTACTGTTCGCCCGTTCAGCACAGTATCCCGTTTCATTATTGCATTTAGCAGTGCAATCAAAATAATCACAATCCTTATCCTCCTTGCACATTCGATTAGTCAGTATGGCTTTTAGACGTGATTTAGTATATAGCATGTCTGCGTCCATTACCATGAATCTATATAATCATCAATGAATTTCTTTAAATTCGAATCATGAAATACAACTGACACAATATGGTTCGCTATTTTAAATTTCGATCTTGACTTCCAATTTACGTTTCAAATAAAAATTTGAGTAAGGATAGATGATGCTGAAAAAATATGAATAGACTTGATTATTTTCAGTTGCGCCAAAAGAAATATAAAAATTTAAGCTATTTCGAACACTTCGAACACAGAATTTTTTAGGAAAATGCTACAATCGAGTGAAAAAAATTGAAAAATTTAACCTTTTCGGATAATCAGCAGCAAGTCCGAGGTTATCAAATTTTATGTCGCACCATTCCAACGGTTCGTTCAAAAATTCATCGAATAATTTTAGAGTTCCCATCAGATGGAGTAATATTTTAGCTTTCAAATTCATATAATAGCCTTTCATATGGAATGGAACCAATGTTTCTACCTGATAGAAATGTCCACAAGTACCAATGATCTAAAATAGTACCAATGATCTAAAAAAACTTTTTCAATAAATACTACTTCAAGATTTTTCATCACGTCTAACTAATCAAAGTTCTCAGAAACCCATACCTCAAATACTTCTTTTGCCTTCAATATTTTTCTGAAAAACAAATTTCATTGGAAATTAGAAAAAAGTAAAAATTACATAAAGTAAGGCAGCAAGTCTAGTCAAAAAAAAAAATTTATCCAACAAAAAGATCAAGAACCTTCAGAAAAAAAAAACTTTACATGAAATGAACTCCTTTTACCTTTGGTGTAACACGTGTAAGTAGTAAAACCCGGAAAGTAACATATTCATCTTGGGAAAGAAGTGCCCATAAACTTCGACGATCGGCTTCAGACAACGAATCACGTCCTTTGCGAACGTACATCGGCCAGAGAATTTCAATCAGATGATGTTTATAATGTGACGGCCAACCCAATCTCAGATTATAATTAACAATATCAAGGATCTAGAAACAAAGAATCACTGTAAGAAAAGCGCAAATGAAAATAAAAAATAATATAATACGGATGAAAAGAATTTAAAATATCAGTATGTTAAAAAAAATATTTATATCTACATAGATTTACAGTTATCCGTATTTTCCGACAGATACAATGATTTCTAAACTTAATCTTCATAAGTGGCATTTATCTTTTTCCTTCAATTAGAATTTCTCAAATAATGAACTAATCTAACATTAGCTACTAAAACATTGATTTATTCATCTTTAACTCCCAATCTTTGGGTATTTTAGAAGTTTGAATCCACTATTACGAACTTTTTCTTGAAGAATAAGTCACAACGAAAACTATAAAGTGTTCAAAATTCTGAAATCAAAGACTTACGGCATCAAAAAAGAGGCTTTCATTAACTTGCGGATTTAAGTTTTCAAATTCATCAATGTATAAATGCTGGCTTTTCAGTATAACCTCTTGTCCACCATCTTTGATCGTAATAACAATTTTATTTCTCTCATAAATATCCAAAATATTCCATCTCTTATGGTAACATAAACGGTTACACAAATCACCGCTCACCTTTTGTTCCGCATAAGCTTTACATAAATCTAGCAAAATTTTATGAGCCCTAAAATTAGCAAAATTTTCCAACTTCCATGAACCATGAAATCCATTCCGGTGAAATCAGTACTACTTAACATTTAGAGTAGAGAAAACATTGCCATGTTAGTTGAAAGCTAGAAACAAAATCACTACGAAAGAAGAGCTGATGAAAACTCTACTCTAAAAAGATCACAAGTTTATTTAAGAACCTCAAGTAATTTAGATAAGAAATTCGACTACAAAATAACAATACGTCTGAAATTTAGTTAAGGATCTGAATGATTAATAACCTTGAATAGTTACTTGGAACCGTGGTTGGAGCCACATCTGTCTGCGCGGTTGTACTGCTGCTCCATTCTATAATATTTGAGAAATTGGCAGCTATAAGCAAAAAATTAGTATTTTAGAAAACTGAAATTCAACAATATCTTCCAATTTTAAATAATTCAAAAAAACAAAAAGAAAAAACAAAAAAGGAAGAGACGATCGGAAAAAATTGTTTAAGAAAAAAAATCACACAAAATCAAATATAAAGCCGAATTGCTTGAACTTTAAAACATTTAAACTGACAAAATATGTTCTAAAAACTAACTACTTGAAAAAAGCAAGAAACTTACTTGTATATATCAAATGTAATGTCAGTACTGAAAAGAAAAAAGCCACAATGCGACCCCGTTTTGAATAGAAACACAATCGACCGAAATTAACAGAACTGAAATACGGAAAATATAAAATTATGAGATCCACAAAATAATTGTACATGCATATTTGACCAGTTTTCATTCACTAACTTAGCATAATTAAAGGACGAAGTTAAAACACGAGATCAGACAAAAGAATACAGTGGAACAAGACGTACAAAATAAGTGAATAGTTGAAAGTTGTCGGAAAAGCATAATTGTACATTTGTAATATAAAATAATATCGACTTTAATGGCATTTCCTTGAAACGATATTAATATCTTAGATTTCGTACTTCTGTATAATGAAAAGTCAATCTTATTGTCCGATAGGTTAAACGGAAATCTTTGATGAATGGTATTTTATGAAAGTTGAATAAAAGAACGAAATGAACATCTTCTAACTCATTAGCTGCAAATGATTCAAAACAAACTACGGTACATTTGCACAGATATAATGACCAGAATGGAATATCAAACATCATAGTGAAAGTGACAAAAGATGTTTAGAAATAGCTGTTTAATAGTTCAAAAATTTTAATCGAACAATCCAAATAGTGACATCAGACGAGCACCTGCTACTTGAATGAACAAAATAAACAGATGAATTAAACAAGCCAACTTTTTTCATCATCATTGATTGTTAATAAAAAACTACAGCAATTCTGTCCGATTAACGATTAATTACGATTAATTCCTTAGCTGTTAATAGCAATTTTAGTGAAATAGACTGTTCAAAAATATTGATAAGACCGCAGTATAAATAAATTCAAAGACAGCGATAAAATGGATTATACTATGCAGAATGAATATTTTCAACAGTGACGCTGTTGCCACTGAACGAATATTTTATAGACTTACATGATTTAAAAAAATTAAGCAAAAAAAAAAAAAAAATGATATCTAATATATAAAAAAAATGAAAAATATTTCAATAGTGAGCTGTTCCCATTGAACGAATATTTTATAGACTTGCATGATTTAATATAAAAAAAATGAAGCAAAATTGTCGTCAAAGAGAAATGTGTCGCAACTCTGTCAATGAAGACTAACATGAATAGATGATTAAATCATGAGAAAGTATAAGTGTTAAATTATCAATAAGAATAAATTTGACAGAAAAGAAAATAGTTAATCTTTTAAGTGGTACTTATATACCTTTCGATAACAAAGAAAAAATGAATGAAATAGGCTTTAATGGAAATAGAAATTAACTGTAATGGAAATGAAAATTTGTAATGGAAATTAAGCTCAATAATTTTTCCAAAAAAAAAACATTTAAAATATAAACAGAAGAATCAGATCCTCAATATTTTAATTTGATAAATCTATTCCATCATTTAAAATAAAACTAAACTGTCATTTAAAAGTTCAAATATAATATCAAATGAAATCTAACTTTGTTCTTCGACAATTGCAACAGTCGGATAATTCATCATCGCTATGCTTCTCCACATATCCATGCCATAAGTGTGACATACTCGACAAATATCTCGGATATTTCACTATCGTTCTCGGCATCTCATCACTCCTGCTTTTTTCATTTATCTTCTAATTCCATTATTATCCAGTAAACTATTACATCTATCTAAACTTCTATTATTATGCAAAAAAACATTGTATATAGATATAATATATGCAAATGTTTGCGCATATTAAACGTGAATATGTGAATATGTATGCGTTACGTGAGAACCCGTGTACGTAAGAGTGAATATAGTGACGTAAGCATACTAAATGTATATGAATATGTATATGTTACGTGAGAATCCGTGTAGGTAACAGTGAATATGTTGACGTAAGCATACATACGTGCGTGTTTACTTCTTAGAATATATGAAATGAATAACAAACATTAGAATTTATCGCAATTCAGATTTCAGATACTGAAAAGCATCAAAATTTAAATAGACGTAAATCCCCACTCATTTCCTCACTTCCATCCCAATTCCCCGAACTCCCAGATATACCAGATAAAATTGCATGGCATTCCCCGTTAGCTTAAAACAGTAAACTTTGATAATGGTAAGGTTTCGTATTATAACGTCCAACTAATTGATTCTTCCAAATATACACTTTTTGTCTTTTTCTCAATTTCTTCCTTAGAAACAATGCTTTTGTAACTTCTTTTTGATCTCCTGTCATATGCTATTTTGGAAATCTTATTACTCTCTGCTCTCTCCTCTTCTTTAGTAATATTTTTTCAAATGAGACTTTTAATTATTAAAAATTTAATAAAATTCTCTTTGAAATGGTTAAAGCTATTCTTGCTGAAGAAGTGAACATCACTTAGCAAAGGATTCTCTGTTACCTGATACTGTTGTAATATTCCTGTTCCGGAATATTGCAGTTCCGGAATACTGTTTATATGTGCTTTTTAAAAAAATTTAAATAAATACATGGCGAAGGATTTGAACGAAATAAGAAGAGAATTAACTGATCTTGTAAAACGCCGCACCGAACTCGCGGTAAGATTACTTCTTTCTATAATTTATTTCAAATCTTTTGTTAAACCGTTTATTGTTTACGCCGTTTTCCGTTTACCGTTTATCCGAAGCTCGGGAGTATTTGTTTACCCGAAGCTCGGACGTATCTCTTTACGCAAGGCTCGAGCATATCTGTTTACTCGAAGCTCGAGCGTATTTGTTTAGCCGAAGCTCGGGCGTATCTCTTTACGCGTAGATCGAGCGTATTTCTTGCTTTCTTTCTATTTAATAACTCTTTTGATGTGTAATGCTTTATAGTTGATTGGTAGAGCACTTCAGTATGAAACTTCTTTGTTTATCACGTGTTTTTTCAGGAAACGCTTAGTGCTCTTGAACAACAGATTTATAACTTTGAAGGTTCATACTTGGAAGAAACTGCCGATTACGGAAATGTTGTGAAAGGTAATGTTACGTTGTACGAAAAAGAACCTTCTAAACTGTTATCTTTCTATGCTTTTAATCACTTTTGTTAGCCTGGAATTATGTATGATTGGATTATTTTAGCATAGTTCAATGGCTAAAACTTCACGTCAGCGATATTTTTACATAAAACGTAAAACGTCGATGATATTTTTGTCTATTAATATTTTATAATTTTCAAATGGATAAAGAAGATCAAATACTCCATGGTTTTTTATAGGTTGGGATCGGTTAACATTGGTTGCACCACCGTCAAAAAATAGCTTAAAATTAGATAAAAAAGGTTCAAGAAAAGGTATGCGTGAATCGGAGCGGCTATTTTCCAGTTCTTCGGTTACTTCACCAGCATCATTAAGTCGTAGCACTATTCAGCAATCGATACACGAAGAGAGTCCAAATAATAGTCCAAGGCCTTTATCGGGCCGAGATATTCCATCGAAAAGAAGCGGTAGCAAGAAGAAGTCACCAAAATGATTGAAAATTCATGTAAGAAAATAATTGCAGTAGCTTTATCTTTTTCTATAATTTCTTATTATTCAGTTTTAAACTCTGATCTCTGATCATAAATTTAGATTTGATTCGCCTTTAGAGATAAAAATTAACGTTTCTCTTATATAGTTTCAAGGATTGTTAACTTTCTAAATAAACTAAGTCCTAATCGATGCTATAAATGAAATTTTCATCAAATTAATCTATATCTGCTACGTACGTATATTTTTTTTCTTTGATTTTACGGAAAATAAAAGCTTCATACAAATACATCATCTCAAGGAGTTTCTATTACTACTTTAGGATATTAGTATGATAAATATTTGTTTCCATTGTGATCATTTCTGAGATTTAGTATTATAATTTTCTGTCACCAGAAAATAGTCTTTCCTCTCTGAAGATTTTATTATCATTTTTCTTTTATTGTATAAATTTTCAATTTTATTTGTGTAAATTTTGTTTTCTGTTTTATATTATTTGTATAAATTAATTTCTATGTTATGTTTAGGACGGTGTACATGAGTATTCCGAAAGAGTAGCAACAGGCATATTTATGCCAGCAGGATTTTTGGCAACTGTTGTTATCTCTGTAAGATAACCGCTTCAGTTTACTGTTCAACTTTTACAATCATATCAATTTTCAAAAAAAAAAAGTAATTTTTATTATTTGTGATACGATTGATTTCGCATTTCGCATACTGGCTGTTGTATTTATTTTTTGTTCAAAAAGTGCTAATAAAATATGTATGAGAACGGTTTGCAATGGGAAATTGTTGCCAGTATACAAGCTGTATGAAACATTACGAAAGATTTTAATAATTTTGGATTTTAATAAATTTTTAAAAAAGATTTAATAATCTTGAAGTAGGTGATGGAATATGATTGGTATAATGTACATATGATTAGCGGATTAAAGTCCAGGCATTTAATTCTTTGTAAAATGAGTAAGGCTTTGAAAGAGAAATTAATGAAGTTTATGGGTTTTAAATTTAAAATTATTATTAATTATAAGAAACTTGGTGATTTTATGGGTTGAATTTGTTTATGGGTTTTGATGATGTTTTAGAATAAGGCTTTACAGACTATTTTCAGAGTTTACGGAGCAGATTAGAAGTATTTAATAATGGCCATTTAATCAGTGGTCGAATTGTCAATTGTGAGGAGAGAGATAAGATGGACAATGAATTTTTGTATGTCCATAGCTGTGATCTCGACAGCAATATACAGCTACGAATTGGATCTTTGGAAGGCAGTGTATCATTGTTAGATAGTACTAATCGTGTTATAGGTGGCAATTATTTTGTCACCGCTACGGTTAGCTTTTTTTCATTCTAATTTTTTTATACGTTTAAAAATATTAAAATTTCTATACTGCAATATTCCAAAATTTCACAATTATTTCAATACTTGCAGTAATTTAGAAGTAAAAATTATTTTAATCTAGTTCTAAGTAGTCTTTAGTATTGGTGAGAATTATCATTGAATTTTAAAATTCGCTTTATTTCAGCACTTTTTTTTTTGTAGATTTATTGCAATAAACGACCAGCAGGTATACCAATGTCAACAGCGTATAAACCTCAGCCGAGTCATATTCGTACAACGCTTCATTCATGGGATGAATGGATTTTATTACCTGTCAAAATAAGGTATTTCTTACGTAATTTTATAAATAATTTATTGCTCATAAGGTAAAAATTAAATTAATTTCACCTTATAAATATTTCAAAATTTGTGAAAGGAGAGTTTTTAATTTAGTTTTTGGGTTTACGAAAACAAACAGAGTTACAACTGTTAGCAAAAAAAATCAAGATTGAATTTCTTTATTTAGAACATGTTTTCAAAATGAAAAATATTTGACCAAATCGTTCCTTTTATCTTCAAAAGTAGCAGCGTGAATGGGAATAATTCTTTAGATTTCTTAAAATTGTAAACAGAAATATGCAAAAATGCACATAACATTAACTTTCAGTGAGCTGAGTCTTGATGCATTTGTCTATACGTGCCTGTGGGATGTATCAGATAACATAGAAGCAAGACTTATAGCACATTCATCCGTTTCATTATTCAGCAAACGTGGAGTTCTTCGATCCGGTACCATTGCTTTAAAAATGGAAGTAGCAACAAAACCTGATGATTATTTGAGGCCACCTTTACCATCCAAGGTCTGAGTTGGATGATCCAACTTGTTACAATCCCTTTTTTCAATTTTTTGATTTTCATCCTGTTGTTAGTTAAATTAAAATTTCGATATCAGGAAAATGGTTCTTACTAAGTTCTTGTCTTACATCTGTTAATGCTGTGTGAATATTCGGTAAAGATGTTTGGTATGCCAATAAGCTCTTTCGGTAGTATTCCCATTATAAGTCTGGACGAGCTTCCCTTTTAACCTTCAAAGAATTTTGATTCCAGACTGCAAAGTATTACTTATTATAAATTAATTTTTTTTACTGTTGCAGTTTACAAAACAAACAGGGGTTGATCGTTTGCAAAAACGGACAAAAGAATATGGTGAGAGATTGATCGAGCATGTTGATTGGCTTGACCGACTTACATTTCCACGCATTGAACAGATCAAGAAAGAAGTTCGTTTTTTCCAACTTATTTTTCATTATAATCAGTGATTCCACTGAAATGTGAAATTGTTTGGGAAAAGGGATAGAAGTGAATTCCATCACTTATTTCATGAGCTACTGAACAGAAATCAACATTCATTGATTTGAGAAATTAATACAAAAAAGAGTTTCGGTTATCTATTTGGTAGATGAGGCATTAATCGTTTTATGAGTATGTCAGCAGGCAAATTTAGAAAACGGAATATTCTGGAAAATATAATCCCGATACACTATTCTTGCTTTCTACTGCTAACATAAGGTTATAAATGATTTCTTTTTTTTAAAAAGGTACCATCTTTTACACATATAAATAATTTTTCAGCGCGAAGTTGAACAGCGTTGCTTATATTTAATTATCGAAATGGCGCGAATTATTTACGGGGATTCTACGGTTTCTGTAGTTTATTACGAAGATGAAGAGAATATACGGAGTGTTTATCCCGTAGTCGATCCAGAATTAGACATGGAAAATGTTTGTGAAGTCAAACATCACATGATGACACGTTCCTCCCGTGCTGGTCCTATTGAACGTGAACTTAAACCAAATGCCTGTGCACGAAATATCCTGGAAAACATAATCCGGGTATAATATTTTTGCATTTTACTGCAACATAAGTTTATAAATTTGTCATCTCTAATAATTTTCCAAAAATTCCCACATTTCTTAGTATCTAGTTTTATAAAAAAGGGTTTTTGCAAATCATCCAGCTGAACTAGAAGCCTCTGTATTTTCATCCTCTTTATTTTGGATAGTTATTCCATTTCAGTCACCACCGGCACATGCAATAAGCATTGAAGAGCGTGATTTAATATGGAAATTCCGATACTTTCTTCGAAATAATCGTAAAGCGTTATTAAAATTTATTCGCGCAGTGGCTTGGAATAAAAATGAAGAGGCAGCCTATGCCTTGGTCCTTGTGAAGTAATTGTTATCGAAACTTCTCTTATATACCAAAGTTGTTCATGTGTATTTCATGAGTAATAAGCCTCGCATATTTGATTTTGTAAATCCTTGTGGTATTTAAGTGACTAGATTTAACTTTTTTTTTTGTAATTATTCATCATTACTGAAAAAACAGAGTACAGATTTGAAACTACAAACAATGCAGTCTGAAATAGAAAGTTTGATGGAGTAGATCTCTTTTCTGTGGTTTAGTGGAGTTTTTTTCAGATTGAAATATTAAATCTTAATGTTTATCGGATCAAAATTTTCAGCGAATGGTCGCCGCTGGAGGCCAGCGACGCTTTGGAACTTCTTTCGCCAACATTTCGACACATTGAACTGCGTCGATATGCGGTATCACGTTTATCACATGCTAAGCCTGAACAGATTTTATTATATTTGCCACAGCTTGTGCAAGCACTTAAATACGAACGATTCATAATGAATGCTTCAAAAAAATTGCAGGTATTTTTATTAGTTTTTCCTATTTCATCAAAAATTACTACAACTTCAGTATTTTGTCTAGCTATAGCGATTGCTGATAGCAGAGCTGACCATTGTTAAGCTTAAGATAGGGTTACCTGAAATAATTTATCTCTGTCAGCATTTCAAAATATTCATAGAGGACATATAACATCAGAAGACTTTGATTATATGTTTTTGAAGCATGAAACGATCCTAAAAATTAATTAAAGTAGCAATTCTTATATCTTTTTGTCTTCGTTTGCATGATTTACTTTTCATATTTGGATTTTTTATAATAATAAATAAGATTATAGCGAGGTCTGTTTCGATTTTTATCTTGATTATTAAAATCGCTCAAAGTAAAGGAGGGTTAGGCTGACATTTAGTGGTAATTGGCATGTGTTACTTAGACATAATAAATTTAAGTGCTAAAGTTACTTCACCATAATTATTAAATGTGATTGTATGTCAGTTTGTTTTGTAAAAGATTTACAATGAATTTAATAATTTAATGTAGGAAGAAAAAGAAATCCGGAACAAAACTGATAGTATCAAAAGGAAGGATGGGGAATTGACAATTGAAGGTGGTCAGGAAACACTTAGTCAACAAACGGTTGAACAAGCTCTACAAAGGTGTTTAACAGGCGATGATCTTATGTCGTTTCTGATACGCTCTGCTTGCAGTAATCCTTCGATTACTTATTACCTTTATTGGTATCTCAAAGTTGAGGTAACCGCAAATTTTGTTGCTAAAAGTTTTATTTTTTTCGGCGAAATCCTCACTTTTTTTGCTCTTAAGTAATTTTGAAACTTTATGGATTGTCATCATAATGAAGTTTCACTTTAATAATTTTTGTTTCTGTAATATCACCGGTCAGTATTTGCAGATAGAAGCGACAGCGCAAGTCGATGTGGTTATGTCGCGTATGTACGCCTACGTTTTATCACTGTTATTATCGTCATTACGAAGTGGTGGTAGTGATTTAAGGAGACGAGCTGCTTCCCTTGATCAGCAAGAAGTAGAATTTTTAATTAATAAATATAAAAGTTGACATGAAGGACATTTCATCTTTGTTTTTTCAAAAATAATTATTAGCTTTTTTTTCGAAAGCAATCTAAAAAGGCTTTTGATGTCAGTCTTCAGGTTTACTTCTTATTTAAATTGATTCGAATTCGCATTTTTTTGAGAAAAATATGTCAAATAGCAAAATTTTTTTACCATCTTCTATAGCTTATCCTTCCAAAATTTTCGAACTTTTCCTGAGATCGAAATGGTTTTTGAAAAAAAATCTCCTCAGTTCCAGTTTTTTTTGCTGAGGAAAAAATTTTAGATTTTGATTGAAATCCTGGTATCAGTGGCTAAGCATGTGTCACAAGAAAGCGGTGGACGAAGTCAAAAAGAAAAAGCTTTGCGGCGTTCTTTACACGAGCAACATGATTTACTTAATCTTTGCGGTCTTCCGTTACCTCTGGATCCAACGATACGTGTGAATGCACTATTACCCGATGCGGCTACACTTTTCAATAGTAATCTAATGCCAATGAAACTTACATTCAAGACTGAAAGTAAGGAGCATTATGTGACAATTTTCAAACGGGGCGACGATTTAAGGTATTTTTGCGTGTACCTCAAATTTAAATCCAAACAAATAGATTTAAATTAAAGGGATTACATTTTACCCACAAATTTTAACTGCATTTAAATCAGCAAAGATTTGCCGTCACTGTAATGCTAAAATTTGGCCTCAACAGCTCAGTATCATTATTTCTAGCTTGATTGCTTTTAATTCTAGTTTGCAGTTGGGATGTGTAAGCATTGTATTTCATTCGTTAGATGAACTTATTTTTTCGAATAGTTCGAAATTAATGGAAGTACTATTTCAGGCAAGATCAGTTGATCGTACAAATGATTCGTTTATCGGATGATTTACTTCGAGCAGATGGTCTTGATTTACGTCTGACACCATATTCGGTTCTTGCTACATCTACTTCAGAAGGATTTGTTCAATTTATTAAAGCAATTCCACTGCGTGAAGTGATTTCTAATTGGGGTACTGTGCAGGTAAATTACTGGTCTAACTTACTTTTCGACCGTTTCTGCTGAATCTGAATAATTTATATTCTGATAACACTGAGAAATAAATTACGATTTCATTTCTGGCACATTCTTATTCATTTTTTTCATTATTTTTTTCACTTCATTGCTTAGTTCATTGCATTGAGCTTAAAAATTTCTATTTTTATTAGAAGATATCAATGAATTAAATAATATTTTATCTCTTTATATCTGAAATAATTATTCGACTTGTCGTGGATCACATTTTTTTCCATTATATACACTTTAAGCAGTTATTGCGTGTTTATTTTTGGCAGTCATTTCTCCAGGAAAAATGCATTGTTTTCGGTGCCATACAAATAAAAATATATGTATCTTTTATGATGATTTGCTGCTATTAAGGTATTGTTAAAAACATATTTAAACCTTAGTAATGCAGCAGATTTACCGGTTTTCTGCTATATTTTTCTCATATTCAAAATATAATCAAGACACAATGGTAATTTTAAAATTTCCATGAAAATAACTTGTCATTTCATTTGGCTTTGAATAACTTCCAGCATGATTCTGATGGTATTACTTATGTCATCTATGAAGCATAATAAGATCTTTGCCTGGGAATACTGCAAACTCGTGCATAATATCATCTTTTATTTTTCCAGGAATGTCTTCGATCATTTCGTCCTTCTCCTAATGGACCGTTTGGAATCGAAACAGAAGTTGTTGAAAATTATATTCGTTCTTGTGCTGGCTATTCGATTATTTGCTATATATTAGGAATTGGTGAATTTTCTCTTCATTTTTTTATCTTATATTTCTGAGTAAATATATATATGAATTTGGGAAACACAATTGTTTGGTATGAAATTTTTAACTTTTTTTTCTGATTTGATTATCACAGTAATTTATTGATTTTGTGTAACCAATTTTATTTTTTTATGTGATCGACATTTGCATAATCTTTTACTCTGTGAAAATGGAAAAATGTTCCATGTCGATTTTGGGTATATTCTGGGAAGAGATCCAAAACCTTTTGCTCCACCACCAATGAAACTGACTAGTGAAATGATTAATGGTATGGGTGGATTGCACAGGTTTGTTTGCATTAGATCAAATAAGAGTTCTTAGGACTGCTGCCTCAACAACAGTGGAATTTCAAATTTTGTTTGATTAAATACATCTTATTTGATGAATTAGGTAGCGCACAGTTGATGTCCCAAGCGATCTTGATAACATGTAGTAAATAATGTGTGATGGAGTATTTTTCTTCAATGTAAGCTGGATGGTGTTGAATTTTGTTGAATTTTTACTGTTGAATTTTTAGTTTTCATCGTAATTTGCAAAATTAGAATTAAATCATGTAAATTTAATTGATGCATTAAAATATAGAAAGCCTAGAACCTAATGCATTTCGAACAAGTTTTGAGGATGAATTATTTTATAATTTTTGCGTTTTTTTTTTGCAGTAGGGAATGGAAAGAATTTCGCGGGTTTTGTTTCTCAGCATTTCGTATCTTGCGACGAAGTGCCAATGTTTTTCTGAATTTATTTTCACTTATGTTGGATTCAGGAATACCGGATATTGCAATTGAGAAAGAAAAAGCAGTGCAGAAAATTGAACAGAGGTAAAATTATAAAATAATCTTTTCGGTATTTTTCCATATTCTTAGAGACTGTAAGTCAAAATGTGATGATTGGAGGTATTTTCTAAACTTTGCATTGCAGATTAACACACAGCTTTCTTCAGATAGTTTTTTTCTCACAAATATCACATTTTTGTCTTAATTCATTTTCCTCTCTGAAATTTAAACTGGAGAAAAAAAAACAGTAACCTAAGCAGTTTCTTTGATCTGATGTATTTTCTTCTTCCCGTTGTTTTTCTACAGTTTGTTAATTTTCTTTTATTTCCGTTTAGATTTCATTTATCATTGAGTGATGAACTGGCGGAGCAAAAAATTGAGCTGCTTATTGATGAATCAGTCAATGCAAAAATAACGAAACTTACCGACATGGTACATGACGTTCATCAGTTGATTACTAATTAGGCTATATGTTCTGCAAACTTTGGGAATCTAGGTAACTTCGAACCTTGAATTTTAAATTCAAATTTATATATATGTCGAATTGAATCAAAATTTTTTGACAATTACCAAAATTAGTATGCTGCTTATTTTCGTAATCGAATTTGTTTAAATTCTGGTTTCTGAAGTGAAAATTAGAGTAATTTGCTTAATGTTAGCTTATCGCATGGGATCAAATACTTATTGAAAGATTTGTGAAAAGTTGTCGTGGCGACAATAAAATAAATCCTATCTTATAATTTAAGCAAAATTGTATAGTGCATGTATGTGTCAATTTGCATTGTGAAATAAATTTTTCTTTGAATTACTTATATATTTACACTTTATCGTTTGATTTCTACAATTATTCCTGGATAAGAACAGAGACACACTCAAAAAAAAAAAAAAAAATTACATATTTAAGTATCAATTTCAAGGTACTACGATCGTTGGCATCGTATGTGTCTCTTATCATAGACGATTTGCATCATTCGCACTGAATCTCATATTGTGCATATGCGTTACGGATTATTAGTTTGCGTGCTTATAAATGAAATTCTTTTTTAAATATCATTTAATTCAAATTAAATATTTGACTAATACTCTGAAAATAAGCCATCACAACATGAAATGTCATGAAGATCAAAGGCCATTAAGGACAATTAATATTTACGATAAAAGCCAACATGTTATACTTGCCAAGACTTGATCGATACAGACCTGCTCAGTTGGAATGTTAAGGGACAATGAGCAATAATAGCCAAGATAAATCTACCATCGCTCCGAGTCGGCTTTATTTGATCAATAACTTTTAAAAAATGAGATACGTTATTGTCATTGTAGTTCATCAGTAAATTTAATCCTATTTCAATGGATGAACATTTGCAAACTATCGCCAATCTTTGCTCAGCCAAATTCCGTGATCTTTATGCTGTTACGAAAAGTACCCAAGGTTAGACTTTATAGAAATATGAATTTTTAAAATCATTTTATATCGCATATATCCTTATTTATTTTATTTTAATGGAAAAAAAATTTAAATTAATCATTGTCACTTGTGGATGCTTATGGTATTAATTACATCTAAAGCATTGGCAATAAATTTCCGTTTTTTTACTTGGAATAAATTATGTGTGTCCAGATTTCTTCTCAATGTTACTATTTATTGTTAGCCATTCTATTATATTCTATTAGCTGGGTTTAAGCTTTTCTAGACGCTGTAATGTTGTAATTTCATACTTTTCAACGAAAGATTACTTTTCATAATACAGTGGCTAATCGACAATACTATCATTCAGCATTATGTCTTTTTGAAAGTTTCTATTACTACTCATTAAACGACATTATCATAGATTCCATACAGTGGAATTATTGATGTCCCATATATCATAGAATTATTTGAGACCATATATTATTTCAGTTTCATATCATAGAATTGGAATTATTTAAATTCACACCACTGAACTATTTAAATTTCAATAATAAATATGGAACTTACAGAAATGTTGAATAACAATGATATAACAATGACTGCATTGTTCAATAAATGCCTCAATGTATTGCAATTAGCACTTCAATGCAAGCATCAAAAAATTAATCAAGCTGGTGTTGATTTACTTCAGGTAATTAATAAATAAATGACAAAAACTTTAATGTACATTAATCATGAAATAAGTTGATTAATGTTATGAAATAAGTCAGAATATATAATTGTTAAGCTTAATTATCTAGTTGATTTAATTAGCTACATAATAATTTCATTGGAAAATTTCACAAGGTTAATGACAATTAAAATTTAATCCCATATAAATGAACTAGGAAGAAACAACTTTGCCATAAATTATATATTAGTTCTGATAATTGATTTAATCATATGCTGCTAAACTACTGAATCATAAAAGTTACCATTCTCTTCAAGCAATATGAATCAGTCTATTAGAAAGAAGGATGAAAATTAAATTTGAAATCTGTGAATTCGAATTTCTTATGCTATCACTTTTAGTAATGGATTGTCATTTGCTAAACTTTTTCGTTTTTCTTTTTTTTTCAGACATTAATTCGAGATGGACGTTTTATGAACAAACTGGCAACTTCTGAAAGTGACATCTTGATAATGTCAGCATTAAAATCTGTCACTGCATTACCAATAATTAAGGCTCCTATTCAATGTCGCATCCTGACGGTAGGTGCTTAATTTCAGTTTTTCCACCTTTAGTTTCAAAATTCAGGCTTAATTTCGATTATTATTTTTCTTTTCATTTCGAAAATCAGTAAAAAATTTGGGCGAATTGCTATGTCATTTTTTTGCAGTTAATCGTTGAAATAATGTGTAAAGAAGAACGGCGAATTACAATCGAATCAGTAATGGAAGCTTTAACGGTTGGCTGATTAATTTAATTCTTCCTGAAATATCCTTTAAAAACTCGGAATTAACGCCTTTTTATCGAAATCAATTGAAGGAGAAAGAAATGATTGAAACTATTATCCATTATAATAGGCAAAATATCAGATAGAAGATTGCATCACTGATAAGTCATTTTAAATCAAATGGTTGTCAATGACTTCAGTGTTTTCTTTTCATTCTCCATGTATATAATATAATTCTATATTATTCCCATAGCTAATTATTTTTATTTTTAATCTAATTACTTCTTATTCAATTTAATACTTACTAAAAATTAGCTAGCAATGAATTGTATTTGAAATAATTTTTTTTCTGATTTAGTTATGTATGCAAACATATGGAAGTGCCGAAGAAAGAAGCGTTCAGTTGGCTTGTCGCGCAGCTGTCACCCAGATTTTCAGCTCTTTTTGCACATTACCTCAGGTTAACCAATAAGTTAAAGATTTGTTTTATCATGATCAATTATCAGATGCTATTTGATAATGCTGCAAAAAGATAAGCTAAAATTAATCCATTACTTTTGCAAAATAACTGACAAATTTTTAATGTGTCAACTATCAACTGTCAAATCTTCCAGCGAATCAATTTTTAGAACATACATTGCCAGGAATATAGTGCCATTTTAACAGATGTTACATCATTGCTAAATGAAGTAATCAAACGCGCAAATATAACAAATCCACGATCGGATCAAATCATCATCTTGCTCGATGGTATAAGTAGTCTTCTTAGTTCACAACCAATTAACGTTGTCAATTATCAACCATTCATTAATGCACTTTGGTATGATCTTTTAACAAGTGTTTAATCATATTTTTAATTTTCACTCTTTTCTACCTTTCTAAGATAGCGAAAGAATTATGAAATTAACATAAAGTTCAAAAAAAAATTTCTAAAAAAAAAATTTACTATTCCATCATTTGTTCGTCCAGTAATTTTTCTAGGCGTGAATTAAGTCCATGCGTAATGAAAATGTTGGGGGAACCGGAAAAGAGTACTCGTGATATTGCTGAAAGTAATGAACCATTTGGACAAGGTCAAAGGTCGATGGTAACGAATAAAAAAACAATTTTTGATCATACAGAAATTATATTCTCGCTATACCAGTAAGTGATTACTCGTTTAAGTTTTGCTATATTGGATTTTATATCTTGGAATTGTATCATATCATTTTCAGGATTATCGAGCAATTGTTAAGAATTCTTGCTGGTGTTGAGGGAATGCGAAGCGTATTGGAAGCTTTATTTCATAAAGCTTTACTGCATCCAAGAGTGGATCAACGTTTCGAAGCTCTTCGTATTATTCGGAAGGTTCTATTACAACATTTTAAGATTTCGGAATATTATTGCCTGAGGCTTTTTGGAAATTTCGAAAGCCTGGATTGTTTAGGTTGTCATCGTGGAAATTTTTTCGAAGAACCGTAACAAATTGAAAATCCGGAAATGTATTGTTTTATGTTTTATCAGTGACTTGAACATTTCGGAAATTTAGACCGCAATTATGATTTTATGTTTTTTATCAATGGCTTGGAAAAAGCTAAGTTGACCTAAAAACCTGACTGCATAGATTGTTCCTCGTAGTAATATCTATAATTCTTCTAAGTGACCAAGATTCTGCTTTAATTTAAAAAAAACCAACAGTAATTTAAAACTGATTACGTTATTTAAATTCTGATATTTTTCAATTCAGATTACCAAAAATGAAGAACGTCTTGCTGATATTATTTTGATTTCGGTGAAGAGTAAAAAGTTGACACTATGGACTGTCATTGTTGATTGTATCGTTGAATGCAGTAATTCAACGAATATTGACATAGCTTCTGAAGCACTTCGAACACTGCAAATTTTTGTTAGTTACAGCTTAATCCATTCCATTCTTACGATTTAATTAGTAACAATTAAAAAATGCAGTTAAACCTTTTAAGCTTTTACAAGAAAAGAGCTAACTTATTAACTCAATTGATCTGCCAATAAAACAGATATAATTTCTAGCTAATCACAGCATCTCAAATGTGTGATGCTGATAGTGATGGCGTGTTGTTTACGGAACTTATCGATTCCATTTTGGAGTATTTTCCGACGGATGACATCTCATTACCTTCAACTGTTAATGACGGTTGAAATATTTTATAAAACTTGGAATGATTTCTTTTTATCTCTTAATATTAAAATCCTACACCGTTTTATCACGTAATTTTTGATACTGCATTAGGAAATTTGTCCTAAAGTTTAAACTTCAAAATTTTTTAGACCATCAGAGTAAATTATCAGAATCCGAAAATCGATTAACCGATTTTTTTACATGTGTTTTTTTAGTCAATATAAAATATTTTCTGTATTGTTTCAACATAAATTCAGTAAGATAATCTTGAAAATGTAATCTTAGTATAAATTCCGGATCAGATTTCAGAAAGACCTAGCGAAAAGAATGATATAAAAGAATCAGAAATAAAACAAAATAATTCATCGGAGAATTTGAAAAGTGCAGATGAGGTTTGCATGATAAATCTTCCATTGTTAACCCTTCAATTACATTTGAAATTTTACGGAAAAAATTTTTGATAGTCAATTTAGGTAGCTGAAATACTAGAAAGATTGACAACAAAATATAAAAGTCAAGAAACGACCGTAACGATTAACTGTGATTCTGTGGATAGCAAACCAGCTCAGGTAAATTTTTCATTCTTTCTTCTGCTAATTTTCAAGAAAAATATCTTAATTTAAAAAATTAATCAAGTTGAAGGAAGGAATAAGAAGCAGCTCATCCCAAGCTTTTGAATATTTTATCCTGTCACCTGTCACTTCAATGACCACCTTTTCAGCGCCATGAGCTTATCATCATATTGATTCAGAGTTTGAACTTGAACAGACATATAATTATTACCTTTACCGCTTTTCATTAACATTTTAACTTTATAATAATTAACTTTTTAATTAATGTTACAACTAAATGGAGTCCATTTACTGAATTTAATTTGAATTTACATGTAAGATCAGATGTAGTCTATGCTTCGAAGGTTTGCTCAAGGAAAATTGGATTATTTGAGAAATTTTTCAGAAGGAAATTGCAACAGCAAATTACTACATAAATGAATTGCAAAATGCTATTCCAAAATGGTTGCAACTTAAAAGTACGATTGAAGTTGATGAAGCAATTCAAGAATTTGCATCCAATTTCTTTTCCGGTGCATTTTTTCAAACAATATAGCAATCAAGATCTTTTAGAGCATTAGAATTTCAAATTCTAAGATGAATAAGAAAGAAATAGGGAAGCACAGATTCATTAAGTTCATTTCCGGATCGGAATTTTGGAGTAAAAAGGATGCAAGAAATCCTCCGCTGCTTCATCCATTTTTTAATTGAGGAATTCGGTTAAGAAAACAAGAAAAAATTACTGCACTTAGAATTTGAATTTGATGTTTTCAAGAAACTGCAGTTTAAAAATGTTCTATTATTAGAAATCAACTTCTTTGCTTATGAAATCTCGTGTTTCTCTCATCTCAATAATTGATTGCTAGATCATTTCCCACAGTTATTTTTTATCTTCTGAAAGAATTAAAAGAATTAGAGAAGAGAGCAAAAAACACTGTTGAATTTTTCAAGTGTAAAAATTTTAATAATTTTCAATTCATTCCAAATGCTTCCTTGTGTATGAAACTTCTTTCCTGCTATACGGCATATGTGAATATTCCGGAAGACTTTCCCAACAAAACTTGAAATTTGTCACTCTAACTAAATTAATGATCTGCGAATTAATCGCCGAAAAAAGCGTTTGATCATATCCATTCAATAATAAAATGAATTACAGAAACCAAAACCAAAAATTTTGCATAAATTTTCCGGAAAAAGGTTTGTTCTGTAAAATCACATTGCAGAATTCATGATAACTCAGAATAATGCTTTCGAGTTACATGGTCAAGCACAGTCACATTTCCTGAATTCTGATGCCATCTATCTCACTACATACGCAGCATTAGCTGTTGTCTTTTATGTCAACAACAGGCAAACTTTCGACAAGGTGAAATATTCTAGCAAATTTTGTTCCATTGATTAAAATCTTCCTTAATTCTTTTTGATGAACAGAAAAAAAGTTATCAGAAAAATGTAGCCTTCATGTGAACAACGAAATTTCCTGGATTTATTTATATTTGCATCTTAACCTTCTGGATTTTGTCCTAATCTTATAAAACTATTTAGTCTTGATTAATTAGTTCAATATTCGATCAATTCATAAGATATGAGTTCTTACAACTTTAACGATTAAAATTTGATTGCTTAAATTCGTCGATTTAGTTTTGGTTCATTAACGAAGTACTACATAGCGATTGCATTGTATATAGCAATGATCATTGGCTTGCTGCTGTATATGAAAATTTGATAAAATTAGAGATGGAATTTCAAACTTTGGAAGACAGCAAAATACCACTGCTAAGTGTTATTGAAGGTATATTTAGTGAAACTGAGAAAAAGTTTATCTTAAATTTAATTTTCAAATTCGATAATAGACAATTTATTTTATTTCCTTTTACGTTGTGTGATCATAGAGTAATTACGCATTCCACATAAATTTGAAATTAATTTTAGATTACACTGGGCACGGCGCCCAAACAATGAGTGATGTACGACGAATACAACGAACACTTACTAAACAAAGTAAACACTCTTTAGCTGGTATGTTCGTTATTGGAAAATTTTAATTTTATCGGAATTTAATCAAGATTTTGATATCTGATTTTATGGTATAAAAAGATTGTAAATGTGAATTATTATCTGATCAAATAATTATTCCTAAATTTGTCACTATTTTTATATTTTCAAAGGAGAACATTTACGATAAAAGATAATTGTTTAGAAATTAAAGCTATTGCTAATGAATTAATTGCAGCATGAATAAACAATTTCAGCCTGTCGAGCATATCGATGGTTTTTATTGGCAAGCTGGGCTAAACTGCTAAAAGCACCATCAAAGTTACTTTCCTTACGCAATAAACAACATCGTTTTGTTCGTCCAAAAGCTGCTGAAGCCTTTGATCAGGCCGTATACACATTATTAGCTTTTACTAGGCTTTGTATTGCATTAGGTTTGTTCTGTAATTCAAATCCTCGGCAAGTATAATTTTCAAATTTCAATCTTTTTTCAAGTTAGACTTTTACGATAATTCGAAAAGCTATCGCACAAAGAATGGTAAATAAATCGATGATAAAAATGCTTATGATTGATCATAATTAGAATTTTTTTTAACTTCTTTCTCATGAAGAAGAATTAAATTAAATCGATGTCAACAATTATGCAATATTTTATGGCGTGTAATTAAAAGAAATTTAAGAACATTTGTTATTTAAGAGCCATCTTATATTTCTGTTTTCCTAAATTGATTTTCTCTTTGATCTCATTCTTTACGTCTTTTTATTCAATCTTGCTTTATTCCATTACATTCAGTTTCTTATTCTAGTTTACTGATGCATCAACAATTTAATTCATCAGTGATTTCAATATGCTTTTATTATTTAACGAAAATGAAGCTTAAGTTCAGGCTTAGAAGAATGTAATCGACTGGTCATTGAACAGCTTATCATGGCGACATGTCCTCTGAGTGAATTGAGAAGTTTTGCAATTCAAGCAAAAATAGATTCCGCTGCAGAACGACTCAATCATTGGCCACTGCGGAAAAGTGATGTGATCGCCATGCAAACTATTTTGGATATTGCTGTGAACTGTGGGCTTCGTGCACCAAAATGTTGGAGTGATATTATTAGGTAAATAATTATTAAGCTTTAGACATTTATTATAGCTGCTTATAATTCAATAAATAATTGGAAAATAATTAAATAATAAATAATTTAAAAATTATTCTGCCATTTTTTGATTCCTTGATATCTGATCTTAATGATATTTTGATAATAATTAACCAGTTATTGTTCAAAACTTGCTGCATACTTCACAATATCAAACATGTTCAAAATGCAACTTTTTTTTTCAAATTTAATATAAGAAAATGAGAGAAGGGTTTTTTCTTTAGATTTTGCTTGATAAATTTTATTTGTAGATGTACCGAATACATCTGGGAAGTGGAGAAATATTTGTTTGGTACCATAAATCAGGATCAGACCAGTTGGACGTCACCTATTTCTTTCATTGATAATACTGCTGACACGGTACAACATGTTAATGACATCTTGTCAAGCAATGATAGCAGCAATCTGAACAATCACACAACTTGTCGAATTCTTCAATTTTTAATCTCAGCAGTTAATAGGTAAGCATGAAAAGTATCCTAGCTAATAAGTGAATCATTTGATTAAATAAATTCAAGCAATTTAATAGTTTGGCTTACAAAAATTGAAATTTTAACATATTTAGCAGCATTGATGTTTAACAACTTTTCAAAGTTAAGATAAAATGCAGAAGTATCACAATTTGTGTTCTTTCGATCCACTATCTTTTGTTCTTTTTGTAAACTGATAAGATTGTTAAAAGAGTTCAATTAATTAATTGCTTTAGTTTCTTATTTATTTTCGGATTTAATTCAAATTGCATGAACATTTGAAAGAAATAAAATTTTTTCAAAGCATTGTTACTTTCAATTAATTTATATTGAACTTGAATTTTTAATTACAATTTAAGATAAAATTTCAATTACTAACATCAAGAAAGTTAAGGATGCATCAATATTTGACATAGAATAAAAATATGTTTCAATAGAATTATTACTGACTGCTTGATTTTGCTTTTAATCAATTATTTCAATTTTTATTTAGTATTTAATTCAGGTTTTACGAACGTGCTGGCAAAGAATTGAATTTGGCATCACTTTGCGAATTAATACAAAATTTAGTGATGGCCAGTGAAAATTGCCAGCACTGTATGAATTCACAAAAGTCAAACTCATTGGCTGATCCAACAATAATGCTAGCACGAATATTTGAAATTTTGATGACACTTTCAATCAGGCCTCTAATTCATACAATGAAAATTTGGCCAAAAGTAGCATATCATATCGCCCAGGTGGGTAGCTTTCCATTTAAATTTTTTTAAATTTTTCAAAAACTTTAAAGATTAATTTTGAAAGAATAAATTATTCTTCTCCATTATAGCATTCCATTAAAAAATTCCCAAACATTTCCTATATGTAGTTTTCTTTATCAATTTAACCTCTGACCTCAAACAGGTCACTTATCATTGATTTCAAATTTCGTTTTTTTTTGTCCATTTTTTAAATTTATTTTGAAGAAATCGGTAATGTTTTACTTCTTTTAGATAAGTCTCCCGAAAACTTTTGTAAAAGACAATCAAATCCAAAATATCATTGTCTAATTTCGTTATAGGAATTATTAGGGTTTTAAATTAAGTGTAAATTGAAATTTCTGGCAGGTATTGTTTTAGTGTGCTTCATCACGTAGCAATGGAAAGCTAAACTTTTTTGCTATCGAACGTTTGGGTATTTGCATTGCAAAATTAATGATCAACGAAATGAACGGCTTTTGCTACAATCAATTAATCTTCCAGCCAATACAAGTTTGATTAAATTCAATGAGATAAAATTTCAATTTAATTTACTTACTTCCTAATAAATTTTTAATTTTTGAATTGTTTCATTCTGAGAGTGCAAGAATAGGATGATGATTTTATTCTAAAAATCAGATTTCTCATATGAAAAAAATGAATTCGTATAGTTTGGAAAATTTCGGAAACTTTTTTGAAATTTTGCAGAACATTCTTTGCGCAGAGATGTGTTTGGAAGAATCACAAGAACAGATTGTCACACTGTTGGCAACATTTGTACATTCACATGCAAATATAATTGGTTCCGGATGGCAACCGTTATTTAGTGCTTTGAAAGCATTACGCATTGAAGATCATTCAGGTATGCTCAAATTTTGCAAATATCATCTGTTACTAATTATCTACCAAAATCATTCAATTATTTTCGGAATTTTAGTTTCTTTCATGTCTTCTAATTAACATGATAATTAAGTTACTTCTAATTAACAAGCTAATTAGCAATTTTTTTTTAATTATTAGAACTGTTTGAGGAAGTAAGTTCAGTAAAATAAATTTGCCAAAATTTGAAAATTAAAAATTGCCTCAAGAAAGTTTAGCTTCCTTTGAATGTTTGATTTCCAGAAACCTTATAATCATCGGTCCGTTTTTGGTAATTTGTATTATAGGTATAGCAAGCCGAGAGTGATAATTAAACCAATGTAATTCTCTCTGGAAAAAAATTTTTTTCTAAATTTTTCTAAACTTTCCTTTGGATATTTGATTTTCAGAAAAAAAAAATTTTTTTTTGTTCAGTTTTAAATAATCTCTGCGAATTTCTATTGCTTTCCTGTGGTAAAGATTTACTAGCATTGAAGCAACTTAGTTTTATTTTATTTTTTTAAAATTTGGCTAGTAATAAATCTTATTTATGATCCAAAACTCAAAAGTGAAAGATTTAAATCTTACTTTGTAAAATTTTGTTATTTTTTTGAAATTTTGCAACTTTTTGATCACCAATTTGTTTTCCAGAATCCGAAAATAATGCTAGCGATATGACATCAATGTCTTCAGTTCAAGCAACTGTACTTGACATCTTTTCGGCATATCTTAATATCAAAAATGCAAGCATTCTAACAGCAACAGCTTTGGATTACATCACATGCGTCCTGCAATATCTTCATTCTACAGGATCAGGTAAATTTCAAATTTTGGGAATGACAATTCTGATCGAAATTGAGACTAGTCTGATTTACTTAAGTGGCATAGTATCTTTAATGAAAATAATTAAATATGGCAAAGGCTAATTATATGAGCGAATAAAAAAGATTACAGAGAATAGAACTGTGACTAAATGTCTTTCCAACTTCTAGGCATTATTATCTGAGAAGGACAAAATTGTCTTTTTTGTTTGGTATAAATTTAAATTTAACATTTAAGTTTAATATTTTTCCAGAACCTCTACCTGAAACTTTTAGTGAGAGCGAAATAAAGATTTGATTTAACGATAGTAATGAATAAATAATGATAGCAATATTGTTCGTATTTTAACTCGCATTTCTCATCCATGAAATTTGGAAATACTTCGGGTCATCAACTTCCAAATCCTGGATGGTGAACCGAATAATTAATAGTGATATCAGTATGTGAAAGCTAGTGATATTATTTCTATTATCATTTGATTATTCGATTTTTCGTTCAGAGTGTAAAAGTTGATTATGTGAAGTCAACTTCCTGAAAATTATTTGTCTGAAAACTATATTAACTTCTTGAGATCATTAAAGGTTACGTAAATTTTAGTTGAGAATTTCATAAAATATATTTTATCTTACAGAGAAAGAATCGGTAATTCCATCAACCGATGTAACGGTAGCTTCATCAGCTTTGCAAAATTTGCTGAAAATGGAACAAATGCTTCATGATCTATTTGATTCAGCTGGTTGTACTGATCAACATTTACTGCAAAGGTATTTGTAAAAACTGAAATTAAAATAAAATTATAAAATGGAATCTTAAGGAAATTCTGATATTTTATTACTAATTAGCAGTACAATTTAATTTTTCCAAACAATTATCTTTTTAAAAATTTTTTACTACACAGCATCTATAGTATATCAACAATATAGTATATCAACAATAAAGGAATGAAAACTGTGAAATACATTTATCAGTTGCTTATCAGTACAACTTGCCTTTCAGATTAACATTGCGAGAACGAACTCAACATTGTGTTGATCGATGTACCAATGTATCATTCTCGATGGAATCATTATCAACTGTTCTGATTGAAGAACCGTTTTTTGATATTAAACAAAACATTTCACCAATTGATCTGGATCGTTTGCTTGAAGGTTTCGTTTCTTTTTCATTAATTTTTATAAAATGTAATTCCTTAAACTTGTCTTGAAAAATTCAAATGCCAATACTTGTTGGCCGAAAAAAACTAAAGTTTAGAAGAGTTAAATTTTGGCTGAATAATGATGTATGAGATTTGCTTAGCACCGGAAATAACCGTACCTTGGAAAAACTACACGGCATCGAGACGATGTTGTACTGAAGTTTATTTATCATTACTGGAAGGTCTCACAGCTGTGACTTTTGTTTGTCCTGCATCGTTACAGTCAAATCTACTACGAACAATCGCCGATTTAATCGAGAAACAAATTGATAGTAAATTTGGTATATTAACTATATTTTTATTAGTATTTCGAATTGTTGGAATTGAAAAGTTTTTTTTCACTTTTTTTTTCCAATTGCAATAAATTCCAAATTAGGACTGCAAAAAAAAAAAAAAATATTTGAGACCATTTCATTTTATGAAATATTTAAAACTGTTTTTTTTTTGACATTCACAGGTATCGACTTCGGTGCATATGGTTTATCAGTGCTTGTTTTTCCTATGCTACAACAGTGGATGCGCAAAGATGCGATAAAATATGAAACTAACTTGAAACAAGCAATTGGATTGTTCACAGAAGTTGTCAAGCTGTATTTACTACGAACGAGAAGTAAAATTCCAATACAAATTGCATTTCTTTTTTTTGGAGTAATTTTGAATTTTTATAATTTAGTGCAAAAACTATGCAGAAATTTTGCCACATTTCCGCGAATTTTGTTTTTAAGTTTTTGTTGTAATTCGGAACCATTTTGCAGATAATCCATGGATCGATCGAATATTCTTTGATATGTTAACTTTGCTAACTGAATGTATCACGAGTGCTACAAATCGTATTGCACGCTTGGGTTACGCATGCTTACGCTTTCTGATTATGTCTACCATTCATTCCTCAACAACCGAAAGGTGGACAATTATCGTACGAGCATTATGGAATGCAACGTAAGTTAGGCCAATAAAAATATGGATTTTCCACTTTCGTAAGCTAACTGTTTTAAATCTGATAGATTTCAACAGTTTTTGGCATCTTTCAATAATTGGCAGCTTATAAAATTTTAAAGTTCCGAAATTACTTCGAAACCTTAAAATTCCTATGTTTTCAGAAGCTCGACTTTGGCTCATCTACGACTTTTGATGCAGCACTATGTCGTTGATTCATGTGATCCAAACGGAGATCTCGGTAGTGTTTGCATAGCTGCTGTTGAAAATTCAAATTTTTCATGCGAAACACTATTATTGGCTCAACAGGTTAAACTTACTTTATCAAATTAACTGTCAAATAATTTTTTTGTGAATTGATCCTTCGAGTTGAACTTTAGTAATATCTGGATGAAAATTAGTACTACTATTATCATATTAATATTTATTATTATTATTATCATTACTGTTATTATATTTCACTGTTAATATGGTTATTATTAATTATTGATATTAATCATTAATTACTATTACTAATTATTATTACTAGTTATCGCTGTTATTATTATCATCATCATTGCTGTTAAACCATTATTATTATTACATTGCTGTAATTTCAATAAAACTCCAATCCTTTTTGATTGTCTAACAAAAATTTAGAAGTCAAATTTATTTTAATTTTAGGTTTTCTTTATGGATGAACAAATCTGTTCAGTGACAGAACCAAAGGAAACAAGGAAACGTGAAGTGGTACTCTGTAATAACGATGGAATAGAACACAGGTTTACAAACTAATTTTCAGCCGCAATCATAGCTAAAATGCTGAGATTTCAGGATTATTGGTGATGAACTTGTTAGCATCGTTACTAGCCATCAATATATTCTGGAATTAATTGGTACCTTATTACTGAATGGAATCGATTTACCAGTCGATGGACAAACTGCTGTATTTTTGAAAAAATTTAATGAGCAAGCTGAAAGTGATAACGAATGTTGGCTCCTTTCTGTCCTTTTAAATTTTGATAATCTGTCGTAAAGTTGAGGAATGAAGTACGACATTTAATTAACTTTAATATTAACGATAAACTTTAATAAAGCTGTTCAGCTAGCACATCGATTGTCAATATTTTATTTCATCTTTTTTCGCTTCAAAAAGAAATTGAAAATTAGACAAGTTTTTTTTTTTTTTTTTTTCAGGTAATCTGCATAAGCTATCACCGGATGATATTACAGTTCTGTTTCATTGTCTAGATGGATCACTTTTAGTTGCACGAAATTTCGATAAGCGTTCAGGCCTGAAAATGCTCATTCAAGCATTGTATGACTTTCCAGTCCTACCAAATTTATGCAAGCAAGCAGTCTTAGCTTGGACTATACGTTCATTGGTAATGTATGAAATAGTACGAAGATGTCCGTTGACGAAGTTTGTTTTCCTTCATTTAACTTTACTTTCTTATTTAAAATTGGTTAAGCTAAATTCTCTGTTCTTTGTATCTAATTTGCTTTTTATTCACTGAATTTCTCGTAATCTAAAATTTATAAGAAATTTAACGTAATTTTTTAGAGAAAACATTGTTGAATGTTTGTCGTCATCAAATGAAAATATAAAAGATGACAGATATTACATTAAACAACTTCAATTATGTCATCGTGAAGTATGTACATATCTATGTTGTATGGAGAAAAAACTGTCAACCGAAGCACTTCGTCATTTGGCCAGATCACACATTACTCAAGTTGGTGTATTATGAGAAAAACAATTTATCATGTCTAATTAAATATAGGACTCTCTCTGCATATACGTGTATGTATCCGATCTAAAATTTTGTTAATTAATGTATTTAAAAATGTAACAGAATCATAAGAGTAATGATTACCTCTTTGCATATTCAAAAAAATTAGTAAAAATCTTTGATTTTTGAAACAAAATCTTTTTTTGTTTTATTTGATTGACGATGCCAAGTATCCAATGCTCACCTTCTTTTAATCTAGATTTTTTATAAATTCCATTTTTTTTTTGATATGTTCGAAAAGCTTCATCGAAAAATCTTCATTTCTGATCTTTGAAATCAAATTTCTTTTTTTGATATATTCGGAAAGTTTAATCGAAAAATTTCCATTTCTGATCTTTGAAATCAAATTTCTTAATTTTTTTCAGCAAATTACTCTCGTTCGTAAAGATGCAATGGATGAAAATTTGTACAAAGTGGTATCTTCTGAACAAACTACCGAAATTATTTCTGATTACAGACGTTCGAAAATTGCTCAAACGTTAGTACCATCAACGAAACGAGCTAATCCATTCAAGAGTAATAACGAACAACAAAAAGTTATTCCGGAGGAAAAACTTATTCTCTCTGTAAGTTATATTTAATAATTCAAACTGTCGTTTTTTTTTTTAATAAATTCAATTTAATTCAAAATTCATCTTGGTTTTATCATATTTAATAAATTCAAAATTCAAAAAAATCTTGGCAATTAAAATTGTACTATCCTTCCATTCTTGAAGAATGAAACCAAAAATCTTTTATAGAGTGGATCTGATATCAAAAAATAAAAGTATAAAGATCTCTTATTATTTTGTCTTTTCTAATTAAATTTTTTTCCTCCATTCTGCAATTGTTTACTTTGAATAAGAGAGTGTAAGTATCACAGTCCATAAAAATATCCAACACTCTTACTTGTTTATAAACTTTCATCCTATCATTTACAATAAGCAATTGCAGGATGGAGAAATCCGATGCTGCGCATGGACTGAAATGTCTTTGGCAATCCTAGAAGCATTCTTGCGTGAAGAAAGCGGACAATTCGAGAAATTTCTACCTATAATTTATGAAAATGCAGCCATACTTATATCTGGTTCATCCAATATACGGGTACGCGAATTTGCTGGACGACTCCTCCGTAAGCTCTCAAGTTTTTACCATTTTTCGTAACTTTCTCAGTGTTTTTTCCGGCAAACAAATTTCCGAGCTTCAAAATCAATCTTTCGCATATCTTTCAAATCGATCAAAAATTTCAAAGAAAAACTATTCTTAGGTTTTAAGTTACGAAAAATGGTAAAAAATCTAGTGAGCTTAAATTAGTTCGATCTAGTGAGCTTAAATTAGTTCGATCAAAAATGATATAGTTCAGAGTCACTTCATGCTTTATTATGGATTCCAAAAATTTTTTAATTTTCTTAAAATTATAAACAGCAAGAGTAAGTGAGGAAGTCTATTACACTGCCCAACATAACGGCTCCGATATGTGCTTTAACAAAGTATGCTTTAACAAAATTATTTACAAAAACAAATATTTTAAATTTTTCATTAATAACAGAATGAAACTACTCAAACATATCACGTTTTCTTCCTCTCTTTTCGATTTCCTTAAGTTTTGTATTAACTGCACCATACTGTTTTCTGTTGAATAATTCGTATCCTTTCATTATATTATTGAAAAAGAATTTTGCTTCAGCATGTGTACTTAAGATAGCTCGTTCCAATATATATAAATCAACACCTTTACTTTCCACTGTTGCATTACTCTGTATAAAATTATTAAATCATTTGATGAAACTTCACGGTTTTTGGATTCTTTTAAAATTCCGTTGAAAAATCTCGCAGCAACCGATCAAATTCAACGCGATTCGGTTTTTTTTTTTTTTTTTTTTCAAATTAAAGAAATAAAAATCTAATTCTGCTACTTCAAAATGCTGAAAAACTCCGCCATTTCGGCAAATTTAATTAAATTCTATCAAATTTTGTAACCTCTATTTATAATAAGGTTTATAATGAGGCGTCAAATAAATAATCTGATAAATATTTGTATCTTAAACATGGCAGAAGTACGAAGGGACGGAATGATTTTACCTCAGCAAGACCAAAATCGATAAAAACAATCGTTTCGGGGTTTCCATTCCGAAGAAGAATATTAGAGGTTGTCAAATCACCATGCGTGATACCGCCGAGATGCAATTTTGCTATAATTTTTCCTAATCGTGTACCAAAGTCAGCCATCATTTCCTAAATATTCACTGCCACTCTTTGTTTAAACCATCTAAAGAATTGTATTCTAAACTAACACAACACAGTAATATTAAAATTATTGGTGCAATTTTAATAAATTCAGGAAGAAATGAAAAAAATCGAAGGAAATTTTTCTTTTAAATTTTAGAAATAAAAACAAATTTCTCATACCTCAAAGTTACTGTTATTCTTAAAATCATCGATGAATTGTCGAGCAATGATACCACTGGAGATTTCTTCCATAATAAAACAATTTCGATCAATATTTACAAAATATATCGTAGGTACATCAATTCCCATCTAAGCAGAATCCAGTTTTATTATTTTATATTGCTTCCAAAACAACAGTGCAAAAATCGACAACTAACCATTTTACACTTATGCAAAGCAGTTAGTTCAGCTTTAATTCGTCCCTTCGTCAAAATCAAATCTAGCGATGGATGCCTGAAACAATGTTATCTAATTTCAAAATCTTGATTTTCACTAAATCAAAAAATCATATTTAAAAACAACGATAGAATTTTCAGATATGCTCCATTGTTTAAAAAAAAAAATCCTCTTAAATCAAAAATTCCTTTGAAAAAAGTTAAAACGATCAGAATTCCATAAAAATTTCGTCAAAAAAACATTATTTTCATTTGCAATACCTGTAAGTTTTAACAAATCGTTGTTTAATGACTGCTTTCCGACCAAAATAGATACACCGGAATAGATGAGCTTCAGCTCCCTGCTTAAATGGTTTGAGTTCCTGCGAAAGCCACTGTGAATCAACTGCTTCAGTTCCAGCTGTTTCATCCATTAAAATTCCTGAAACATGATTCCGGATATTATGAAAAGTATTTTTTAGAGAATTGTATCATCAAAATAAATACATAATCACAGCACTCAGAAGCCTTCCAAATGTACATAATGCATAATGTTACCGATTGATTTCCCGATTTAAGAAATATTGCAAACTACTGAAGCCATGGTAAGCATCGAAAAAATGCATCCATTAGATTTCTTCTTTGGACCAATGCTCCAACAGAATAATGTCAACTTAGCCATTCTAGCAGATCTCTGTTAACAAAGTATGAATTTGACTCTTATTAGTTAATTACTGACAATCACTAATGAAATGAAATTATTTGTCTGTACCGTACACGGAAGAGTTATTATAAAACTTAGTATAAATAAAATCAAAAATTACAATGCTATGTCCCAGTTTTGTACAAAAATAAACACAGCAAAAATATACTATTTGGTAACATAGTTGCTACGGCAATCAAAGAATTTATATAACTTAAAATTCGAATCAGATAGAAGAATTTTATTACCTTCCAAAATAAATGAACAACAATCTAAACCAACAAAAACAATCAAATGAAAATCTTGGATTTAAAAGGCAATTTTATACATTATAAAAATCATAATAACAATACAGCATTAATACAGCCATCATTTTCAGGATTATTTGTTACTTGAGCATATTTTGCCCACACTACTTTACCACCTTGAGTAACCATACCAAGTTCCGATATATTTACCTGGAATTAATCATCACGGAGTAACAGTTTTCTACATAAACATTTGAAAAAACACTGCATATTAAAATAATTAACCGAATATTCTAATATCAAAAAAACATGGAGACAAATTTTCATATATTATGACTTGAAAACAAGATTACTTTAACGAGTAAACAAGTTCAGCCAAACGATGGTAAATGTAAAAGCAAAAAAAAAAAAAAAAGAACCTAAAAAAGTAGTGCATTAAAATAAATATTAAAAAAACTTATTCAATTGAAAAATTATTAATTCTCACTTCAATAATTGTTCCTTTTGTTATAACTCCCAACGATGTGTATAGAGAGGAAGAAGGATTTTTCTTCACTCCAACAATAGGTAAATGAAATGTCGTTTGCAACTCGGGATGTGTTACATGAGCCTAAAAAAATCGCATTTATATTTAAACAGTGATGTAGCAGTATTCTTCTTGAATTAGTTACGAAAAAAGGAAAAGATGAAAATTTGAAATGCTAGCGTCAATATCACAATTTTTTTTGTTTCCTGATATTTTTATGGATAGCCTTCAATGAAAAATTATGTTGAACAGAAAACAACAAAAAACTTGTTCAGAAAAAAACTTCTCGTTAAAAAGATTAATGAGAGTAAGAAAATGTATTCAAATTTTGCACGAAAAGGAAAGTCTACTTTTTTAAACCGTAAACCCATAGGTCGAATGAATCGCTCAAATTTTGCTGGCTTTCTCGTGAATGATTCACCAACAAATGTAACTTTTGTAACCATACGTTTCCATCCTTTTCGACGAGTTTTACCAGTTTTCACTACTTTGAAAGCCTCTGCATCACTCATTGCCTTGACTGATGGTATAGGTACTTGATATTTACCCTGGAAAACACTCAATTTCTAGGTATGTTTTTTAATAGAGAAGCTTTAATTGATTTGCCAAGAATTTGCAAAATTCCGAAAACAATCACTGAAATAAAGACACATTTTCCGCAGTGGTTTAATAAATGGTGAGAGATAACTAAAGAAATATTTCCGGAAATTCTTCGAAATAGATGAAATAAGAAATATAACCAATTAAAACATTCACTTACCGCTTTTTCCTTCCGTTTCTGCTTGATCATTGATGACAAAACCTTACCGGTCGTTTGCTGTTGCCTGTCTAATAGATATGCTGGTACCACACCTCTTTCAGGTTCTTCACTTGTTCCTGTTTGCTGTTTCTCTTCATGATGCCGCAGCAATCGTCGCATCTCCACCTAAAGCAAATTTTGATTCATATGCGAAAATTCGAATCGGAAATATTAAAACGGATTTTCCAGTAGTTTCTAAGGTCAAATTTAAAATTTCACAGTAATGCACAAGCAAACCTTTTCAGCATATCGTTTTTTGTGATACAATTTAGCTTTGCGACCACGGATTTTCTTCGCATATTGAGAACGTTCATGTCCAGCTCGAGCATTACGTTTTCTTCTGCAATACAAAAAAAATACGATAACACAGTTATACGATAGCATCCAAAAATATTACAATCTTCAATCTCCACAAATTTCCAAAAATTTTCAATTCTATTGCTTTTATCGATATAGATAATAAATATTATAGGTAACTTTTATCGATATAGATAAAAGAAAATTCTGATATTACGATAACTCATAATATCAGAATTCGTAAATGTATAAGTAACATATGTAAATTTCTCACAGTCTTTCCTCATAATCCAATCGACGTCCATGACGTTTACGATGAAGTTCAATATGCTCGTTTTGTGGCTGCAAAGATACTGCTATTATAAGACTATAATTAAGTGAGGGAAAAAATTTTCACTTTTATAGCTGTATAAATTAATATCGGATAAGTGACCGATTACTCTAAGTGTAATGAGAAATGTATGCTCTTGCCGTAATATACAGTAGAAGAAAATCGTACAAATCAATGCTTAAAAAATGCTTAGTATCCTAAGAAATACGTATATTCCAAGACGTATATTCAAAAGACGTATATTCCAAGCATAGTATTTCATTAATCAGTTTAGTCATTTAGTCAGCAATCAAACAAATTGATTCTAAAATTCAAAGCGACCTACCATGACGGATAATAATTGCAATCATACAAATACGACTTCTAAACAGACCTGAAAAAAAACAACAAATCTACAGAAAAAACAAGTTTAACAATAAGTTCTGACAACGTATATTTCTACAAACTTTACATTGCTAGCACTAAAATGCTAAACGTAAATCAGCACCAACTATTTTCATATCGTATAAATTGTAAGCAAATGATTGGCAACTAAAACTTCTAATGCTTCAAACATTACAAGCCACATTCCTCATATTTGTTGCTACCGAAAATAAGAAAAATTAATCAAAAGAACTTGTAAGAACAAAAATTTATCGCCTTCCCTACTATCTATCCTTATCCTTTCCGGATCAAGAAATTTTATTCAGCAACTTTTGCATTGCCAATTCTGAAATTTTGTGAAATATATAGTGAAAATTCAAGAGTTATTCAAAAAAAAAAATCAATTGAATCGTACAAAAGGAACGATTATTTCAAAAATCAACAAAGCACAGATGAATTTTACTGAAACCGTTTACAATTCTATAACACAGAAATATTCAAATCACACTGGGTTCTAACAGAAAAAAGAGCACATACTTAACAGATTTAACTCACATTACTATACTTTATCTTTTGATTTGTAGGAAAAAATTACATCCAAGTATTTCTTACGTTTCTAACTGTACCCGGAAAACTGACCCAAAAACATTATAACTAGCAAAAGACTCAAAAAGAAGTCAAAATAAAATTTAAAGTGTCTTGAAGTTTCTTTACTGATTAACCAAAATCTTGATATTACATCATCAAAGTAAAAAAAAAAAAATGGAATACCTAGTTATAATTGTTCAATTTATTCGATCCCCTTTTCCTTCCTATTTTCTCCAATTTTTAATTCACCCGTGATTTTCGAAGGCTTATTCAAAAGAATGTTAAAAACCGGAATTTTAAATCACAAAAAATAGGCAGCCTAATTGAAAGAACTTTCATAAAACCGGAATTTTATGATGAAATATTTGAAAAGACTTAAGACTCATTTCTCCTTACAGTAATTGAAAATAATTTTCTAAGAAGAACTGAAACGTTCTCCCTTCTACTCAGTATAGCAATCGTATTCAAATACAAACTCTCCCTTCTTTCTTTTTTCTCCCAATAGACATCAGCTGAACGTTAAATAAAAATTATCTAATTATAAAAGTCTCGAACTGATGTATTCTTTTTCATTCAATCTTACGTTTTCAAATCAAATGACTTAAAAACATAAAATTCTAGCAAAAATCTGTAACTTATTCGAAAGAAGAATTTGCATCCCTAGGTACTTCTAAAATCAACCAAATACAGTTTTTGATATCACCTGAAAACCTTGATTATTTACTGTATTCCAATCACATCATGTATGATGGACGTGATTATGATATTGATAACAGAATATTAATACATTCATCGACTAATATATTCACCGAGTAGTATCTTCACCGACTAGTATATTTACCGAGTAATATCTTCACCGACTAATATATTCACCGAGTAATATCTTCACCGACTAATATATTCACCGAGTAATATCTTCACCGACTAATATATTCACCGAGTAGTATCTTCACCGATTAATGTATTCACCGACTAATACATTCACCGATGAGTATATACCATTCCCTCATCCATTTCTCTGCTCAAATGGATTCATTATCTTCTCAAAATTCCCGAACTGGAACACAAAAATATGATTCTTATAATTCATTCCCGATTTTTGCTTTACTTTCTATAAACTCCCCTTAATTATTACTCCCAACAGGGATTTTCCAGAGAAATCGATCAGAAAAACATTAAGAAAGATGATGATGAAGATGAAAAAGGAAGCATTTTCAAAAGAAAATGATCACAAACACTAGTCCGCAGACAAGAAAAGCATTATTATGAGCGGAAGATCTTTTTGTAGGGAAACTCCGTCGGCGAATGACGCCGTTTACGCCTTCGATGTACTTGACGCGATAGAAAAGTGTTCAATTCAGTATCACGCTGTGGACAGGTTACATTAGCAGGGATACATAGTGCCTGAAATTAGTATAAATTTTGTTAACAGAGGAGGAGAATCAGCAATAAGCAATATGTTTCAGATAGCAAAAAAAATTACCAACTTGCTGAAAGAATGAAACTGCCGGACTATCAGTTTGTTCCGGAGTTGGACTCCGCGAAGAATACCCGTATTCCGCAGCACAAACAATTTTTGACAATAATTTCCAGACATCATCAACAGAAACTCCATTATAACGACGCAAGGCATAAATTTCACGTGCAAGAGTTTGCCTACCCGCTATAAAACCTGAAAATAAATGTCAAGCATCACTTATCTCATCAAGTTTGAATTAATCAAAATTGATTCCACTAATTTACTACATATTGCACATGTATAATACTCTGATTGAATGTCAAATATCTGACATATAACAATTAAATTTTCATCTAAAGGATAGTCAATAATAACAGACTAATTTGCATGAGTTCATATTTTTTGACTGTATCCCTCAATTTCAGAATGCTGCTTTTTCCCGTAGATGGGATCATCTTCATTGCTCCGAAGAGACATAAAAATATGTTGATATATTTCGCAGTATCTTATATTGCTATAAAATCCTCATGCGACACCAAATAATAGCAATTTTTTGATAAAAGATTTCAAAAATTGAAATATATCCTTTTCAAATAATTTATATCCAACAGAAAATCAATTTTTCTTCCTATTTATTTCCCTTTCTATCTTCAATGATTTTATAACGATTAATGTACGAAACAATCAAAAAATGGTGCTTTAAACAGTTCTTATCAATAGGCTATTACTTACGACTTTATATCTAACTTGTTGCTATGTTACAATATCAATATAACAAAAGTTTCAAAAAGTTGATTTGTAGGAAAAATGATAACATACCTCGATCATATGCTTTTTTCTTATGTTCAATACCACTTTTGTAAAGTTGAGTAGTGGATGCTGCAGCTGTTTGCATTGCTTTCCATGATGGATTCCGATATAGGAGTGTGACTGATTGAGCACAACCCTCAAAATCGTTCCATAGTAAATCATCACCTTCATCATCCGAACGTTTACCACCACCTTCAGTCATTGAGGTGGAAATCTGTAATAACAATTTTGTGCTTTTTTTTTTTTTCAAAATCATTCCACAATAAATCACCTTTATCACTTTATCATTCATTGAACGTTCACCATTATCTACACTTTTTTTTTTGTATTTTTTGGCTTTTGAATTTATCAAAAAATGAACTGTTATATTTTAAACTGAAACATAAAGCGGTAAAAAAGAAAGATTTACAATTCTTGCTGTTAATGAAATTACTAACAATGTTAAATATGATAAACAATTTTGCCAGTTAAATAATTAAATATTCAGGAAAATGATTTATATCAATAATGTCTGATAATGATAATGCCAAATCATTTAAGATAATCTGAAAAATTATCCTTATTTTGATAATCGTTGTATTTTCAAGATAAAAACTTTCTTGGTGCATATTTAGATCCTAAATGACTCATAAGAATCTAAAAATTGAGCTGAAACATACAGGTTAGAGATATATTTAGATCACATTTCACTTACTAATTTAAGTATTTCAGCAACCGATTCATTTATTTCAAAATAATAAAAAAAAAGCTCAAATTTCATTAAATTAATTTGCCCAGTAAATTTTCAAAGATATGAAGAGAAACACTTAATCCCGGTTGAATGCAAACAGCAACTAAACAAGTTTCGAGGCTGTACACAGAAAAATTTTAAATGCCTTCGATATTGACAAAAAAAAAAAAATGTAAAATTTAAGCGACGAGTTCATGCCGATGCGACCAAAAAAGTGTCGCACTAACATTTCAAGTAACACCCGACAATGATGGCAAACTCCAGAGCAGTACCTGACCTATCCATAAGCTCAGCCCCGTCTTTCATGATTCCGAGGAATCTCCGAGGAGCATCTCAGATCATCTCTAGCTCTCACTTCTACTCTATAAAACCATTCTCATGAAGCACCTAAGCATTCCAGAAACCAGGCTAACTGCAGTAACTACACTTCCCACTCAAAGCCACCAGTACATTGGGAATGGATTTCACCGAGAGAGTTATGTTTGCCACGATTTGGTATACTGCGGGAGAGGAGGAAGCTATGCTAAATACCACAGTTACATATTGCGGCTCGGCCAAACAAGCCTACCACAACGGGAATGATTTCGTCAAATCTTTCACCGATAAACTTTTCCACGGGACTTTTGGCATATTCTGTCTGTGATAATACCCAACTTAGGCCTAAATTTTATTTCTTTTTTTTGTTCATGTAAATTAGTGTGAATATGAATGAAACTTTTATTAAATACACTGTAATTTTAGAGACATCACACTAAGTATTTTAAGTCTAATAGATTTCACAATGCATTTTAAGTCTAACAAAAAAATTTCACAAAAATTTTAAATTTTACGATTTAATTTTTTTGAAACCTTTAAATCGCAAACAAGAAATAATAATCAGTGGAAATAGAGAATGGGAAAATATCTATATCGTTGTAAGAATGAGAAAAACAGTTTAAGAAGTTTAAAGAGTTTAAGGCAAGAATTTAAGGTTTCCGGAATTAAGTACTGTTTTTTTTTTTTTTTTTTTGCTTAGACAAATTCAAGAAAGATTTCTTTTATTTTTTACCTTTATAACTATAAATGATTGCATTGCATGATAAATGAATCACAAAAAAATGGGCGATTCGGATACTATCCAAAAAAAAAATGTATTTATTCTGAGTAAAATTTTGTATTCTGTTTGGCATGATCCTGGATGATTTGAGCCGGTTTAAACTGCTCCGATGAATAAGCTTCTGCATATCGTAACATATTACCTACAAGTTTATCTGCACCATATAAATCGACAAAGCGGAATGGGCCACCCCAGAACGGAGGAAAACCAATACCGAACACCGATGCCGTATCGCCATCTGACTGAAATCTGACTCTTTTTAAATTAAATCTTGAAACTGTTTAAAAATATTTTTCTTGCACTATACTCCTGTATGTATTTCTCTCCGTAAAATGAATGAAATTTGTGCAAATCTGAAATTCGAACAAGTTTTTGTGGTAACATTTTTTTCCACCCCATTATTTAAAGGTATTTAAACAGGGTCGACAAGTTGGAAATCATTCAAAGGTAACATTAAGTTTTTCATCCATCTATAAAATCAAACATGTCTTTGCCTTATTTTTTTTTTTTTTAAATTATTTTATTAGGGAAATGAAATTATTTAGTGAATAAGCAGGCTTACCGGAGATGAAATGATACCTTCTTCAAGACAAATAGCTGCTTCATTTACATAGCGGCACAACATTCGAAGTTGACGATCAACAACGTTACTTCTATAAAAAAAGGTTTTATCGTATCAGATTTAATTGAATTATACTAAATGTCGATATAAATAAATGTTGTTAATTAAGGAATTCAGTGGATCAAGGAAGGATTTCTGTTAAACTAAAAGTTGGATCTTACATAGTCAAAAATTAAAAAACTTACACTGCCGAAATAGGAGTCAGCTTGTACTTTTGAAGAATTCTTAGCGCAGCTTCGTTTACAGATTTCTTTTTACCAAGAATACCGAACTTTTTGGAGTCATCGTAGATGAAATATCCTTTACCCGATTTACGACCTTTGAACCCTGACTCAATCATTTCTTCGAGTACTGCAATCGAGCCACCACCAACTCGTGGACCTAATGCCTGAAAATATATGTGTAAACTAATAAAACTTTTTTTTTGTGAAAAAATTCATTTCATAATTATCCAGGTCATCTGCATATTTATTACTAATCTATGCTCCATACGTGGACACTATAAAATACTGCACTAAAGACAAGTTTTATTATTATATCATTAACGGGGTCACTCTGAAAGGACAGACCGACTTTTATAATTGCAGGGTCATAAATAATGAGCTCGGATCATTGCAACCAAATGTTAAATTCAATTTAATTTTTAGTTTTTTAGATTTATCAATTATGCTGTCCTCACCTCTTCCAGAAACTTCGCAACATGCTGTGCTACATCAATCCCCACTTCGTCTGCTAGCGTTGCTGCACCCACCGGAAAACCGTAATTCTTCGTAATCTCATCAATTTCTTCAGGATGAACACCTTCTTGAAGTAATCGACCAACTTCACTCATCATTGGAGCTAAGCAACGGACGACGAAAAATCCCGGACAATCCTGCATGCCAAGGTAGAAATCGTACAATTTGGTTAAAAGTTTGAGTTTGACTTAAGAAAGAAGTAAAACTTTTATTTCGAACTGCGATTTTTGTGCGTTGTGAATAAAAAAGAACAATGTCACAGAGTTCAAGTTCTCCAGTTACTTCTATAACTTCTAGATTACTCATGTTTATCACATTGTCACAGTCTCTTGATCTGTGTTTGAAAAGCTATCAAAATCATCTATCCTTGAAAGGAAACAAGAAAATTTTAAGAGTACTTACTTCTGTAATATAGCATGGTTTTAAAAACCAAGGAAAAAAAAAGCCAAAAATTTTGAGGGAATAATATCTGAAATTGGAAAATATATTTTCAGTAATTATAACTTTGCAAAATCAACGTACCTTAACCACGACAACCAGTTTATTTTGAGTTAATCCTAATTGTGTAGCTACAGCGAGAGTTTCCTTGCTAGTATCTTTCGTAGTTATTATTTCAAGTAGTTCCATTTTTTCAACTGGAGAAAAGTAGTGCATCCCGATGATACGTTCAGGTCGGGTGGAAACCGATGCAATTTGTGTGATTGGAAGTGCCGAAGTATTCGATGCAATGATACAATGTTCCGGTACTACCGACTCCAACTGCAAGAGAAATTTTCGATTTGTAAAGTAATGAAGAATTAGTTCATTAGTTCCTAGAGACATTTTTAACGTGTATTTTCGTCATTATAATCGCAAAAGTTTCGAAATACATGTCAAAACTTGCTGCTATTTGTATTAGATTTTGGAAACTCATTTTTTAATGCTCAAACACCTGTTACTAACTAATAATTCAGCTGCTAATAAAATGATTTTGGTAGATCTGGCCAAATCACTAACAACTTCTAAATTTTAATTGACAGTATATTCAATCTCAAATTTGAAAAAAGGCTTAAAAAAATGATGCTTTACTCATGATATAGACTAAGACAAAAATCCATTACATAACTTCCTCTTCCGAAATGGCTTATTTTTCACTCCTTTACTTCGTGAAGCTCTCCACAGAAATATTATAATTTAAGAATTAACAAACCTTCTTGATTATTTCATGTTTCAACGAGAGTTCTTCGAAAACAGCTTCAACAGCCACATTACACTCATGTAAATCATCGTATGTAAAAGTTGTTTTTAGATTAGCCATAAATTTATGCCTTTCATAATCAGTGATTTTTTTTCTTCTTACCATTTCGTCATAATGCTTGTGAATTTGATTCTGACCTCGGGCTAAGCCCTCATCATTCATATCCAGCAGATATGTTTGAATATCTTTGCCGATCGTAACATTTGCAATGCCAGCACCCATCAAACCGGCACCAACTATACCTATTTTTCTGTAAAGTTATGATTCAAAACAGGAGAAAATGAATCAAAGGAAAATTCCACTGTAAAAAAGAAGAGAGTGATTTCAGTCTGTCAAGTATTAAAACCTTATGACTGTAGTAATTATGTAGGTAAAAGATGATCGTTCTACTAATATAATCAAATGTCCTAAAAATTTAAAATAAAAGATATTTAAAAAATTTCAGATTTATGGAAATTTATTTATGTTTTTAGGGAAAATCTTATTATGATTTTCAGGGAAATGTTATGATTTATGGTTCGAAAGTGAAAAACTCGGGCTATATTAGACTCAGGTTTACATTTCAGCGCTTCCCCAATTAGTGAAATTTCATGTTACAAGCATATCATTCATAACTCCCTTATTTTAGATCTTCTTTTTATCCCATACCCGTTTCATACTTTTCGCGAAATCGGAAATTATTAGATGGTCTACGTTAAAACTTAACCCTTACTCAATTTTTTTTGACTCCCCAAACTTATTTCGCCTGCACTCGGTTCTACCATTGAAAATACCAATCAGAGCTTTACACTGTGTTGTCTGAGTTAAATCCCCAAAAGCCTAAAACGGATAAATATCGATTTTAATAAAAATGTAGAAAGCGTTTGGTCCTAGAAAACTACAAAAAAAAAACAAAAAAGCTTTAATAAATGACAAAAAAAGCTTTAATAAATGACTTGCAACAATAAAGCAACCTCTGATTCTTCCAGATAACCTAGATCAGGCCCTTTCGTTATTCCAGTTTCAACAACGCTCAAAATTTTCAATGGAGCCGGATAGTTTCCAAAGGTTATCTTCATAACCTGTAATAGAGGTGATCAAATGAGTTGTTTCGATTTAAGCAGGTATTGCATATCTGCACTTGCTCAAGTTTAATACCTCTTTCTCCTTCTAAAACTCGATCTTTAATGCTGTAAGAAGTTTAGGTAAATTGAAAAAACACTGCTAAGTCAGAAAGGTCGTGTATGCTGTTAATGAGTGACGGTAACATTGCTATAGTTCATTGCCACTGCTAAATTCCCGGTCTAGTGCATTGTACTGGTTAGGAAAGAATATGGTCGATAGATTAAAATAAGGAATAGAGAGGCTGTTGAAGGCGAAGATAGCATCTGACTTTAAACCACTTCCATAACTTTGAAATTCGAGTGGACTGAAACTTCAGATCCAAAATCTTCCCGAAAGAAACTGGTAACTTACATTTTCATGTGCTTTTTTCAAAACGAAATGTTTGAAGATTGGGGTTTTCGTCAGTATATAATCTATGGCTTTTTTCCAGAAAGATCCTTTGCGATCAACTTTTAGCATTCCCATAGAAAGCTGTCGTGCGGTTTCAGTAGCAATCTGAAAATATGTCTTTCATATTATATGCGATTGAAAGGAAAAATGAAAAACTTGCAGGCTAATCCAGAAAGCAAGAATTGGGAAGTTTAAACTAAACAATATTAAAGAAAGTATTTTAAAAAGATAACTTAGGTAAATTGAAATAACTGACTTCTGAATTCCTCTAATCTTCTTTTTTCTTCACGAAATTTGCTTTTTTTAAGTTTCAAAAACTGAAAAATAAATAATGTAGCTTTCCAATAAGAGATAAAGGATTTCGAAATAGACTCACCCATTCAAGATAATTGTAGTTATTCTCCTCAGCAGGCTTCACTCCAGCTCCAACAGGTTGCACGATCTGGTCAATCAGACCAATTTTCTTCGCTTTCCTAACTGGCAGTGTTTTCCCGGTAAGCATCATACCAAGAGCTTCGGTGATCGGTACCAGCTTTGGTAAACGTTGCGTACCACCAGCGCCGGGAAGTAAGCCTAATTTTACCTGAACTCGAACCATTGAAGAAAAAAAACTGTGAAAAATATCTTTCAGAAGGGTTCATGTTGCTTGACTATCCAAATATTTTACTTGAATTATGAAAAATGTTATAGTTTTGTTAAGTTATTTGACGCGTAATAGCGATAAAGGCAAGGACTATGAAATATTTAAATTCTCAATGAGAACGAAGGAAAGGTAAGAATGTGAATAGTAATATACCTCAGGTAATGCAAACAATGTTTTTGGCACATTCATGGCTATTCGGTAATGGCATGCAAGTGCCAGCTCTAAACCACCACCCATACACGTACCCATAATGGCTGCAACGAATGGTTTTTCACTATTTTCGATTCGTGAAAAATCCCTTTGCGCAAACGTCGAAAGCTTCCGAGCGTCTGCAGAACTTTCACACTGAAATATTGATACTTTTTCTGGTAAGAATATTTTTTAATAGAAACTGAAGTGTTAAATTAGATATCTAACTTTTCGAAGATTGAAATAAATTTCAGTGCTTTTTTATGACTAGTCATGGTATCTTATTAGCTTTCTATAAACCGCTTCAAAATGTTATAACCCAATCTGTAAAATTCCAACGAAAATAGAATACTCACAAAGCTCTCAAAATTTTTTATATAAATGTCAAGTTCATCGCTATGAACTGTTGTCAGAATCGAGCGCTGGACCTGAGGCTTCCCAAAACAATTTAGTTCTGGTGAGCCCTAACTGCTTAGTTGGCTTTCCATTCGTAAACAATTCGTTTACCTTAGACAACATCCCGATATCTGCACCGGCGATAAATGTATTCGGTTTACCAGATATTATCACTACCGCTTTAATTGAAGTATCAGCATCAATCTGATCCATACAATATCGTAAATCACCCGCAACTGCTTCATTCAAAATATTTTCCTATAGAAAAGAATTTAACTTCCACAATAATAGCGTAACAATAGATCAGTCTTCCATAGAAGTCAAAATTTCTAAATAAAAAGATCGAAGGGAAAAAAACGGAAATGAAAAAAAGATTGTTAATTAATTATAAAAATATATGAATTGCTATAAATGATAATTTTACTTTTGCATTAGGAAGGTTGATTTTCATTATAGCTATATTATCTTTAATTTTTAGCGTCACCGTTTCGCGACTATTGAACCCAGTCATCTCTTTATGCTTTGCAACAATTACTTCAGGTTTCACCAAAACTTTATCTAAAAACAAAATAATGTTCTTATCTCTTTGTAAAAGTAATGTATGGATTTCCTCTTGAATCTTACTGGCGCAGTCAGATTTTATGATTAAAGAACTGAAAAAAAAAAAAAAAAAATTGCTTTCGTCTAATTTTAAGTTTAAAATTTTCATCTAATTTTAAATTTAAAATTTGAGATCGAAAAGCTTACCATCCGGTTTAATACCCAAATTTGTACTTGCAAGCCGAGCAATACTTTGTATTACTGGTGCTGCAATTAAATAACATTTAATTAATTGATCCGTTGACTTTTCAAAGTAATGATTAAGTTAAAAAAAATATCTTCAACTATATTTATTCATGCTAACTTTATCAAAATCAAAAAATATCTTCAAACTATATTTATTCATGCTAACTTTATCAAAATCATTCAAATTATTTCCGTTATAAAATTTCATTCTAAATTGACTAAAATGAAACTACGAAAAAATCTCACCTGCCAAATATTTCGGCCAACATATTGATATACCTCTGGCTAATAACATCAAAATCTATGAAAGTAGAAAATAATAAGATAGTATTTAATTAATTAGTCCAGCTGAATTTTCAAAGCAAAGGATTCACTGAATAGAATTTATATTTCAATTAAATAGAATTATACTTGTATTTTTTAAATAGAACGATTTTAATAACACGTTATCCAGCGATAATGAAATGAATTATTTAGAAGGAAAAATAAATGGAAATTACTACATAGCAATAGCAATTGAAACACGATTTCTTTTCTCATTGACGTGAATCCTGAAATATCTCAGTCTACCAGTTGTCTTTTAATTATTATCTTCTTCTATCTCTTCGCTTTTTTTTCGTTTTTTTTCCTTTTCTCTTTTTCTCACTTTACTTCTCCTTGTTGTTCTCCGTCTTCAAATTTTTTATCATAACACAACAACTGTAGTAGACTTCAACTAGATTTAATGCTTGGGTTCGTATCGGTGTTCGTATCGTAGAAGCTTACTTTGAAATTCTCATATAGACAGATTCATGTCCAACTACTAGTAGTCACAACAAAGAAAATGATTGATGCAAGAAATGATGGAAAAAATATTTAGAAAAAAAAATACCGTAAACTATTATATGAATAATTTTCAGGATAGATTTTGCTTATATTGAGCTTATTTAGGATACGATAAAAATTTTCATCAAGGGAACCTGGTAATTCGTATAATTCATATAATGATGAATGGGAAGTGTTAGGAATATTATTGACTCTCTTCTTTTCTCACACAAACAGAATGATTACATTTCTAAATTTACAAATTTTTCACTTTTTAAAAGAAAATTTCATTCAATATTTTATCACTGACCTCATTCTTTGTCTAAACAGTTTAAACAATCTTTAGTTCCCAATTAGTTTCTTTATCTCACATATCTCAATTGATTTCTAATTCTGTCTTTATTTCTATTTCTCCTTCCAATGAAAAAGATTTCCGCGGTTGTTATCAATAAATGGATGATACATGCACATACCTTGCACCATAACGGGTACAAAGTACGCGCAAAAAGATCACAACAATGAGACCACCGAATTATGTTACACCAATAGTTGCAGTACAAATAGAAATTGAATTTATCGATCAGTTTTGAAAAATTACATAATTTATTATGATTATTAATAAATTAATTTCAGTGAATTAATTTGCAAAAAAAAAAAAAAAATTCTGTAAATCAATAAAATTTGAGTAAATTCATAAAATTAAATCAAAAATTTGCTCAAATATCTTCATAAAATATTGAATTTTTTTAAGTACAAATTATCAAATTACAAACTATGGAATATATATCATAAACACTACAGTAATTATCATTATCACAATCGCTTCCACTATTATCATTATCATGACATCACTTATTATCACATATTATCATTTAAGTCTCAAATTTGAAATTTCATATTTTATTCGCTCAGAGCATTAAAAGACAAATGTTTGAAGTGTCGATAATAAGTATAATAAAAGATTAGAATATTGTAGGAATGCCTTTCAATCAATCATCCTAACTTTTTCATCTCTTTGATCCCTAAAATACCGCCATAACTAGCAGAATGTTATCATTACATTGTGGTCATTCTTCTTATCATTACATTATTGTGGTCATTCTTATCATTACACTGTTGTGGTCATTCTTCCATATTTGCTATATAAAACTTATTCGTATAATCCATACTCAATACTCCCAACTATGTGACCCATCATGACCTTTAGTATTTAAAATTTTAAAAATAACACAAAACATTTTTTTAACAAATTTCCTTCACTTAAAAATATGACAAGCTATTTACAAAAAGAAAAATATATTGAAATAATTGAACGGGTCATTTCATACAAAAAGGTCAAATTACCGATAAACAAAATGAACAATGTGAACAGACAGACAGACAGACAGACGAACAGACAGACACACACACACACACCCTCACCACCGACTATCTATTCAACAAAACAAAGAGAGAAATGGGTTGAATTGTCTGAGTACGGAGAGAGAATGGGATAATTTTTCGTAGCGCGTCTGAATACGTCGATTAAGTGACGCTTGTTTCACGGAATTTTGTTGGCATCCTGATATTGCAAAAAAAAGTGTGAAAATATCGGAAGGATGGGTATTATTGGTTGAAATTTTCTCCGTATCAAAAATACTCCATTTCATCTTGATGAAGATTAATTGTTATTGATATTTAATTGAACGTTGCGTAACAGTTTGCCACGTATTTCAGTAATTCTATATACTACTCGTATTTCAGTATGCTCGTAATAGTTTGCGTAACAGTTTGCTCATAATTTGTATATACTTGATACTTCTTTCCAGTATTGTTATTCACTTAAGCATATCTATCGAGAATCTAATGGTTGAATTAAGTGGTAAAAGCGCTCTTCAACATAGCTTTGATAATTCAGTATTTATTATACCAGCAGTGGTTGTTGTCGCAATTGTGGGTTAGTTTTGAATAAAAAAAAATTTTTTTCAATTTTGATTCAATTTACCTGAAGATCTGAAGATCTTTTTATTTATTTAGCTCGTTATGATATTATTTTTATTTTCTTTTATTTATTTTACTTTTTTTTTTTTTTTTTTTGTGAATACTTAATTGTAAATCATGACAAGTTTTAATGCAGTTCAATGATTTAATTTGATATTTTAACACATTTAGAAATTAAAACTTTTTGTAAGTTTAAAATTGTTGTTGAGGATTAATTTATTGAAAGTTAAAAGTAGTAGTGATGAAGAATTGCTCTTCAACAATTTTAATATATGCTTTGTAATGCAGTTATTAAGCTTTGTAATTTTAGCATTGGTTACATACAAGTTGACGAATTCGATAAAATTGAAACAAAAGCGCGAAGAAGAAAAAAGGCGTAAACGAGAAGAAAAAACTAAAAGAAGGAGTTGATCCGTTGAAGATTAGATTGGTTTGCATTGATAAAATTTTATTGAGATGAGTGTAACTTATTGTGATTATCAATGATAGTATTACTTCTTGAATTTAAAATGTTCGTAATTTTTGGGTAATTGTCAGTCGAAAAAGCATTGAAAAAGTGAAAAGGATAAGTAAATAGTGAGACATATCAGTTTTTGAGATTTTAAATTAATTATTATTGCTCTTTTTCAAATCTATCCATTTTCGTTACAGTGTGAAGGAGTAATCATCGATCATATTTTCCGGAAATTTTTTGTATATTGAAGAATACAGATGTGAAACGCTGATGATGTTTTCATTTTCTTGTGAAGGTTGTCTTTCGGAATTTGTTGTTTTATTTTATTTTTCTTGGCTTTGTATTTATTTTTCCCATTTTTCTTCCCTATTTATCACTCATTGTCGTATTTTCCATGTATCTGTGTAACATATCGGCAATTCTTGGAAAAGGTTATATTTATTATCAACGATGGGATGGAAATATAACGAATTTAAGTCTTTCAGAAATTTTAACTGGGTTTGCTATCACTGTTTTGTCTTATATTCAGTTTGTCAGATTTATCTTTTCACAATTTAATTTCGAATTCCAATTTTTTGCTTAGTTGCCTTATTTTTTTTTTTTGATTTTATTCCTGTATTTTTAGTTTCTCTTTCCGCAAATACTTTCCTTTAAATATATATATACATATGGTGTCAGTAAAAGATCTTCTATCTCTTCTGTGTTTTTTTTTTGTCTTATTTTTATTTTTTATATTTTTTTTTCCCATTGCTATAGTTCGATTAAGAAATTTTAGTGATATTCTCCCTGCATTTCATATTAGCTATTAATAGCAAAATTGTGATTGATATCACTGTACGATCAGGTTAGATTGTTTTCTGGGATTGGCAACTTCATCCAGTATATTAGTGAGTTGTTTTGCCGCTCATTTTCAAGCGGAGTCTTTGATTATTTATCAGACAGGTGGTTTAGAGGAACAAATTTTCCAATTATTTCCAGGTTTCAGTTATTTCGTATTTCATACGCTTCATGACTTTTATCATGAAGACTTTTACCACTTGAGAAATATTCCAAGTTATTAATTTGCTCTTACTTTCTTCATGCGTGTAACGTTTGCCTTCAACCTTCCATAATCTTACCGCAATGCAACATGGTAAGTTTTATGATCTCGAGGTGATGTAGTTTGAAAGTGTCTGATCAATAATGCGTTTAGTGTACAACTTGTAAATGTTTAATTTCTGAGCTTATACAATCTGGGAGTACGTGATTTTGGATTATTTAGAATTCTGCAAAAGTGATTTGGAATTTTTGAATTTCAGGAACATGCAATTACCTAGTGTTTTTGAGATCTTTATAATACTCGAAGTGTTACATGATCGAGAGGGAAATGATAAATTCGATCAGATATATCTGAAATCTTTAAATGAAAAAAAAAAAAAATTGGTCCGAATTTTTCCTTCAATGATTTCCTCTTTTGCATCCATAAAATGAATAATGTTTATTATATGTTGCTATGGTAATTGGAACTTCAATGAAATAAATTTCATCCTTATTGATTCATTTGATTCAAGCATCAAAATTAATCAAGAAGATTGATAGTTAGCATGTCAGTGTTTCATGTTCATGAATGGCTTACGCTTGATTTAATTGATGCTAACATTTGCGCAGTTGGTGAATTGATTGAGAAACGAGGTTTGAAGTTTGTTCTTGAAACTTTCTCAAAAAAAAACAAAATCTGTTCTTGAAGAAATCGAGAAAAATATGGATTTTAATAATGAAATCTCATCCGATGCGCTGCAAAATTATCTTGAACATTTGTTAATTGAAAGTGAGGGAATAAGTTAACTCAACAAAGATTTCTGCGAAATATTACATTTTTTTTAAATTGAAACGAGAAAAGTCTAAGGATTAAGGCCTAAGATTAAGCCTAAACAAACTGGAAAATATCGATGCATTCTTGATAGAGATTATTTTATTATAGCATGACTGCTTAGGAAATCTGTCATATGATGATTAACTAATGTTTTTTTTTCATTATTTATTTATGTAGTAAATGATTTAATCTTTTTGCATTCCATAAATTACATCAGAAAACTTTTTTTGTTTAGTGAATGAATTAATCTTTGAATTTACTTTTCTTTAAATTACGTCAGGATTTTTATTATCTAATTCGACTGGATTTTTAGACCAAATAGTGGTAGGTAGTTTAACGGGTCGAATATGGATCATCGATCCGGGTCGAGCAGATGATACAAAACAACAATTGTTGAGCTGCTTGTTAGAGGAAGATTTATCCGTTGCTATATTAGACATTGCTATTGCAAAATTCATTTCCGGTATAGAACAAAATTTGATCGCTGTATTGTCGCCACATAAACTGATAATTTATCGACTTGTTTCAGGTATTTCAAATTTAATTACTTACATATCTATTATCAGTTAGTTGGATGATATTAATTTTAAAACCTTTCATTTCGCAACTGCAATGCAATTTCAATTATATAATTTCAGGTGGAGAAGTTTATCAATTAAGTACCATATATGAGCATACTATCGCCGAAATAGCATACAATATGTGTATTGGTAAATTTGGTCGTGCAACAACGCCGCAAATATGTATCCAAGATATGACATGTTCTTTGATAGTCTTTGAAGCACAACATCAACTTTTCCATTGTTCGGTCAATTTACTGACCGCTCTACATCCAGGTCCGCTCATATATGCACCTCATTCTGATTCCATCGTCATAACATCATCTTCTGCTATCTTAATTTCATACAAATATTCCGTTCTTGCTACAGCAGCATCAAGTGGAAAAAGTGGAAAACAAATTGCCGTATGTTTTCTTTTTAAGATTTGATTTTATCAAAATCAAATCATAATAATTCATAATTACTTGTCATAATTGTTGTACTTTGCTAATATTTCTTAAGCTAATCAATACTATCTCAAATTATTCTCAACAATCTTTAATTTCAGGCTAACTGGACATTTAACCTTGGTGACTATCCGCTGGATCTAGAAGAAATTGATACTGTATTCGTGCAACCATCCATTTTAGTTCTGTGTAAACGAACTTTATTTGGCTTAACTCATGGTGGCACGTTAAGATTTACATATCGTTTACAATGTGTCGCAACTTCACTTCTTGTTTACGAATCCAGTTAGTTTCAAAATTTTAACTATTGATTACTGCAATTCTTATCAATCTTTTATTCATTAATGAGTCTAATTAATTAGCTTGGAAGTTTTCGAACTCGTCACATTAGTTCTATCAATTATTTGTTTAATCTCTAGCATCCATTTTTTCTACTTCAGATTCCTTTCCTTTCATGAAAATTTATGTTATTTCCTGATCAGATAGACATAACATGAATGACAAGATAGAGAATGACAAAACAAAGATGATAAGATTGAGATCAGCTTAACACAGAATTACAAACTTTTGAAATCATTTCTTCTTTAATTGTTACTTCAATTAATTAATTATTCAATTAAATATATTTCATTCTGATAAGTGCTTTATTTTACAGCACCTGATGCATATGTAAAATTATGCATTGCAACAGCTACACGTATGTTGTTGTTTTTCAAAAATACGATCTTAATTTGGGCAGCACAACTTCTACACGATGTAATTCAGATTCGGTTATGTACATTTAGGTTAGGATTATTTTGCGCAGAAAGTAAGATGGCGATAGTTGGATAAGTTTTTTTTTTTTTTAAATTAGTTTTTGAAAAAAATTTTTTTTATTTACATAATTTTTGTTGTTGTTTTGTTTTAGTTCAGTGTATCGTTCAATGTTGGTAATTTTATCCAATTCTCGGGTATCGATTAGTTATTTGGGTACCGAACCATCGTTTTTTCGTCTTCCCGCACCACAAATACGCTTCATTGATTTCCAACAGCGCTACAAAGAATTTAATGAGCTTGAAGCATCAATACGCAAAAAACCACTGGAAGTAGTTGAAGGTATGGAATTTTCTCAAAAAATTTTTTCATTCTGTAAAATGTATTTTTCAAATTTCCATCTGCATGTAAAATTACCTTTTTTAATTACATGAAGTATGTGACTTTAATGAATAGAGATATTGCCTGCGATACAAAGAATTTGTCGCGGAAACGAGAAGAGGAGAGAATGGGAGTTATTTTTAATTGTCGATTAATACTTTTTTTTATTATTTAATTTATTTTTTATCCTAATATTACTATGATGAAAATTATTCTTATTTCGGAATTTGTCCTTTTTTTCTGAAGTTGAAATTAATTTAAAAAATAACAATTCAATTAATGGAAATAATTCAATAGATCTTTTTTTAGGCACCACACAAAGAAATTCATTATCACTGAATTGCTCTCATGATGGATTCGATTCAAAATCGGTACGTCAAAAATAGAAACTATTGGATATTTGATGACAGTTGTATAATTTGAGATATTAAGCGTCATACCAAATTTTAGATCTTATTTTACTCTGTCTTCCGAATTATTAAAAAATTGTTCGTCATAAACAGAGACGTAGACAGGAAGGTGCTTTGTTATATTAGAAAAATTTAGAAAGAGAAATGGAAAAAGCAAAAAATCAAATTTTAAAGTTAAATTTGTTAACTAATTTGTTTTTCATTGAAATAATTGCATTTTATAATAAAATTTCTTTTGTTTTTTCTAGAAGGCTGAAAAATCATTAGTGGAGATTCCATCCTTAACATTGAATATTGAATTATCGAGTGAAGTACGTCAACTTGACGTTAAACTGATATGTTCAACAGCATTTCATGTTGAACACAAATACACATCATTTCCTGCTATTGGTTTGTTTAATTAAATGAATTTATTCACAATTATTCCATCAAATTTATATAATGGATAAACACAGTTAAATTTTAAAAAATTGTTTAGTTTCGAAATATGTTAAATTTAATTTTATTTCATAGTTTCTTTCTTCATTTACTAAAGCGAGATATTTCTCTAACTATAATTATTGCTTTTATAAGTTTCATTTTATTTACATTTTAAAATAAAAGAGACAAAAGAAAAACTCTTATAATATTTTCTGTCATCTATATAAAATTGTTTATAGATGGCTCACAAAAAATATCAACAGGTATATATGTCTTACATCAGCCTGTGAATGACCTACGATGTAAACTTTATGCATTCTCCTCACAGTCTGGTTTGTTTTTAGTTTTGTCAGCAGTGATTAAGCACTTATCAAAAGTAGCTTGAGATTTTATCAAATATTAGAGGCATTTGAAATATTTTAAATTAAAAATGATATAATACTTTATGCAAATAAAATTGATTTAAATTATATTTTTAATAATTTCAATTTTCTCTCTCTTTTTCTTTTATCGGTAGCATTGAGAGAAATTCTTAATGGAATTGATAGATGAAGTAAGGGAAATATGAAACATTACTTAGATATTAATTACCCATTACTTGTTCAAACTTTGGAATTTCAAAATTTGGCATTCTTTTTCATTTTTTTTTTTCAAGAATTATTTCATATTTGATTTATCAAATAATATTACCCTCAACAAATGAATGCTCTCTATTCATTATTGAATTCTTTTTTATGATTATAATAATTCATGCATTCATTCAAATTTGATAATTCTTAAATTTTTCCTTTAAGGTGATGTGATCAGTAAAGAACTAAAAATGCCTTTGAATTTAATGTGTCATACGGTAAGCACTCATCGAAATGCACAGTATAAAATAACTCTTGAATCATCGCTAAGTGTTCTTGATTTAGCACAGTTATTTCCCGGTATTTGTTTCAATTATTATTTTTTCTCTTTTTTCATTTCATAAATTTGCCTATGGAAGAATGAAATGATTATTAGTTTCTTTAAACATACAAATTGTTTGCAGATGTTAAAAGCGAATTTTGAACTAATTTTTAATTACGTTTTCCTATTTCAATTACTTGAAATCTTCTACCTTTGTGATAAGATGATAAGAGGATGCCAAGTTAGGGCTATAATGAAATTTCTGGATAGCAAAGGATGCCAACTGTAAAATAATTCCTTTTGAAATTTACTCTTTGATTGCATTTGCTGAATTTTCATAGCTTTCAAAAAATTATCTTACGGTATTCAATAAACATTGCTGCTTGTCGTACTAGCTTATAATAACTTCTTATCGGTTAAAAATATTAGCTATATTACAAGTGAAAAAATAGTGCCGGAATTTTTCTTTTATGGATTATTTCCTGTATCAAAATATTACTATAATTATCGTATACCTTCAGAATTTGAAGTTGAAAGTAGTGCAGCAGTTGGCTTTCAACCGTATTTATCAGAAACGGTTATTTCAATCTATGCGTCTCGAAAATACAGTGAGTAAAATTTTAATAATACTGTTATTCTTTCTTGTCATCTTCTTCTATCCTGAATGTATTTTCATTATGTTTCTGAGAAATTTTTTTGCATCAGATCTGTACTTTTCATTTTTCTTTAGAACGATATCGAATTCACGCTGAAAGCCTAAATTTCATTTATTTGTTTGCCGATGAATTAATCACAAGGATAAAAGCGAAACAACCGGAAGCAAAAATAAACTGTACATTTCCATTAGATCAGATTGTTCAGGAAATAAATGCATTTGTAGAGGTCAGTGATTTCAAATTTTTCAATAATTATTGGACTAAACTCGTTGAAATTAAACATTTCAACTCTCCAAACAATCCAAAATTCTAACAAACTTCCATTAATTCGCTCAGAACTGCTATGAATTGATTGCAATTATTCCATCGAAGTTACTTTGAAATTTCCAATGACAAAAATACTTTTATCGACCTTTCATACGGCCTTTTTTTAGTGTGAAAAAAAAAAGATGGAAGAAGAAAAGGAATTGGAACGATGCTGCACTCTGTTACGTAATGTTCAAGCAGTTATGCTAACAAAACTAAAAGGAGAGCGACCAACAGAAGTGGATCATATGAATGTTTTATTAAATTATGCATATCAACAGGTCTTCTAATTATTTTTGTAATTTAATTAATTATTGATTTGTATTTAGCATAAATCTCTGCTTTTTTTCTTCAAAATTTTTAATTTTCAGCACTTTGTTTGTGTTCTTCTATTTGTTTTTTTGTTATCTTGAGAGATCTAGAAGAAATTAGTTTATTTGTTGCTGACAAAAATTCTTAATCTTTATAATTCTTTTAAGATTTTAAGCATTTCAAACTATTTCATTGTGAAATTCAAATTACAGGTATCATGTTGTGTGGATCGTATAGAACAGCTCAGTGAAGCGTTACGCTCTGCTAGTTTATCGTTATCGGCGATACTTAATTTGATAAATTTGATAACTTCTCTTAAAGGGAATCCATTACCGCTTGATGGTACTATTATCAATAATTCGGAACAGGTAATGCTTAAGTATTCTATGTTTGTTTGTCAGAAAGAGAGCAAGTAGTATATTTTTAAAGTTGATGAGAGATTAAAGAGAAATTACATATTAACAGCTTTATTGAAGGCAATACTATCATTCTCTTTAATGAAAATTATTGAAAATAAATTTGATATATAAAAATTTTATATTTCTTATACTGGTTTTATTTTTTATTTTTGAATTTTCAGTCAGTTTGGGAACGGATCAAATGGGCAATATCAACGTTTAAATCGATCGATTTAAATACTGATTTATCACCAAATGATCTACGACATATACTTCAAAGTATTTGTGAAGGTAGCTGTGATACAATGGCCTTTATAAGTGAAAATAGCAAAGAGGAAGAGGATGATGAACCACAACAGTCCGAATCAATTGTTGATCCGTTAATTCCCGGCTTATTGTCTGTTGATGAATTGAATTATTAGTAATTCTTCATTTGGTAATAAGCAACTGTAAGCACAGATAATCATATCTTCATTACTGACTTCTGATAAACAAAGAAATGATGAAAACATGTGGTTTATTTTTAGGAATTAAAAGTTTGAATTTATACATTTGGCAGAGTTTATTTTTTCTTTTTTTTTAAATCTTCAATAATATTATTTATTATTCATTACTTTCCTCTTCTAATTCTTCAACATAATTCATATCAATTCTGTATTCATTATGATCTTTCGTGATAATAAGTATTCTCTCTTGATTCGACCATTTTTTAAAAAAATTAAAGCTTAGAGAGACTTTACAAATCAGAAAGTTGAAGAATAAGTCTGTTTAATTAATGGTAACATTATTTATTATCGAGAAATATCTCAAAGAGAATAATTTGTTTCCTCATACATTATTGATTTGTTTTTTTCTTCGGATAAACTTTCAAAAGTAACATCGCTTATTAGCTGTATAAAGTAACAAAAAAAAAAAACTTTTGGATTTGCTGGTTGAAAAAAGGTGGCATTTTTGGTGAGCTTATCACTGACAAAAATTTTCTAATGCGTTATCATTTGATAAGGACGGAAGAAAATAAAAAAGAGGAGGGAATGTTATCATAGTCCGATCGATTTGCAACTGTAAAGTGGAAATAAGTCGACAAATGAGCTAATTAATGCCTTTTAAAATCTAACATTTTACATTCACCACTTCGACATCAATTGTTGTTCGTTTATGATTATTAAAAATATGTACTGTATTATTGCTTTCACATTGACACTCAAATTAATACAAATAAATAGTCAACTTATTGGTCAAGGTTAGTCTTTCTTTCATTTTCTTAGATTTTATGAAATTGTGAAAAAAAAATTGCAAAGTTGAATTTACTAAAATATTGACAATAAATATAAAAAAAATAGTTTTGCGTTTTTGGATAAAATTTGAAAAAATATTGTATAGCATTCTTTTTTTACAACGGTTAAGATCGTAATAAGTACTAGATATATTGTGAGATTGATCAATATCTATTACTAACACTCAAAATAATATAAATAATTTAATATTGTTACCATTCTTCTTTGTTAAATAAAATGTGGAAATTTAAATTTTAGGAATACCATGCACAAAAGAAGGTGCTAAGATCAATTTAGCAGATATTACACGTGGTTCGGTTATATCACCTTGTTATTATTGCATTTGTAAGGTTGGCATGATCATTCCATCACTTCAGTTTCACCAATTTCAATTGATTTCAACAATTTTAATTACTAATTTAAACTTTCAACTCACTTATTTACCATTCTGAATTTTGCAATATCTGTAAAGAAATATGACCTGAAAATTTTGATATCGTAACTTAAGCGGAGTAATGACCACTTGGAGGCCTATTTCCGGTCATTCAAAATTTATGGCAAAAAAACTGCCGAAATATACTTGCTCGATGCTAAAACTGATATATTTTATTTGATTAGCACACAGATCATAAGTGAAGAACTTTCCGGTAAACTACTTTTTGGGAATCAATCGTAGGTAATACATGAAACCGTCCTGAAATCCATATAATTTTAACTGCGAATTTCACTATTTTAATGATTTAGTCATACAGTTTTCATAACTTGATGAACATACTAGATTAAAATGATTCTGTTTCAAAACATTTTCAAACAATCACCGGAATTGATCAGTGTTTTATAAATTACTGCTGAAATCATCCTACAGAGACCACTGATGTCACTGCTACACTTTCATTTAGGGCAACTATCATGGAACACTTTTCTAGATCATTACTACTGCATCATTTAATCATTATCAATAATTTATCTGATATAATTCTGTTCAAGTTACTGATAGAGCACCATTTTTCAGGTTTGTATAGAGTTCCATCCAAACCAAGTCAATACAAAACAGATCATCCAAGTAATTTCAACTTTTTTTTTCAGAATGGTATAATAACATGCTTATTAGAAAAATGTGAATCATTGAAGAGTTGTCCTACTGTACTGGATCGTAATAATACCAGCTGTTGTATGAAATGCTTACACTGCACTCATTTGGGTATCAAACGTTACAATAATCAAATCTGGACAAGTACACAAGATGTGTGTACGCAAATTTCATGCAAAGTGATTTTTTTTGGTTTCAGACATTTAGACATTAATTAAAATTAAAATTCCAACAAATTCAATTTTTTATTGTAAAATGATGAATCACTCCACTCATTTTTAACCTTCATTCGAACTAATTATTGTTTATTGCTATTAATTACTAGTATTATTAATTCCTATATTATTTCAATCATTTCACATTTTGTACATCTGTAGTCGTAAAATTTTCTTTTTACGTCAAAAATGTAGAGATGAATTATAAAACGTGACAGATAAAATACTAGGCTGGCGTCATAACAAGCTGGCGGATTCAATGTGTATCGAATTGTTCCAATGGACGTTTATTGGCTGGATTTTGCTGTGGATTATGCTTAGCACCAATAAAAGCCCGAGATCGATGTATTCGATGTGATTTAGTATTAAATCAATGGTATCATTGTTATCGTTTTACTTGTCCTGTATTGAATTGTCCAGTATCTCAACATACGAAACATCCGAAAAGGTATTTTTAAATTTTCATTACATCTTTATCAAAAATTCAGTTCAATTGTTAGCTAACAATTTGTTATCAGCGTGTTAACATAATGTTTCATTCACAATTCGGTCAACTCATCTGTAGAAAATCTTACCAGTTATTGTAGTTTTCAGGTGCTGTCCGGAATGCAAAACTCATACTGTTATTTCGGAAGGCTCAAACCTAACCGTATCAAACGGTTCGCATTGCTTCTTTCGTACAAGACGCTATCAAGTGCATGATACATTCCGTATAGATCCATGCACACGTTGCTCATGTCAACCAGGTGGAATTATCTGTAGAAGGTTCTATTTTATTAAAATTTCATTAGTTAAACGTTTTAAATCACACTGCATATTCTTCGAAATTCCTATCAACACTCAAACATTAGTTTCCCTTACACGTTTCACGTTCACACTTCACGTTACCGCTATTCTTTTTCACACTTTCAGATTTGTTTGTCCATTCAAAGAATGTGATATGTCGCACATATTTTACAAACCCAACGTTTGTTGTCCATTTTGCTACAGGAAAGGAAATTCATGCAAACGGATTGATGATATTAACGGAAGTGAAATGATAGTAGAAGTAGGTTATACAAAAACCGAATGTTTCAGTGAATTAATGGGTTTATCAAACTAATGGATAAGAAGTTAACAATGGTCACTATCTACTAGATAAATATCATAGAATAGATTTATTATTTAAACAAATCGAATCAAACGTATATTTACAGAAACAAAATCAATCAATCAATAAAATTGCACATATATTTTATACAGAAAATGAAAAAATCAATCAGTTAGTCTTTAATTAGTTTTTTAAAAATATTTCTTTATTTCAGCACGGTACAAAATGGACATTGAATAATAATTATTCGAATTGCATATGCATTAATGGACATATAAAATGTAAAAAAACGAATTGTGCACGGAAAGGAAAATGTCACCAAGAACGACATTTAAAAAAAATAAATGGATCATATTGCTATGAATGTGAGCTAAGTAAATATACGCATGCAAGTTATAAAAGATAAATGACAACCGTTACAGTAATACATAAATTTTGTGAATAGATCCAAAAGCTAATTATAATTTTATTTCTCTAAAAAAATTAAAAAAAAATCAAAATTTAAAATGATCAGTTACTATTGCTATAAATTAACATACTGTAATAAAAAATAAAATAGCTGTTTGTTATTTGCCTATAGAAAATTCATACTTGCAAATTTCAAACATTTTTTTTAAATTCAATTTAATTTTTTCTCTACTTTTTTTAACACGCAAGTGAGTGTCATATTTAAATTGGTCCATTTTAGGCGATCAAATATTTCTGTTCTGTTCAAACTCAAATTACTTATCATAGCACATATCAATGTCTAATCAACGCATTTCAATTGTTTTTAATCAATAAATTCTAAATAAATAAGTGCTATTTCAATAAAACTTTTGCGAACTAATTAATTTTTATTTGCAGAGGAAGGTTCGTGTACTGTATTTGGTGATTCACATTATTTAACATTTGACAAATTTAATTATTCATTTCAAAGAATGTGTAGCTACATTCTTACGCAAGATTGCTCATTCAATGGGTATTAATTTAAATTTTTGATGAAGAATTGATTTCAATTTAATTGTAATAAAAAGAAAAGTAATCAATAATAAATCAATTTATTTCATTTACAGGATTGATTCACAGTTCAGGATAATTGGCGTAAATGATGGAAGATCATCGTTAACGTGGACCCGACGTGTAATTATTTACATATCACTTTTCAATGGAACTTTTTTTGCCATACATTTACTGCCAAAAAAGGTCACAACTTTCTATTGGGTCATTGTTGGAATAATGTAAAAAAAAAAAAAAAAAAATGGAATAATTTGGAATAATGGAATAATGTAAAAATAGAATACAGAATTATTTGAAATTATGGTAAATCGTATATTAGCCAAATGGGAATGTTATCTTTTGAAGGTTATACGTGAACGTACGAAGATAATTAGCATTCCGTACGTTCGCTATAATGATTGGCCGGAATATCGAGCTTTCGAAGAATCTACTACCGGACATATTGTTGTTTCATTTAAATTAATCGGTTTGAAAGTAATTTGGGACGGGAAATCGTTTGTTAAAATTGTTCTTACCAAACGACATCAATCTAAGGTAAACTTTTTCGTTTTCTGTAATTGATTGGATTTCAATGAATCGCTAAAAAAGAATGTATGTTAATTAAGCATAACTTTTCATGTGACTAGGATATGTTTGTATCCAAATATTTATAATGTATGTTCGCAGAATTTTTAATTTAAATATCGTTTCATCCATTGTAACATAGGAATTGAACATCAGTTTTTGGCCAAGCTTAGATGAAATACTTGGAAGTTGATGCAAGCGTAAATGTAATTAGAAGAAATGAAAACAGATTAAGTGTAAAAAGCAGCACAAAGATGAGGCTTGATTTTAGGTTTGCGGCTTATGTGGTAACTTCAACGGTAATCCTAACGACGATCTGATGTTCCGTTCTGCAAGCTCAACAAGTCACTCCCTATCATATTTTGTGCAGTCATGGGCTTATGATTTTCCATGTACACGGTACCAAACAAACAGAAATTATCTTAGCAATGTAAGATTTACGTGATGAAAATTTTTGAATAAAATCTGCATTTGAAATTAAACTTTTTTTCCATCCTATTCATTCGATTGAATAAAATATTTCGCTAATAGTATTATGGGTTCCTTCTTGCAAAAGGAAAATACCTAACATGTACAAATATCAATTTCAGGAAGCAAGTGATCACACATTTCCGACTATTCCGGTAATTACATTTTGCAATTTCCTATTATTGCTTATGGTTGTTTTTCCTTTTATTTGAAAATTCAGAAAATATTATCTGAACTACATTATTTACATTATAGCTTTCTATTCCACCGTTATTGCTTAGCCATAATTTACAGATCAATTAGATTGTGCTACTTCCCAAGGCTAGTATTTGAAACGGAACAATCTAACAAAATGACCTATTGTAAAGGATGATAATTGGTGTGCCGGTACAACAAGCAATGCAAAATATCGGAATCTCATCATTAAAACAATATTTTTTTCTTTATTTTATTCTTTAATTTATCCTCATCTTATATACACATATAAAAAAACAATTGCATAAATCGTAAAGTAATCAAGACTGGGATATATTAGCCAAAGACATTCGAAACAATATCATTTTTGAAGTTTTACTTTGAAAGTAATTTTTTATGAACATATTAGTGTGGAATTAGCTGAATAACAGGAAGTATTGTTCAGAAGCGTGGATGCAAAAGCAGATAATATCTTTTATTGGTCATCTATACTCAGGTAGTTTAGTACCAGGCATTATATGGCTTTATTAAGAAATGCTTTTCATTTACTTAATATCTCAAGCAAGTTTTCTTTTTGAAGAAAATGTACAAAAACTGAGATACATCACAACATATTTGACATAGCATAACATCCGGTCATAACTGAATGTTGTCGAAAATGTGTTACTTATAAGGCAAACTAGGATCAACGAGTTAAAATATGAACATAAAGAATGACAACCTTTACGTCGAAGATACCTTTTAGCATAAATAAAAAGCTTTTAATACTAATGCAGAATACGCCTACAGTCAGTCGATTCATCAACTAAACCCTTAATAAATGATTGTATAAGCTGCATATTAATTCATATTTCATGAGAAATGCTTGAAACACCGTTGAATGTAAAAAAAAAACTCAGTGGTTTTTCGAATCATATTAAAAGAACAAAAAATTATCATAACAAAAAATCATCACGTTCATTATTATAGTTGAGAATATGCTTTCGGATTTTTGAGTCTTTCGTCCATGTAATACAGTCCTGCAAATTTCGAGTAACCAAAAATGCAGGATCAGTGACTAATTCTGTTCCAACACGTACATGCCCTTGTTCCACAAAGTCACTTGCATTTTTTACTGTTTCTGCCATTTCTAAACGTTTCATCACTACCTGCAATAGAGTAAAAGTAAAAGATAAAATTTCGCTGAAATCTCAAAAATTTTTCTGAATAATATTTTTCTGAATGCACAAATTTAACATGCTCTCAACATTTGCAAAATATAAAAAACGTTTGAAATATCTTATAAAACATGCTATGTGGAAACAGATTGATTCTTAAATCTCTTTTTTTTCTTTTGAAATGAAATAAAAATTATAACATACCGGCAATCGTCGTCTACAAAATGAAGAAGCGGAAACTTTGCTGGCACGTTCTAAAGTGTCAGCAGTCGGTATAATTCCAACGGAATACAGTTTCTCCAAAAATTCTCGAACTGTTTTCATACGAAATGGATCATTTAACGGTAATTCTTTCAATTTTGTTGCAATTTCTCGAACCTGTAAAAAAAATTACAAATTCGAACTTTTCCGAAGTAGAACGTGCAGAACGTTACAGTAATCTTAGTATTTCCTTATTTGATTTAGAAGAATCCAATTTTTTTTTCAGCTATGATTTTACTGCTACTATGCTATTGCTACTTGGGAAATCCTCAAAGATTCATGCTGCAAAACTCATTCATAAAGCTTAAAAAATTCCCATAACTATTTAATCTTAAAGTTGTTTTACAGACATTTTACAACATTTCACAATGGATGGTCGATATTTTGTTATCGCAATGGCTAAAGTTTAAACTTTATATGAGTGGAAATTTACCCCATCCATTTCAATTTATTTAAAAGACAAAACTTTAATTCAATATGCAAAAACTAACATTAGCTGCTAGCGTATTGTACATCGAATAATGCTGACGCTTCTTGATATAATATTTTCGCAAGATTTTCGCCTCATGAATGTTATTATCAAGTTCCCACGAAATGAAATCAACCTTTTTAAGCAATTTCTTCTCGTGAAATTTTAATTTCCGCACCATTTCTGAAATAGACAAATATCTGCCATAAATTTTGATTTTTTTTTGAACAACATAGTCAATATGTCATGTATAGAATATATATATATAACATATTTAACTCTTTAATTAAAATAAAATAATACGTAAAATGTAGCAATTGTTTAACTTAAGCTAAATGTACACGAAAACAAAGAAATAAATCAATGAAACATGAAATAAAGTGACGTTTGATCTGCACTTTCATGCGAAATCACACAATATGAAGCGAAAACGTTCAGGGATGAAACCTTACCTACATTCAGGATGAAACCTTGCCTACATTCAGCATGAAACCTTGCCTACATTCAGGATGAAACCTTGCCTACATTCAGGATGAAATCTTGCCTATATTCATTATGAAACCTTGCCTATATTCAGATGAAACCTTGCCTATATTCAGGATGAAATCTTGCCTATATTCAGGATGAGAACTTTTATACAGAATATGGATCCAGGTCTTTCATAACTTTCCGCAAAATCAGATATCACGTTTAAATGTGAACGTCTATTAAACTTTAACTCTCTCGTATGCACAAAAGATGTCCTTCAATGACATCATTACGTCCCATCAAATATCGGTACTTTAGCACAATTGCATAACAATGCAAACAGAGAATTTCTCCCCACCCTAATATTTCAATTTTTTTTTTTAATTTTCGAAATTCACAAATCTTTCCTTTTTTTCTAAATTAACTGTAGAAATTTCTCGAAGGAATTTTTCGTGAACTTATTTTATGCATACATAAGTTCCACTCTTCCTTATCAGTTATCAGTTCTCTCTATAATTTGATAATGAATAATGATATTGAATAATTAATTTTCATAATGAATTGTGTGAATGTTTTGATGAATTAATTATTATCGCATTCATCCTCTCACACATATATGAAACATGAAAGATATATGGAAAATGGAAATTTTACTTACCTGTAACGAATGCTTATCAGTAGAAGAATGTATTTCAGACATTCTTCTTTGCTAGTTAAAGGTACTATTATTTGTCATTTTATTGAAATTTTCGATGAGATACTACTGAAGTAAACATTTTTATCAGTGAAACAATTGTATAATAGAACTAAAGTTGTTGTTATCAAACAAGTTTTTTTATCAACGTTTATATTTAGCAATAAGAGAATCGAAACAATCAGACAATGAGTTATTATCTAGAAGTAATTGGCAATCTTCATTCTCCTTCAACTCTTTCCAGATATATCGCATTTGAATCTACAATACAATGATTTCTTGTACACTTTTTTGGATTTAAATTTAATTTCTAATTTAAAATTAAATTTCAAATGCTTAAATTCTGATAAAGTTCACTGTTCTAAAATATAGTTAAATACTTTCTGTACGGTATGTTCTTTACAATTTTATCTATTAAAATGATTGACAAATTTTCATTAAAAAAGCTATTCGAAGCAATCAATTAGCTCATTCGATTTATTTAACACTTCGTCAATGTAGCCAATGAGTAGAAATTTCAGTAAGAATGATAAGATATTAATTGAACTTACTAAAATCCTTATTTTCAATTCATCAATCAAAATACATCGTATCTTTGCATTCTTCATACGTAACACTACATCATAGTTCAGTCCACGTTTTTTGACGTGTATTGCAAACGGCCAACGAACATTCTCATCGTCTGATATTATGCAGTTCACGCTATCACATTCATCCGTAACTGTATTAATGATCCAACTAAGAAGCACCGTTTCCGTTTGTTTTTCACCACAAATTAAGAAAACCAACGCTTCGGGTAATGTAATTTTTTGTTCCTGAAATAAAACTTAAACAAGTTACTTTATACATATTGAAGATAGCTTTATTAGCTTTATTCTCCGATCTCTAATATTTTTCTTCAATTTGAAACACCGATGTCTTTTAAGAAAAAAAAAAAAAAACTGCTTTGAAATAAAATAATCTTTATTCCTTAGTTATTTGCCCTAACCTCATCGATTCTTGCATATTGAACCAATCGATTGATCGTACATTCCGATACTTTAGTTATGGTAACTGTATTCCAATGACTTAAATAAATCGGTTCAAGAGCAATTCGAAAAGCACGAGGTTCTATCTTTTCAGATAAATGGATACATTTAAACAAATGCACACGGAAGAATAATGATATTGGCAAATTATGGGTGCAAAATATCTGAAAAACATCAATATTATATTCATTATACACACAATAATCAGATAGCACGAATATTTCTCATTTTTTCTATTAATTATCGACAAGTTTTTATGCGCAGTTAATGTAGGAATTGCAAATTCTTCATGAATTTTTAAAAAAGTACACTACACTTTAACATACATATCCATTGGTTTCAAAAACCTTCGGGTATTAATGTCACTACGGAAGAATTTTTTATAGTGTAATAAAATGAGTGAAAGTTATCAAGAATTAGATGAATAGCTCTTCAAATCATCTAAATTATCATTCATTCTCTTTAATCAGTTAAAGTTGTATTGTTGGAAAATTTTCAGAAAATCAATAAAAAATAAATTTCTCTTTTCATATAGTCAATTTAATTTTAATCAAATCTGTAGTAAGATTTAAATACAACATTTTACTTCAAAATACTTACTTCATAAGTAAATTCAGAATTTTGTGAAAGTCGCTTGATTGGTATTACTTTCGTGAATATTTTATCTATAAAAGAACAGTATCATCATCATCATCATCATTATGGATCTGTTCTTTGCCATCTCTACTTATATTTAAAAAAAACTCTATTATAAAACAAAACCTTTTCCCTCAGCAGTTACTGTTTGATAAGATGATGTAGTTAGGGCTAAATACCACTCAATCATTTCAAATGGTGAACTGTTTTGTAAATGAATTATTAGTAATGAAGCGCCAGAGCTTAATTTTTGTCTCTGAAATGTACATATTGATAATTTGAAGAAAGGAAAACAACAGAAAAAAATTAAATAATATATATGCCAAAGAATATTATATATTATAATTAAGCTAATTCAAATGCATAAATGTGAATTTTTGTGTTTTTACATATATCGTTATAATAATAAAGATTAAAAATTAAAATTATATACTGTAATCAAATATACTTCTAATTATGCATTTCATATTATTATTGAACATTTCATCGAATATATTTCTTGTTAGGATTTGAAACTTTATTGAAGAATTATAAGAAAATGAATCATTATATGATAATATAAGCTTCGTTTAAACACATACAAAGAATATAGCTAAATGGAAATATGGCAAACTCATAATTGTAATGCACCAAATTAAGAAAATGATTGATACATACCTTTAAAGTAATATGTAGTGGAAAATCCCTTCTCTCTAAAGCACATTTGTCCATTTCGGCTTGCAAACGTATTCCAAAGGATAACTAGAATGAACAATTTAGAGAAATTTATGGTCAATTAAGTATCATGGATGACATTTTCATGAAGAAATGTTGAAAGGAAAAAAGGATACACGAAAGCTTAAAAGCTTCATTATAGCCGATTCGTACTGCGTAGAAATGTTAATTTTTAGCAACAATGAAAAAAATTTATTTTGAATGCATATTTAATTGTTTCAATGATTAAAAAATTCAAAATCTAACAGAATTTTGAAAATTTAATGATTGATTCAATTGAAAAAAAAAATTCTAATACTTCACTACCTTATTCCAAAGAAACAAAAAAAAAAAAAACCTAATTTTTTTAGACAAAACCTAATTTCGATCTTCAAATTATCTGTGAGAGATTGAATGAGCAGTTTTTTTTTTACAGGATAGTTTAGTTTAATGTCCTTGCCTGCATCGCTAACTGATCCACTTCGGTAATGCGCTTCCTAACTTCTTCATACTCTTCTAATATATCACCCATAGCTTCAGCGCAAAGACCAACCGAAAGGATATTTCCTGGCCCTGATTCTAATTCCTGATCATTTTCAGTAGAAACCGTTACCGCATTCCCCACATCATCCAAATCCATGTTATCGATACTTTCTTCATCTATATCTTCCGGAAGTATAAAATCATCCATGCTGAAATTTTTTATTTGCACGATTACTAGCAGCAATCTAAAATCTGATATTTATAGTACCACAACCAATGCACTATTCATTTATTTGAATTTCAATTTCACACGATATGAAGGTAATTTAATCAGCTTTAGCAACAGTATCAAATAGGAATAGAACCCTAATCGATCCTAATCATAATTATATTGACAGTTATCAGCAGGATGAGATGTATGAAACACTTTTATCTCTGAAAAATTTATCACAGATTAGTAATAACCGAGCAAATAACGTATTAAAAGGCAAAAAAAAAAAAAAAAAAACTGTAATTTTAATGAAAAGTTCTAAAGAAAAAATTGGAGTTTCAAAGAGAACTGCTAAAAAGAAGAACGAGAATTTTTTAAAGAATTGGAAAATTAATGAAAAGAATGAGAAATTGATTTATTCGGTCTCAATAAAGCAGTGGGAACTGAATTTCGATATTCTTACATTTTGCAATTCCACCGAAATGATGAATGCTGAACAATACAGCAATTTAATTTGAGTTATGGAATGATTTTATCATTAAACTAAAACGCAAGTCATGGCAATCTTAGTTTAAAGATGGCAGCAGCATGTTACTTGACCCGATAACAATGAAAAAAGAGAAAACTTGCAAATTTAAATGTAAAAAAAATAGTAAACAAATCAAACAGCTGGAAGAAACAATAATGTTAATCAGACTTATATTCTTAAAAAAATATGAAACTAATATTAATACAAAATAAAGCCAAACGGCTGAAGAAAAACCGCATAGTTAACAACTCGACTAGCAGGAAGGCAATTTAAATATTAATTTTAAAATGTTCATTAGGCTAAGATTAAAGATTCAGTAAAAAGAACAGCTTATAACAGTTTATAACGCTACCTTGACTAAATATCTGGTAGTGTTTGATTTGGCGTTTAGACGCAAAACATTTATATAAACAGCGATGAAAATATTGTCAACCCCTTTCATCTTTTTTTGTTACAAGCAGAATACTCCAAAGTATGCAGTTGTTCATAAAGACTTTCCAATTCTACGTTCTTCCTTGTAAACTGTTGAATTTTTCTTAAAATCAATTCTCGTCGCCCCCGCAATTCCGATATTGCGACACAATCACCATAAAGCTCGATAATCAAAGCTGCCAACTAAAATTATTTTTTATTGCTCTAAATTTCTGAAATTTGAACAACACTACAATTTGTAGGAAGAAAATAATGATCAATACTCACCGCTTCAATATCACCCAAACTGAGAATCACTTCCAAGATTTCAACAGCTAACAGTGATAGTTTATTTCTGTCTTGCTTATAGATATCTTCCAAACGACCCATTACCACTTCACTTTTCTCCTCAATCAATTCCATCAATTCTTTAGTACCACCATATAAAGCATCATTGGACTGTAGGCCGCCATATACTACATGATACGGTAACTCTGCCTGACTCATTGCTGAGAGGTAACAAATACATTCTAATAAAACATGACCGTGCTCCAACAACTCGTTTCGCCAAGGATACCTTAAGGATTTAAAATCTGTTCAGAAACTGATGATCACAATTTAATATAAACTTCCATAAAAGCTCATCTTAAGAAATTTAAATTTCATTAGTTAATTTCTTGTAATGATTTCAGAATATTTCTTTTAATAAGAAGACACACCTGGCAATAGCGTTCAGAAATGCATTGAAGAAATACAAAGGATTCTTATTCGGAGGATCAGGAACTAATACCAAAAATGCAAGGAACGAGGAACACAGGGAACGGTAAACTGGCACTTTAAGGTCATGAGCCGCTGCTAATACTTCAATTGAACACTTTAAGATCGCATCCGCCTACAGAAGTTCAATACATAACATTTTCGGGATAAGGGAAAAGCAGGATTCTTTTAAAAATCAAATATGCTGAAAACAAAAGTTTATATTGTTTGCAAAAAACAGCCAGGAGAAATTCTGATGAAATCATTGAGCTATACAATGAAAATTAATAAATCTATTCAGATCTCAATAATTTTGCAAAAAAAAAAAAAAAAAAAAAAAAAAAACGAATTCGAAAAGACTAACCTGTGAAAGTGAATTGCTGGTTAAACTTAACATCCCAACCTGAATATATATCTCAATCTTCGTTGCTGAGCTAGATAATGAGGCTGTTGTTATAAAAGCATATGCTATACAACCTCGCAGAAATGTTTCACCTGCACGAGAAATCTTTCTGTGACGAACTGCATACAAGCCAAGACAGCATACTTTTGTGGCAAGATACTGAAATTTAATCCAGCCATTTCAGTGAGAAACGAAAACTTATCGAGAACTTTATATTAATTGAAAATTATTATGAATTTTCATAATGAAGGAATTTCTATCCGTAGTTTCTCGATCCAAGCATTCAAATTTGGCCCTATGGTAATACGGAAATCCAGCAAACATACAGCAATGACGTTATCCAGATTCGAAAGAGCAGCACGTGCATCAACAAAAAAATCTAGTGCTCGTTCTGGATCTGTTTCTAATTTAAACAGATCTAAAGCACGGATAATGTAAAAGCTAGCACGCTGTTTTTCTTCTTCCGTTGAAAGGGCACTTAACGAATCATGAAGCATCTGGCAAATATCAAGTATCTAAAAAAGAGTCCAGAATTCATAAATACTTGAACTTGAACAAACAAACAACAGTTAAATTTTTCGAATGATTTCGGTTCGAAAAAATTCGAAATTGAAACTTAAAAACCACGAGATGGAATTCAAAACGAAAAAAACGCTCAATTTCTGTCTGAGAAATTAATTCAAATATATATTCAAATATATGAAAGTTGAGAATATAGAAGGGCTGTAAAAATTCCCAGCTTTTTTAATCGTTAACTTTCATTGATTTTGTGGTATATGATTATTTTAAACAACAAATAACCTGATTTGCAAGCTGGAAATCGATGACCGATGCAAGCTCATAACAGCGTATGAAAGAAGATAATACCGTGATAGCGCAATCTCCTCGCTGTTGTGCACCACGGAATAAATCCACTAGTTTTTGAAAGTGTGGCAGTACAACTAAATCTTTTATTCCATCAATCCAATGTGTAATTTTTTCCAAAATACATAACAGTTCGTCCATGAAAGCTTCATATTTCTATAAAATTTTTCATCTTCCTTTCGGAGTTTTTCAAGTTTGATTATTCGCTAAGCTTGTGCACCAAAGAACAATATAATAGCATCAAACTCAGGATATCAAAATATCAGAGTATTCAGAGCATCTCAGAATATCCAGCTACGCACAATCCAAGAAATTAGATACCCAACTCAAACTGGATAATTTTTATGATTTAATATTGGCCTGGGGAGTAACAGTTCAAAAAAAACCTTTTCAGGGGTAATTCGTTTCAAAATTATTTCTAGCATAACATCAATTTCATTCAAAGTAAAATACCGCGCCGCAAATTCAATCCACACGACAGTGCAATCAATGAAGTCTCGCATCCTTACTAGATGGCTAAAATAAAATTAAAGCCGTATATTTCGCAAAAGTACGTTTATTTTTTAAAAATAAAGAGAATCAGATTCTCAATTTCCTACAGTTTCTTATTTGTAATTTCCCTCAAATCGGATGAAGTTTGAAAAGAATCTGAAATATAGTAAAGACATTTAAAACATACATTACTTTTTGCCAGCATTTCTTCAAAATCATCCGTCTTAGCTCATCCTTCATATCATTTTCCATCAGCCCTCTACCGAGAGCGCAAAGCTCCATATAACTTGCATTTTCATCAGCAACTGTCTGAAAGTACCAATCTGAAAAGCGATGAATAACTGTCCCATCAATCTGCTTTGTGCTAACAACACCGTGGCATGCCTCAAGAAGCTAGGTTTATCATTTCTGGACTTTTAACACGAACTTTCGCGCTGATGAATCATCAATTCATTCATTGGATATATTATCAGTAGGAAAACCCTTAACAGTTGCAAAAAAAAATTTCAATTAAAAAAAAAAAGAAACTGCAAATTATAAAAAATTGAGAAAAATCGTTTGCGAAAGTAACTTTTTATAAAAATTATGAGTCCAATAGTTACTTTCTATTTTCACCTTTACCCCTCAAAAAAAGACAGAAAGTCTATTGGACTTCTGGGATCAAGCAAGGGTCAATTAGATTAAGAACCAATTACAAAAAACATGGAGAGGAAATGACAATTCTTGACAACTTTCGGATAAATCAAGCGTTAACACTGCGATGCTCATTATCTCCCAGTTAGAAACAACAATACTAACTAATTGTCTCACCAACCAGTTTACAAGCATCTAAAGCGTGCTGAGCGAGATAACCAGAAGGGACTGCAAGCAAGAACGGCAGCAAAAATGTAGATCTTTTTTCATTATCTGCGCAAAGATCCCAGATGATCTGCAATTCGTCGTATTTTGTAGCGTTGTACGCCACACAATGAATGATCCATTCTAGAGCTGGTATTAGCGCTGGTATCTAAAACATATAATGATATGATTACTTGTGAAAAGTTAAGAATAAATTATGATACAAAAACAATGATCTTACAATTATTTCCTACTGACCAGAAAACAAAGTGAAACTTAAACAGTTAATCCGAATGTCATGATGAGTACTCACCGCTATTTATTAATGACCAACTGTTTAATTACTTGACTACTTATTTGCAAAGAAACAATTTGAATGCTGGAAACATAGGTACTCACTTTACATTATTATTGCCTATTCCAAAACTAGATGAAAGAAATGAAATCAAAGCACTAATTCAATAGTTTATTTAAATCGAAATTTAATAATTTATTTCTAGGTGGTAGTAAGTAAATGATATTTGGCAAATCTTAAAATACGCGCAGAAAAATCTGTTAGAAAAAGAAATCTTCGAATATTTGCATAATGAAAATTAATATTTTTTACTCTTTCCTCTTCTAACGAGTCAAAATCTTTTCTAATGTTCTTTTCTATTTCGTTCAATCTTTTCTAACATTTTTTTGCATTTAGCTTTCTGAACAAGATGTTCCTAGTAACATTACAAGCAGATTTAAAAGGCATAATTCATTTCCATTTTAGAAAAGCACAACCAAAGGAATCGGGATTGTATTGATCCAGTCGTTGAAACATCTCCAGTGCGGTGCACGATCATTCGGAGTAAGCCGCATGGCAACACGACATAGATACACGCGAGCGTAACATGACACCAGCGGATTTGATAACGAAACCGGAATTCTCGCAAGGCGTAATAAATTAACCGACAGCGATTCGTCATCAATGAAACGGATACAGCCAATAAGAGCAGTTTCCACTATAGCAAAATATAAATTGGTAGCCAATATAAAGAAAAAGTAAAACAAGACGTCATAACGTTATGACACCAAACTGTCGGAAAAACTGTGAGATGGAACACGTTGAATTTCCAAAATTCAAACTGAGAAAATCAATTTGATCCATACGCCTAGAATTTTAAGATTGATCTTAGTGCCTGAAAGATTAATAACAAAAAGCTAACCGTAAAACCGCGGTAGGAATTCAGTGATATCACCAATTTTACAGAACCAGTTTCTAGCCACTTCACGTGTTTGCTTCGGTATGTCATCCACGGTAAAATTGTCTGACAGTGGATTTAAACCCGCTTCGGCACGTTCCTTGTTTGCTTTAGTATATAGTCGATCATAAACCAGATGTCCGAATTCATCCAAAACATCTGTTACGAGGACGAATTGACGTGGATAGATATTAGCTGCTGATGCAAATCCCAGAACGTTTGCAACTTCTACTGCTATCTGCAAAACTTCTGCAACATAATGATACCCGAAAGTGAAAGTATTCTGAAAACAGTATATATTTATTCATTAAAAAGTAAAAGTGAAATTAGGTAGAATAAAACTAACTTTAACAGATTCTATTTTTTTTTCTTTGGCCCAAGCTATTTCCAATTTTTTGCGCAATTCACTAATTTTAGTGAGATTTTCTTCCTGTGACTTTTCAGCTAATTTCTTACATCCCGACAAATCCTCCAGCTGTTCCAACCTCAAATTTCCTGATTTACAAATGTATTAAATAATCTTGGATATTTTTGTTGAACTGCTTACAAGAAAATTAAGTGCTTATCCATCTGTCCTAAAATGAAGAAGAGAGGAAAAAGAAAACTGCAATATACATATAATAATATAATAACAAATAATAGCAAAAAAAACAAAAACATATAATAACAAGAAAAAAAAACCTTTGCGCAGCACGTTTAACAAACGACAAATCAGTTTTTTTCAAATCCGGAACACAGTGTAAATATGAAATCTTTGAGTTATCAGTATCAGAAAAAGATTTCAATATGTCCTGTTTTTTGGATGACCAAGGTATGAAACCCGGTAGTTCCTAGAATTATAGCAATGAAAAATAATTTCAATTAGTGCCTTAGAAAGTACATCTTATCAATCGCAAATATATCCAGTCATAAGTTTCCTGAAGGAATATCCACTAATTTAGCACCTATAGCCATTTTCTTGAAAACAAGCTAGATCATGAAAGATACCTTTTCAGTAGTTGTAACTATTTCATCTTCTTTGCTAACCAAAGTATTAACTAATTTCGGTTCTTCTTTTCGCTTTGAGATGATTGATAAATCTTCGGATGTAAACACTACGTTCTTTTTACGATCTTCTACGGTAGCACCTAAAATCACAAACATCAAAAAATTATCACTACCATAAATTAAACTGTGAAAGTATCATATTTTCATATTTTCGCTGCTGATATAAAATTTCATATCTCTTCTAATATCTAGTAATAAAACTAAGTTGTATAGTGATATAATTATTACAGTATGCTTCAGGCATCAAACTAATATATCCCTGAACAACACCTAGCTTATGGAATCATTAAAAACTTTTGCTGTATTGATTTAACTCCTAAACTTTTAATTGTAAGATTCAATTAATTTTTGTAGCCTAATTGATGAACCTAATGGATCCGCAAATTCTGGAATTTCCGATTGCTTAAATTCCAATTTTTTTGCAGTATCATTTCTCTTCTTCAATGTCATCAGCGGATCGATAAGAACTACAGCAGTGCTACATGCCCAAGCTTCAGTTTCTCGTTGTGATGAACGATGTCGAGCTTTCCATTTCCATGTTACTAACGAATCATTGAATAAGCCATCCTTCATCCTTGAATGAATTTCATTCCATGAATTAGAAAATACTATAAATAAACGAAATATACACAAACTATTTTCGAACATAACAATTGCTTGATATTTAAAATTAAAATTTCATGATGGATTAGCAATTGCTATAACTTCTGTTAAGTTTAAGTGATCGTTAATTCTGTGAATCTCCTCCCTCCACGTACGTTTGAAAACCTCATTCACTAAATCTTTAATCTGCGCCAACTGAATATTAATAATCAGATTTCGTAAATTAATTAATAATCAGATTCAAAATTTGATTTGATCTCCAAATCCTCTATTTCTCACAAATGAAAGAAGTAATCCTCTTGCAATTAAATATAAAATTATCAATTAATTTATCATATCATATTTCTAATCTTTTTCTTTCTTTACAAATTTTGATTAGATTTAACATCTTGGAATAAATATCAATGAACATTTTCCAGCATTTACTTTCAACAAAATTCGTTAATTTTTTTGTTCTAACATTTCTACAGCAAGAAACTTGATTGATTGATGGAACCATGCTTTAGCTGTAAATTCAATGATTAAATTTTATGGCAAGAGGGAAGCTATATGTAGCTTAATAATATGCAAAGTGTTATTGTTATGTTCTTAAATGGCAAAATTTCAGCCAAATAGGGTAGCTAATTTCATACATCGCAATTTTAGCATTTATTTTTTCAAGTATTATTATTTTTGAAAAATTAAAGTCTAAGTTTAACTTTCATATAACAAATTTCATTGCTTTAATTATAAGCATCAGTAATTGACAGTATTGTTGTATGTACTGGGTTACTACACGAATTCCCCGCAGGTAAATGCTTATCGATTATACATTAGAGATTTAGCTTTCAAATTCTCTTACATATATGTTTCTTATATATCAATATTAAGTATCTGCCTTACTAGTAACAACACATTCCGTTGAGCAAAAAAGAAGCATATTAAGTTTTTCGCGTAATACGACGAATTCCTTAGAATACTATCAAACAGTAATAGCAATTTTAGAAATTTCAGTTTGATTTAGCATCAAGCTCAAACTAAACCTCATTATGACGATCAAAGATATATTACAGTTATTTGCTGCAATACGATAAATCCGCAATTCATCGAATGAAAATATGAATTTTATTTGATTCATATGGTACAAGTACAAAAACCACAACTAACATGTACATAATTAATCGTCGGGCTTGCTGTGTAATAAAAAAAAAAATTCACTAGTAAATACAAAACATTCTTATTTTAGGAATACTAATGGCAACTCGAAATTAGATTCCTAATGGTGATAATAAAAATATCATATATGTTTATTTGAAAACATTGGAAAAATTTTTGTAGCCTTCTATTCCATCAATCTTTCCAACGGTCGTTTTCGAAATCATACAACGTTGCTGCTCCTTCAGGAAGCGGTTTCTGCAATATCAGTATTTTCCGCATTGCTGCATGCTTCCATTCATCACTCAACGTAGGTATCTCAGGGGGAAAACCTGAAAAGATGATTCAAGTAAAAAAACATTTAAAAAGTTGGAATGTTAGATATTGATTGTTAAATAACGTGAAAAAAAAAATAAACTCTGATTACAGAAAAACGGAATTCAAATTTGCAAATAAACTCCCTAAGTAAATTAAAGTTAAATTAATGCTTCAATTCATGGACAGTTCTGCTAAATAAATTTGAACGAAACAGATGTAAAAGGAAAGAATTAAGTGCATAATCATTACTGCTGAATGATCTACTGCAATTACGCCTTTGTGATGCAAGAATCATTATAATTTGATGTTTAATCTTGACACTGGGAAGACCAACAAATACTTCATATGTTGTAAAAAATATAGAAAATGAGGAATACTAAAAAACATACTGTAATGTTTAAGTATACCCATCGCTGCTAAAGCAATTGATAGCCAGATAAAAACATATGACATATACATTTTCCAGTAGACATTAAAGCCTAGTAACTCGGCTTGTGTTCGCCGGAATGAATATCTATACAATAGTTTCTTCTCTTCCATTGTTAACTTTTTCCAATCACCTTTCTCCTTTTCACGAATCGGTTTGATGATATCATCATCTGCCCGGAATCTTAACGATGGATATGGCCGATCTGTTGAGTCAATGAAATGCTGCAAGAAAGAGGAAAATATACTATGCAAAAGAATAATTTGATGAAAGTCGAACAAAAATGCTTACTGCTCATAGAACAAAAAATCAGTCATATTAAAAGTGGAAATAACATGGAAATAAAAGAAAACTGTCTAATAAATCAATTGTCTTTTTTTTAAACACCATCCTTTAGAATAAAAACTAGAAGGAAAACAAAATACGATTTTGAAAATTAAATTGAATCTGTTTAAATAAAAAAAACTCCGAAATTTTCGGAACATTTAATTAAAGTAACTAAAAAAGTTGAAATAACTTAAACTCAACATTGAAAATTTAGAAACTTACATATCCACCGCTTGATGGTCCTACAATTTCTCGCTTACCAATTCGTTGCTTTTGCCAACAGTATTCATTAGAATGCTTTGCAGATAAAAGAATTGCATGATGTACAATATATGGTGCTGATTTTGACTGCGTAATAATAGAAGTGCGTACAAGTGCCATTACCTGTTAAGAATTGAATTAGTTGAAAAGTAACTCGTCAAAAAATATTTGATGTACCTAATCACGCGTATTAATCACTCCGTCAACAGATAATGTCATTACAAACAATTAAGCAACAGCTAAACAAATTTGAATAGAACTAATAAATTTCAGCAAAACCCTTTATGGAACTTTTTCATTTTATAAAAATTTAAGTTTGAAATTAGAAAAATGAAAACATTTGAGCAATCACTAAATATCGCATAAGTAAGTTTGAGACTTATAAGGAGATTCAAATTAAAAGATTAACAACGTATAAAATCGAAGCGATTATAAAGCAAAAAAGAAAGCTAAAACGCTTTTGCACAATTTGATTAGTCGAAATCTCATATAAATTTAATGAATACAGCAAAAGGTAATATACAGCATACTCCCTCTACGTCAATGTTGTGAGATTCACGTGACGAATGAGAGCCTACGACAAGGTCACTATGATATAACGACATCTCTTAACGTCAGCTTATCGGATGTCGTGAGGAATTTTGACGTTAATTTAGTATGATTCATGTGCAGATGCCAATGTATGTAGACCGTCTGTATGATGTGTTCTGAAGAAAATATATCAGGAATTCCTCGTGTAGTCATGTAAATCTTCTAAGTTAACATCAAAAATCCATATGTTTTATTATTTTCCGATCGGAAATAAATCTCTTCCATTGAGTAGCATTACTTATAACTTAACCCACCCCCGAGACATCCTCGATACAATTCATTGAGTACTCTGTTCAACTCGTCCCCGAGATATCCTCAACACAAATCACTGAACACTCCGTTAAATCCGCCCCCCGAGATATCCTCAATACAAATCATTGAATACTCATTGTCCTTTCAGTTTACAAAATTCACGTAGTAAAAACTTGGCCTGTATGAAACTGAAATGTCTATTCATGATTTTCAGGCAGCATTTTGTTGAGGTTTATTTTGTTTTTCTGGTTGATTCTTGGAAAATATTCCTGAAACAGTAATATTCACGTGATTCTCCGCTTAATTCCTGTTTGCAAAGATTTGTGCATTCTGTATATTCCTATCTTGTTAAATTTTGAACGTCCAGAAACTTTAGATATATTTACGGAAAAGCTAAAAAAGCTCACTTCGAAGCTATCATTATTCGTGATCGTACGTTCTGTTAAAAGCAAGCAAAAGTTTCCGGAAAAATTTTTAAATCTCATGAAACTATTCGAAAGTTCAAAGCGAGTAGCATAATATCTTTGAAAATATCATATATTGTAATATATTGTTATTTTAAGATACCAGAAGATGTTGGGAATTGGCAGTAGTGATGATGCTGACGTGAATCCTGACTTACTTCAAGAGATTCGTTTATATGAGAATAGCGTGGAACGTGAACGAGTTGATAATATGAGCGAATTATATGCCGTCCTAAATGCCTTGGAATGTTTAGAAAAGGTCTTTAGCCGTGATTGTATTGCTGCTAAAGAATATACTGCAGAATGTTCGAAACTTTTGGTACAATATAAGGTTAGTTGAACATAAAAAATTAATTAAGACATGAATATCAAAATTTGAAAAATTTTGATGAATTTCATTCAAATATTGTTTTGATTAATTCTGTATAACTACCGAAAACTGAACTTCAAACATTTAAGCATTAAAATTATGACTTCAAAAGTTGGATCAAATTATATTCATTTAAGTGTAGTTTTGAGGAAAATTGTGGTTTTATATTTTATGCATTTTCATATTTTATTTGCTCAGTGCCGCTCATGACATTTGGAACATCTGAAAGTTCGTTCATCTACTGAAATATCGGTCCTGTAGGAACTTTCAGAGCACGACATCTCGTCTGATCTGTCAAGTTAAGGAACGTTGGGCCTAGTTAGTACTTGGATGGGATACGGCCCGGGAATCCCAGGTGTTGTAGATAATTCATGTCTTTTAGTTGAAAATATTTTATTCAAATTTTTCATATACATCCGAGATTTGTTGGCAAGCTATATGCTGAGTGATGTACGATATAAGTTGAATTACAAAAGTTGAATCTTTATGACGTGAATTATATGTGTATTGATATTTGCAAATTTTAATCAAAAGGAAGGATGAATATGTGAAGAGACGAGATGATCTCATAGTATTTGATATTTCAATCAAATTTCAATTTGAAGGTAGCTCTGCGACTAGTACAATGCGATATTGATGAATTCGTGAAAAAGTACCGTGTGGAATGCCCAGCAGCGTTGGAAAGAATTCGTGAAGATCGGCCAATTACTGTAAAAGATGACAAAGGCAATACACTGAAATGCATTGCAGAAATTGTAGAAATGTTCATCACTTTCTTGGATCAGTTAAAATTAAACGTTCGAGCCGTTGATGAGCTCTTTCCGACACTAAATGAACTGAATGTTTCCATCAGCTCGATGATTACACTACCGGATAATTTTGATGCAAAGCTCAAAGTGATACATTGGTAAGGAATTGCTTTAATTGATAAACATTTTCGTTAGGAATTTTCCACTCTTTACAGGTCCATACCCTGGTTTGTCAAAGTGAAGTTGAATTTTATTGAAATATTTGTAATCGCAAGGAAAAAATTCATATTGCATCATATGAGTTACAAAATTTTAGACACACTGCTAACTGACCACTGTTAGACAATTGTTTCAGAAAATCTCACTGTTGAGGAATGCCTTCGAAAAGGCGTTCTGAAGTAGCCGTAGTGATCTTATTTCAGAGATTTCGAAGGTAATCGAGTTGCAAGTAGTTCTAACCATATATATTGCTACTCAAACATTTTGGGTAGTCCAGGTGGTGCTACATCAAGATTCCGAAAAGAATTAAATCTAGGAAAGAATTGAAAAATTATTTAAATGTTAAATTGAGAGTGATTTGGAAGAAATTTTCAAGTCATGAGGATTGAAAAGTGTTTTGTAATGACTATTTTTCCAGGCACGATAAACTTAAGAGTATGGGTGCAAGTGAGGAAATAACGGATGAAGATGCACGACAAATGATTTTCGATCTCGAAACCGCCTATAATTCTTTCACTCGTTTCTTGCATAATTCATAAAATAAATATTGCCCAAAATTTCATTTAAACTTTAGTTCTGATGCATCCATCGAAATTTAGTGCTGCGGTTTTATTACGATTGCATTGAATAGAATGCTCCACGGTTAGCGTTGTGAGTTTGTCTCAGAAATTTCTTCATTTTTATTTCGATATATGGTCACACTTTAATCGAAATACACTGATGATGAACTTTATAATTTGACTCGATTTTTGCTTTTTTCAAGACTTAATCCCGTGAAACAAGACGTGAAACGTGAAACAGGACAATTTTTGGTCAGCATTCTGTATGTATGTATACGTGTGTACGTGTAGGTGTGATTGAGTGTGATCGCTGTCATTACTAAATTGTAAGCTAATCCAACGAATCCGTCCATTTTCATTGAGTAAGGGACGTTCGTAGTCTGTGTTCTATTGAATAAATGTAAGTCTTAAAAAAAATCAAATCTGCCATATTTAAAAAGGCTTAAAATTCATCAGAAATAAAAACCGGCAAAGAATACTGAGAATGTCATCGAAGAAAGCAAAAATTTAATCGGAACATTCACTTGCAAAATATATTACTAAATTTATAAAGAGATGATAGGAAATTCATTTTAATTTTTTTTGCAATTTTATAATTTGAAATTAAATTGTGAAATTTTATGAAGTTTAGTTATTTCATTTTGCTAATACAAAAAAATGGAAAGTTAAGTATCAAAAAACGCAATGTCGAATCACACACCTCATTCCTTTTCATGGAAGAAATCATATTATCAATGAACAATGGGTATACGCGAGTCGACTTAAGCGTGCGAACTTTACATAGTCGAAGCTTAGCAACGTAGTCGCACTAGGTTGTTTGGGTAACAGGTGTGTGGTAATTCACGGGAATGACTGGGACCGAGTTACTTAGTAGGATAGGTGACGTGGGTAGTGTATGGGCTAGGGGCAATTTCGAGGATTACGTGGCAGTAAAGTATCTGTGACGTACGTGGATATGACGTGTATCGGGAAGTACTGCATTACAGTAATGATGCGGTAGGAATTCGATATTCATAGCAGTGATTTTTTTTAGGAAGAATTTCAACGATATCACCTTAATAATAAGTGTAGTAAAAAAACGTTGGCATACATTTCTTTAAGCGTTCTTTATTTTAGAAAAGTGTTTGAGAACTTTTGAAATGACGTGAAAACTTTGCTTTACTTAGATATGCGTGGATGAGTCGATTTAGAAGACGCATTTAATTAATTTTACATATGTTGTATTGTTTCAGGTTTTGCGAATACATTTAGATAATTATATTTAATCTGATATAAAAATGCCGTTAGCACGAGATTTATTATATCCAGATCCTCAAAAGGTAAGATTGGCTATCATTTTTCCATCCAACGTAGATCAGTTTCATGCATCACGTTCAAGACTGATTTTGTTATTCTAACGAAGCTATATGAGTAATCTATATTATTTCCAATCATATGGTGCATGTTTGTTTCATTTCTCATTGTATAAATTTTGCTGTTAGATATAGTATAAATGATTGTGATTAGTAAATATTTCATTATTCATTTTTGAATGTTCATATAATGTTTTTGCAAAATTGCATTTTTAAGGAACGAGAACGGTGTAAATTGAAGAGGTTAGTGCAGCAACCGAATTCTTTTTTCATGGATGTTAAATGCCCAGGCTGCTACAAAATTACAACAGTATTCAGTCATGCTCAATCTGTAGTAGTTTGCGTTGGATGTAATACGGTACTTTGTCAACCAACTGGTGGAAAAGCCCATCTTACAGAAGGTTGTTCTTTTCGGAAAAAGCAACATTAACACCGAAATCGTTTCTTTTGTTTTACGGAAAGTATTATTTAATCTAATTTGTGAATTGTTATTTTTCACATCGTTTAAGTTGACTGATAGTGATTAGGTAATATGAATTGTTAATCACCAAAGTCTTGTTATTTGAATCAGTTTATCTGCATTAGGGATTGACTTCTATTAAGAAGTGATGGAATCTGACTTTAAAATGGAGCTCTAATTTAGCATTGGAAACTGATATACACATTTCTTTGAAATCAACAGTATTTGTTCTGCATGATTACTTCTTGGTGTATCTTGTTAACATAAAAATAAATGATGTTGAAAGAATTATTTCTGTGCTTTAATATCCTTAACTTTCTAAGCAGTTACTTTATAGTGTATCTTGCATTACTGAAAAATTTAAAAAATCATGAATTATGATCTGCTTAGTACAATCATACAGTATAATCATAATGATATCTTAAGAGCATTACACTGCTTATACATACACGTAAACAGTCCGTAATATCAGCTAGCGCACCTTTTCTAATAATGATATGATCCAAGAAAGAGTATAGTAGTTAATAGATTAAACGTATAACTGATGTATTCAATTTGGATTTTTTAGTGCGAGGTTCACTTTACTACTTGCACAGGGTGGCAAAATACTGGTTGATGGAGGTTTTGTGATAAGATGAAAGATTTATTGCGTGTTTAATTCCAGATCTGCATAAAAACATTATGAAATTAAGAAGTGCACTGATTAGACGACAAAATATGCTAATAAAAGATCACTTCCAGAGGACACGTAAAGATAATTTAATGCAACAAGATTAAAATGACAGAACTTTTAAAATATTTAAATGGTTGCATTGGGAAGAAATTATTAAAGTCGAATTTAGACTTCTGAAATTGCTGCGATAAAAATAAATGATCAAAATAGGCAAAAACAAATGTTGGATTTTCTGCTGTTCATATTATTATAGTAATGGCCACATTTGGCCAATTTTGCATCCGAACGGCATTTGCTATGGTAGTGGACTTTGTGGTCTCTTGCTTGAATATCATCGTAACTCTTCAGTTTCATGTATTTTTTTGGAATTTAAGGTTTGTTGAGGGAATGATAGCGAAAGAGATGGTGGCATGTTACTTTCATATTCGGTGCTCCAACTCCTGACGGTTTTATTTGCGGAAGTACTTTGTGGCTTTTCTTCCGATACTTTCTTCGGGAATGCAATACTGGTTTTAATATTATACAATGTTTTAGCAATAGGATCGTTCTCATCAATGAATTTTGGGTCCTAAAAATTCATAAAAAAAAAAAAAAAAAAACTTAATGTTAACCATGCAAATAATATAAGAATTCGAAATAATAAAAGTTTAGATTTAATCTAAGTTAAAGAAAAAAACCCTCTATAACCAAAGGATTCCAATGTCAACAGCAATAAATTGAATGCATTAGTCTTCCGGTCTTGTGCAAATATCTTTTTTTCCATATGTTATATTCTAATAATGTGATAAGGTTAATTACCTTTGGTTTTTTGTTACATTCGCAACATACAAATGTGCAAACTATTAATGACATTAGCAATATAGATATATTACGCAAAAACACTTCAACGAACTCAATGTACCAGTTGATTGTCATTTTTTGAAAATTATAGAAATGAAATTAAATTCATCATCGTGGACATTTTATACATTGTTCAAATTATGCATAAGTAATGAAATTTATGTATTTTATTTGTCCAGTTCACTAAAATTAATTACTATTAAGAATGTATATATATATATATACATCGTAGCTTATTACGGCTTATAATTGATACTAATATGTATATACCATAGATTATGAATGATACCATCATATATCATAGGTTATCATTAGTGACCATATATATCATGGCTTATAATTGTCACCAATGTATAGCATATATGAAATAAGCAGAAATGTGATCTTATCATATCATATACAATGATCCGATTGGTAATTTGTTCTATTCATCTAATTGAATGATGTCATCTTCCCGGATCATTTTGATAAATGACACATTATTTGTTAATTTATAAATGTTCCAATAAATGATATTTTTCCAGACTTTTCACTTTTCAAGATTTTTCTTGCCTTTCTATTCAAGTTCAATGGTATTGATAGTATACAACGTATTATATTTTGGTTCAATCATCTTTTGAACTGCTGATTCCATGTAATGAATCACATTCTAGATCAATTGATAGCTTACAACGAATGATTCATTTTCTTATCAACTTTTTTTTAAATATAACTTTTATTTCATTTTTTCATTACTATTTATGTATTTTAATAAAAATATTTGTTTCAAATTTTTGCTCCAAGCTTTTTTTTTCTGAACGAACGACAACAAACGGTAACAGGTAGACAACAAGAAAAAATCATGGTGTCACCATTATTAATAATATTGCTATTTTCTGTAAGGATCAATCAGTAGGTGATCAGATTTATTTATTATAAATTTTTTTTGCATGATTAAAAAATGCACCATTTATTCCTTTCATTTTTAATTTATTTTAGAACTTTTTTTGTTCTTGAATTTCAAATTCATATTTTTATTGTGACCTGTTTACTTATCATAATATCATCAAGGTAAGTTACTAGTCTTATGATTACACTTCATTCAAGTAATTTCAATATGTGGCATGTTAGATAAAAAATAAATATGATATAAGGTTGAATTTTAATTGGGGAAAATTTGAAATTAAAGTTTAAACAACAAATTATGTCAACGTTGAAATTTCAGGTGATCATTCTACTTTTAATTTTTCGAATACATCAAAGTATCCTTGAACAACTGTCGTAATTATAATTCAGAAAAGTATTTTAATGTATGTATGAAGAGTTAAATCAGGTTCCCTTCTATCAAATACATTCAAACAATCATTTCTTCATTTATTATAATGAATAATTAATTTGATCAGGAGATGAATAAAATGTCTGTTTTAATTAAATCTGAAATTTGATCCGGTATGATCTGATCTTAATCTATTACACAGGTAACACTGATCCTTTTTTTGGTAGAAAGAAAACTTTTGTCAAAAGAAATAAGCGATAGAAAAAGAAAGGAAAAATGCATGCATAGTATTCATAGAAATTTTAATATCGAAAACTAGACATTAAATGTAAAATTGAAATTCAAATTTTGTAAATTTTATGCAATGTGAAGGTTCATTTAAGCAGTGCAAATGTATGGGACATGCATACAGTGGGATGAAAAATATGAAGTCTATTTAATCGTAATAATAGTAAGTTTTTATTGAAATGGACAATATGGTGTTTCCCTTTTGATCATATGTTGTTCGTTCGTTCCACCATCCCGTCCATACCGGTTCTACGCGGCATATATTTCCTTAATCTATAAAAGACTTCTGGAGATGCAGTAGTTATGTAGCTAACAGCAACAAAACATGACGAACAAGTCATCACTACGTTCGGTTGCTTTTGCAGCTGTCGTATTTTCGACGATAGCTGTAACAGCATGTATTTTCACGTTTCCTATGGTTTTCTATTACGTTCAAACATTGCAAGCAACTGTACAGGTAATTGTAAATTCCAGAAATTACTTGAAGTTACTTTGTTTGTTATTCATTTCATTCAGTGAGCTATTTTCATTTACTTACATTTCAATTATTTTTTTTTTTTTTTTAAAAAAAAATCTAATATTTAAAAAGTAACCTGAAGTTTTTATCACTCAACTTTTACCTATTAAACATATATTTCTATGTTAAAAAATGAAATAGCAGCTATGAAATTATGCTGTGGTTCTCTTTTACTTAATCTACATCAAAAATTATCATAAAATTTTTATATAAAATTATTTGGTTATGAGAAAAATAATTCCCTATTTCATTTTTCAATAATTAAAAAATTCAAAAAATATTTTCGAATATCTTAGGAAGAAAAGGAGTAAATATAGCTGTTGAAGATTAAATTATAGAATTTACAACGATGACATTAAACTTGTCAACGCTAATTATAGAGAGACGAGGGATATAAATAAAGTTATTTATTTCTGTCACTTTTTGAAATTTTTGCAGTCAGTTAATAAAAATGAGAAATATAGACAAACAAACAAATTACAGTCACCGTCAAACTTTGCATTGGAAAAAAGTGTCCCGTATTGGACCGGTTTCGTATCCTTATTCAATACAATAATGAAAAGAGAAAAGAAAAAATGAGAACAAAAAAAAACCCATAGTGGACACAATGTATGGAAGAATTAGAATCCAGTTCTGGATATCTTATCATTCGCTTTTTTTTAAATTTAGACGATGACAAAATAATACATTTCAAATCAGGCATAAGATCTTAAGACCTTTTGAAGTTTGAAAAACTTTTAAAATTCTAAATTAAACTCCTGAATTATATTTTTTAGAGTGAAGTAGAATACTGTAAGTCACGTTCACGTGATATGTGGAAGGAGATAGTGGATATGGGACCGGAAAAGGATAACGAACCAATTAATACACTGATTCGTGCTACTCGTCAAGCCGAAGCTCAATGCTGCACATGTCAACAAGGACCGCCTGGGCCTGATGGACCACCAGGTTTGCCGGGAAAGGATGGTGCACCAGGAGATGGACCGGGAGCGCCTGGACCACCAGGTCCGGATGCTGACCTCCATGATCGGTTGCTTCCAGTACCTCCGCAATGTCCATGTCAGGCTGCACCTGGACCTGCTGGACCGCCTGGACCACCTGGACCCGAGGGGCAACCTGGAGCTCCCGGACCAAGTAAGTTTCACTTATGATGCCTATTAAACTGTACATTTGTAGACACTGTAAATCCTTCCAAACACAAATACTTTTTTTAGACGGTGAGGATGGAGAACCAGGTCCTCCAGGACCGCCAGGGCCACCAGGTCCTCCGGGTCAAAATGGACAACCCGGACAACGTGGACCGCCAGGTGAACCTGGGCAACTTATGCCGGGAGAACGGCCACCACCAGGACCTCCAGGACAACCAGGACGACCAGGTCCACCAGGACAACCAGGCCAACCTGGACCACCGGGTCGTGATGGTGAAAATGGAGAACTCGGTGGTCCAGGAGAACCAGGACCACGTGGTAAGTTCGATGATACGTAAATTTGCCATTTTCATAAATTCTTTCACTGATATGTTTGCCAAATTTAAAAATTAAAAAGTTTAAAATTTATTTTAATGTATTACTAATGAAACAAAAATTACAGGTCCACCGGGTTCACCTGGACAAGCAGGAGCACCAGGTCACCCAGGCCAACCAGGTGCACCTGGAAGCTGCGATCACTGTCCACCAGCACGTCTTGCTCCGGGTTACTAAACATGAAATCTAACAAAATTTCATTTCCTCAGTTTTTCTTATAAACCCCTGCAGTTTGTAATGCTATACAATACACAAAATTATAACATCCATACATAATCCATTCGCCAAATAATTTAATAAACCTGAAATTTCTTGGAAGTAATAACTTCCAATTTGACTGTCAAAAAAGAAATGATCAAGTCCTGATAAAAATACATGGATCCCTTTGAACTTTACGTGTTTTCAAATTCTCATACGTATTACCGCTGTGGGAACTTCATTAATTTAATCTTTTCTATGATACTGACATTGAATTTTATGGATCTTCAATCATCCATCGTAGGTACTAGATGAAATGAATTGAAGTTATGAAAGTTAATTATTCATATCGGATTGCTCATTGGCCTATTAATTCTATGTTCAGTTTCTTTTACTTTTAAACTATTCACAAAATTTAATGCGACTTAATCTGATATTTGCCTAATATTCATTCAATCAGTTCTAAGAAGTTTGTAAGATGATGGAATTAACACAATTGAACAGGTATCTATCGTATTATCTATCGTATATCTATTATATTATGTATACAAAACAAGATGAGAGGAACGAGGAATGCCTTCCCCATTCATTCAATGATAATGATTGCTTTGAATTTATTGTCATATTGCACTGAAGGATAAAAAAAAACAGAACGATTCAAACAGAAATAAAAATCTTTCGGCGTATTAAATTCAGCAAATTTTTATATGATCTTACAAAAATGATTGATCCTCTATTGCATGGAATATAATGCCTAAATTACTTTCCCAATTAATTCTTTTACTGAATCAACATTATTGGAGCAGAATTAAGATAGCAAAAACTTGAGGATAAATTTAAATCAGTAAAAAAATTAATTCCGAAACTAATTTACAAAATAAATAGAATTGGAATAGATATTACAGTCAAATTACAGGCTTAAAAAATTTCATTTTCTTTAAAGTAACTGAGCAAACGCTCTAACATGTCCTATTTTGAATCATATTACAACAATTACAAGAGTATCGCATCATAACTTCAGTAATTGTTTGTTACAATCGCAATATGGCATATTTGTGATGTCGTTTCACTTTTGAAACGATTATTCTACCATCGAAGGAAACTGAAGCGAAAATCCACGGATCATTACCAGCCCACGCACAACTGTACACCGATTCCTCATGCTCTTCCATTTTTTCCAATCGTTGATCGCCCAAAACACTAAAAAGCATTTCCTGAGTAACTGAATAATTAATTAATAAATGCAAAATATCACAACAAAAAGAAAGATACTAAATATAAATGATATATGCACTGTTTAAAATTCTGGTAAGATCCAAAAATTTAATCATTCGATTTAGCCTGCAATTGAGCTGCTTAAAATTTTTTTCGAAAATTTGCAGTTGCAAAAAATTATTATTCAAATTGATTGTGAATTTAAAGAAATTACTTTTCGGCTGAAGGATAGTTGTCGTCCGATACCAATGCAAGGGAATGGATAGATTCGGAGCTAATAGATTCCAAGCTATTCAGGAATAACCTAGCATCACTGCCCGCTGATAACAACAACTGATCATGAATGGGGTTAAACTTAACACACCATACCCTAAAATATTGGAAAAAATTTGAAACTCACAAGCTCATTTAGATTTTATTAGTTAACGTTCCAAGGAATTAATACTGCAGTGTTCTGTTTTATAAAGAGTAAAGTTCATAAAGCAGAACACTGGAATGTTAATGTTACGTTTATCGAAAAGCACTTCTTATTTGCGTACAGAACACAAATATCGATGATTTACGAAACGAGGAAACTTAAATTTGCAATCAAAAAGCTAATCACAGATAAACTGATACTAAAATAAAGACTCACCAGTGAGAATGATCTTGTAAAACTTTCACTGGCAAATCTATTTTTCGCATATCCCATACTGCCACCCGAAAATCGTCACCACACGTTGCTACAATGTGTTGAAGGTTGGGATTAAAATCCAAATTTCTGACACGAGGAGGATTTACATGTTTAATACAAAACGCTTCCCTGAAAAAGCGCAATTTAATTTTATACAAAACACTTTCATCAAATATCCCAAATTGATCTTTTATAAAATACTCATGTCACAGATCAAAATATATAACAAGACAGAAAGATCTAGAGAGATTAAAAATATGTCAAAAAAATCAGATTTATCTAGTAGCTGTAAAATTTCATAGCTTTCTCTAAAATCAAGTAATCCAAAAAATGCCCACGCTAAATGTGATTTAAGGAAATGATTTCAAACCTACTGTAGACTACGAACATCAACTCCTTTCACCGATGTATCATAAGCAATTGCTAAGGTGCTTCCGTTTGAGTGGGGATTCCATACTGATGCGCTAATTGGTGCTTTACTATCGACTGATGTAGAATTTTCTATCTGAATCATTTGATAAATATCAATTCAGATAACTTCATCGATGTATAAAATGATCAACTATTAATATATGTCTATTTTTGAGATCTTTGAAATCCATAAAAACTAATTTTCATTTTTATGTTATTTGATGGCCGTCGACAGCTTGATAAGGTCATATATTAGATGACATCGAATCTGAATTTCCTTATGGAACAGAAAGAGATAGAAACTATAAAAATTGCAAAACGTGGAAACATAAGAAAATGTCTTTTTTTCAAAAATTTTTGATTACTAATGGAAACAACCTCTTGTTTACAGTAAACCTGTTTACAGAAAGGTCTACAGTAAACCGCAAGCAAATCAGTCGTGTTGTTACGAGAGGAAATAAACGAACAAATAAATAACTCATCTTATAAAAAAGATTTCAAAAAAAAAACGGACAAAGAAAACCTTCAGTGAGTTGGTAATATCAGCCAATAATACAGAATTATTAACGGCAATGGCCATTTTATTTCCAGTCGGGTCAAATTCAGCACTAAATAAATTATTTTATACAGCTTCAGCGGTGAAAAAGAATATTTGGAATATTCAAGTAGACATAATCATAGAAACCACAGATTTTAGCAATTATTGTAAACAATTCAGTCTAGATAGCAACTTCAAACAAATTTTTTTGCAGCTTGGAATTTTCAAAATATTTGAAAATTTCATCTGAAATTTAAGTTTAGAAAAAATATATAATAATAATCCAAAATTATATCAATTATAAAAGAGCGGCGACTAAACAGAATGAATGCGAAAGATTGCATAATAAGTAACAATTTCACTAAATTTCATTAAGGTCGCTTTGATGTGCAATCATCATGATATGCTCTACATTAAGAGAAGGATAGTTCTGGAAATTTTAGTGATCATGTTATGCGAAATTTGATTAAAATAAAGTAGCAAACGAACAATATCTCATTCTGATTTCCATTCTTTTGTAATAAATACAAACTTACGTAATGCATCTTCCACTTTTCGGAGAAGAGGTATATTGTGCAAGCTCAACAAGACTGGATTCATCTTCATCCATTTTCCACAAACCAACACCACTTCGTATTGTGTCATCCCCGAAAAAAAAATATTTTTTACCAAAAACTATTAATGGGAATTACAAATTTATTAGAAAAATACACATACGAAAACGACAGTTCCGCCAAACCAATATATGTTTTATATATAGAATCTAGCCTTCTACAACCTCTGCAAACATAATGACTGCTATTTTTAAAATTGCAAGCGCTATTTTGTGATGCTATCTCATTGTTGTATATTTCAGTAATTCTTTCACGAACACTCCCTTATCGTGCGTACCATTGTGAAATATGAGCTATCGTAGCGTATCCTTCAGTAAGGCCTCCCATGACAGACAGATCCCAAACCGAAGGGTAAGACGATGTGTGTCCACGGATAGTAAGCCAGTATGCGTCAAACGTGGGTAAAATCTACTCAAAATTTTCGTTTGCGAAGCTAAGCCACGACAATACTGCTTTCGTCTCCGATCAATGTTACGATAAATTTTTCCTTCTACAAAAATGATAATGATCAAATACTTACAAGCAACATAACATGTGGCAAGAACATTCCAATCGACCGATGAGCTCGAAATACACCAAATTTCACCAGCAGGATGATTAAATGACCGTTTCGTGATCTGAAGCCAGTCATCATCGACTTCCAACAAACAAACCTAAAGAAAAAAAAGCTAGATGGACAGTAAAATATGATAAAAATATCTATATGAATAGTTGTAAAAATAAAACCATCAGTAAATAAAAAAATTTGGCTCGAAATGTTTAGAAAGGAGACTGCGTATCAATTATTTATCTTACAAAATCAAAAATACAAGTTTCAAAATAGCATTAGTAAAAAATAATGCGCTCTTCTAGTTTCTATTTGTTTTGATTTTTAATGTATGATTCTATCACTTCAAAAACTTCATCTCCTAAACGATCTCTTACTTACCTGATTATCTTGCTTTAACGACAGGGTACCAACAAGAAATAAAGTTCTTTCTTGTTCTGCTGGAAGACCAACAATACTTCGTGCTGGCAAATCGATACCGTACATCAAAGAAAGCGTTTCAGTCATATTCAACTAAATTTGCATAGATACAAAAACATTCAGATCAAATCTTAGATAACGTTGGAATTTAGTAACGATATACCAGATCTCAACTAATCATACACGGTAAGGTAATAAGAAAGAAAAAATTGCCATTTCGAATAAAATTCATTTGTATAAATAACAGGACATCGATCCTTCATACCCAAATTAGCAAGCAATGATTATAGAAATGATTTTTTATTTAATTGATATAATTTCTTCATTTTTAATATAAATATTTCAACCCGAATCAAATAAAGCTTAGTATTATCTTAATGCAGTGATAATTATATAAATAAATCGATAATAGATTTAAAGTAACAACAAAGAGCTAGATAAAAAGCAAACAAAGAAACACATTAACAAAATCATCGTAGATTTTATATTTTCAGCTAAATTCAGCATAAATCAATAAATCGAATTCTTGACCATATTCTAAGCAAAAACAATGAAATATAAATCCAAACTATTAAAAAAATCCTACACGAAATGTTTAAATTTACGCAAATGCTGAAATTTTATCGTTAAAATTTCCATATATCAGATGAAACTTCTCAAGGTAATAAATAATTTGTATGGATAGTTTGCGTAAATTTAAATCATGGCACATCATCGTCTGTAACATCATGGCAAATCATGGCCTGTAAACATGGATGATCGCAGATTTTGCAAATTGAATCTAATTCGGAATTGCTTTTGAATTAATTATTTAATATAAATAAACTGATAAACTCGTAAATCATATAAGTAGCACTTGAGGGTAATTTTGCAGATACGATAAACTGCAAACTATGACACAGAAACGTTGGTTTAATGCAAAAATTATGCACCAAAAAAAAGAAACGATCATGTCAAGCTTGACACGGTCATTAATATTGAATGTAAGTATTATGACCATTCGAAACGATGGACATAAATAAGGCCCATCAAAGCAAAAGCTGCGTTAGTTCCAAGTGATGCAATAATTAAAATTGACCACAATCCTCGGTGAACGGTGCTATTTAGTAGCGCCCGTAATGAACCAGCAGGAGAAGCGGTAAGCATCTGTGAAGCATCGTGACTCACTCCAGTCCATGAAATACCACCTAAATTCAAAAATTTAGCACTTTCAACTCCAAAAAAATATAAAATCCACAGATGAATCTATATTTTTCGTTTCATTTCTTAATTTTCATTCTTTGTGGATAAAAGAAAGATTTCATTTAATATATATATTTATAGATCTAGAAATTTTCTACAAAACTCACATGTTGTTTTCAATATAAGAGCATAAAGGACTGGCAGAAGAGGTGGCACAAAATAATGCAAAGCAGCAACATTGAAAAAATAAAAATAGCGCTGTATCTGAAAGATAAACAGAAGCAGTCAATTTTTTTCATGAAAATAATCGAAGTATTCGCAGTGTCAAAAAATGAAACTAAAATTCATTTCGAAAAAATATATCAGAAAAAAATGAAAATTTGATAAATTCCTACTTAAGAAATCACTTTCGCCATTCACTCTGCTAGTGACCTACTGCACAGAGGTTGAAAACTCAGAAACATCTAGCTCACCTTCATTTGCAGCACTGATGTTTTGATCCAACCACTTTCACGATGAATCTTTGAAAGGGCAATCACAGACTGATCCAAAAATGATTGCAAATGAGGACGATATAAGGAAAGACGTAACACTGCAGTAAGAATAACGATGTATATACGCACAATATCCATCTGAGATTCAGTCAATCTAAAAATATTATATAACAAAATTAAAAAGCTAATATAAATCTGCGCATGCTACTAATTTCCGTAATATTTTACATTTTATAAATAAACGAATTATAATATCGCTAACATAAATAAGGAAACTTTCTTTATAAACAATATCACTAAATAGCTTCGGAATCTACTAGATGCCAAGACCTAGACCTAGACGCCACACGTCCCAGAATAATTTGACATCCTAAAAAAAATTGTATTTTTACAGAAGTGAGACCGATAAATGTGAAATTTATTTCAAACAAAAATAAGCACAACTCACAATCGTTTGGATCCATAAACTAGATAATTTTTTGCAGAATGGGAATATAAGAATAATGCCAAAAACTGTGACATAAAAGTAAAGTGGTATAACATCCTGGAATAATTACTCATACCATTAGTTTGATGTGGGGAACAAAAATTCGTAAAATAACAATGGATGAGTATCTGATATTTCTCACAAAAAGCTGACTGAAAATAGACTATTGCAGTAGATATGGGTAGTAACACGTTGAAGGAAAAAGGAAAAACACGACAGGAAAAACACGTTGAAGTGTTTTTCCTACATTTGCTCGCTTAACAAATATTTTGATACGTACTTTGCTAAATGATACAACTTTTAGATATTGAAAAGTTTCTTTTTTTCACAAAGCATAACTGTGACGAAAAGTGTCAAATTATTAGAAAGGATGTGATACAGTTCACCAAAATCTACTTGTCACTCTACTTATAACTGACTTTCAATGCTGAAGCTAATAACTGAAACAACAAATATTCAATATATGCAAGGAAAATCTAATTAACTTCATCAGATCAGAATTTCCAGAGGACTCAAAAACACCCAGGTCGCAAACAAGCTTACCATTTACAAAATAATACTAGAAATATTTCAACGTGATATTCAGAACTCTTTACCTATCAAGCGGTCGTTCGGCACTTTTAACAACGTCGGAATACATACGTGCATATCTAAAACCGGGAAAAACAAGCAGAGCAGCAAAGAATGCCAACATGACAGCCAAAGAGATGAAAAAGAGAAGTGGCGAATGTTGAGATATATAATCTGGAACCTGGCTCTCCTCCATAAATTTTGCTGTTGCATTCTTCAGTGAATCGAATGCTGTAATCAATCATTTCAGAACTAACAGAAAAGTTTTTGAAAAATTACTGAAACTGGAAATATTTGCTACTACTCTGATTCAAACTTGAAAAAGAATCTTTTGATTACTTCATACAAGAAAGCTATATAAATTACCTTCGTTCAAGGGCATATCAAAAAGACGTTCGGCGAACATGACTAGCATTAATGAGAAAAAGAAAAATAAAGACGCTACTGAAATAACCAAATTTCTTTCTCCAATGGCAGCATTAGTTGTAAAGTACGTGGCTGCTATTAGAGCTAGTGCCTGAAAATTTATTTTAAAAGACATTTCCTAAATAACATTTCTAACGAATTACGAGAATTTTATTTATTGAATGAATCCTTTCTAGCAAATCGCTACAATTAGATTACAGTTTTTAACAGTTCATGAATGGAAAGGAAATTAGCAATACCTGAAGCAGGAAGAATACTGATAGAAGTAACCATATAATGGAAATATTAAAATCTGCATTACTTGGGAAGATAAAGCATATGAATTCGCTTGTGACATAAGATATCTGCAAGTCAATCGAATTAGCTAAGCATAGGTGCAAACATTCAATAGCAACTATATTAGTAATAATAGAACCATAAGTTATGGTTACATGTTTATTCACTATCCATAGATGCTGTTTCGTATCTATTTCTCTCTCAGTAAGATCAACGGATTTTGTAGAAAACCGTTGTGATAGACAACAACACCATTTACATTTCCACACAAAATTATTTTTAACTGCATTGCTTTATAATTTTTCATACTTAACAATATAAAATCTTAAATGAAAGCAGTCTTTTCATGCATTTGTTCATTTATAATAAAAAGCAAAGAAAACGCCTTACGTTAAAAAAAAAAAGTAAAAATAAGGAGAGATTCAATCCCAATATTGAAAAAAATAAGAGTTAAAATAGCATTAATTAGTGTTGAGTAAATTAAAACTAAGCTTACTTCGAATAAAACTCCAACTGAACATTCTTATTTTCTACACACATATCTACTAGTTTCCAACTGTTTTTAATACAGATAGCTTTGTTATGCTATATCGTAACAGGTTTCAATGAAGTGCATTAATAATCAATTAAGAATGAGACATTGTAATACCAACTTACCAAAGTAAAGCCAAGAAATTCTGCAGACCACATAAATGTTTCATAAAACTGTAAACATTGCAAATCAGCAATATTTACCGGAACTAACATCAAATCCAAATCTATCCTTTTTGGTACCAAAGTATCACATTCTTCATCGCTACATAAACAAAAAATGCATCAGAAGGTTGGTCAGATTTTGAAAAATAAATATAACTCAGCAATAAATTAACATTATTTTATTATTAAAAAAAAAAAAAAAAAAAAACAAACACTACCGTGGATGTTTACGCTTTCGATTTTTAACTGAACGTGTAGAATGCGATTGAGATGCTTGTTTTAAAACAGCATTTGATGGTGGCAAATACCGCTGCAATCTGAAAAATTAAAAATTTCTGAAGTGATATTAAAAAATAAGGATAATATAAAGAGAAGGAAAAGAAAAAAAGAAGAGGATTTATGTGAAAATAGACAAGAATAGACTGAAATATTTCTCTCGAAATCAAGAATTTTTTAAGTACAAATGAAAAATGTAAAAGATACTTCCTATTTTTTCACTGCAAAAGCGAAACAACACGTAAATATTGATTGAAAACCCAAGTAACTTGTAGAGTTCGAAAAACTATTCGATACAAATATTAAACTAAGTCAGAGGAAATCAGAATTTCGAGAAGCTTGCTGCTGTATAACAGAAAAAAAATTACCCATTACATAGGATAATCTCGACCAGTGAAAATCTCTTGCGAATTTTGGTCAAGAAAAAAAACGTGAACAATGAGGCAAGTATATGATGACCTAATATAGCCTGAAATAAAAAAAGCTTGAAATTTCATGAATTTTATAAAATTTATGCAAAGAAACAATGAAATATAACAGGATATTTTCAGTACTACGAAACATACAAGATGAATTTTTGACTATCTCAGATTTCTAAATGCAAACTTTTTTTCACTAAAAATCAAATCCTTTATACATGCATAAAAAATAGTTGAAGAAAATGGCTCATTTTTCTTAATTCAAATCAAATCTAAAAAAAGCTCAAATCACATTACATTACCATTTAATTTGCTTCGTGCAATCTGCACAATTATCAATTTCTGCAAGCAAAATAATTTGAAAACATTTTAGGATTCGAGAATGTGAACAAAAATCTTGATCAATTCCCACAGGTCGTACACATAATTCCAAATTACAAGAGTACCATTATCTATAAGCAAAATATATTCACTCAAATTGAGAAAGCAAACAGAAAAGTCGTAAAGTTTATCAAAGTTCGAAATATCTGCAACAGAATGCGGGCAGTAGGCTGGAATGCCTAGAACTTTATGATGTGACTTGAGTGGGAAATAAATTCACGCAAAAATGGAAACATAATCTGGATGGGAAGTGATTTAACCTGAAAATACAAACGTGATTGAAGTAGAAATTGATTTCACGTGAAAATGAAAATATAAACGGAATAGAAAGTAAGTGCACTTTAAGATAGAAACGTGATTCGGGTAGAAATTGATTTCACGTGAAAATGAGAAACATAACCTGAACAGAAATAACTGTACTTTAAGATAGAAATGTGATTCGGGTAGAAATTAGTTTCACGTGAAAATGAGAACAGATTATACCCACTGAGAACATCGTTCAAGTTGATTTACAACACAAACGACAAAATGGAAAAACAAATAGATAAAGGGAAAAGAAGAGAGGTTAGACAAGCAGACAAAAGAAAAGTTCAAATTAAGTTTTGTTTTTTCAGCAACGTGTATCCGAAATGTATCCAACCCACGCATCAGTTCCGTTTCTTTCTAACGTGACAAGCGGATTCGTCCAGCAGAATTTTGTTATTGCTAACAATGTTTTAAGTGTAAGACATATGATTGACGTGTGAAACGTATTATAGTAAACGTTGCGTGAAACGTGAAATATAAAATGAATCTATCTGTTCATTTCATTCGTTCAACTTATACAAAAAACTTTAGATAATATATTAAGACTTTTTTGATGGTCCACGAAAGCAATTTATCGTTAACTTCTGATGTTAGCCGTACTAAGGCTGAAGAAAGATCGAGTCCATGAAGGAGCAAAGTATGTTTCTCTTCCTTTCTTTCTTATCACTCTTATCATTTTCTCTTTTTCATTGCTTATCATTTCATTCCTCGTAAATTTTATCACCACTATTGAATTCATTAGGATTTTATTACAGCTACTAAATTCGTCAAGAATTATTTCTGTTGCATTACTATGAAAAAATATAAAGATTATTTCAATGATAAAATAAAATTTGTAATCATTTTCACATTATTCCTTTTTTTTTTCATGATTTTTAAGAGAAAGATTTGATAAATTTAATTAGAGTAATTAATTTAATTAAATTCAACTATGTTAAATTTGTTCATTATAATTGATTGGAGTAATTAAATTTAATCAAATTCAACTATGTTGAATTTGTTCATTATAATTGAATAAGTGTAAAAGAATGGTATGACAAATGAGGTTAAACTTATCATAATTTCATTGTTATTTTGTTTGTTGATAAATCCTATAAAAAGTGTCAATGATTGTGCATAGAATTTATGCTTTCTTCTTGGACTTTCTAATATGTATCACACTTACAAGTATCATTTAATTAGATGCGATACAATTAAGTTAATTAAAGAAGCATGTAGTTAAAGGAATTTAGATCAAAAAAGAAAAAACAACTAGCATGATAGAGATTTTTTCTGAAATTCACAGTTATCGATTTTTTTTTCTTTAACAAGTTCTTTTTTTTTTTAATTTTTACAAAATGGTTCTTAGGAGATTCTTTGCTGACTGGAAGCCTGCAGTGAGCAAAATGTTGGAGACTTATCTCACGTTGGATCCGGGATTTTCAGATGCTCAAAACAATGCAATATTTGATTCGAATCTTCCTGTATATCTTTTGGGCAAAAAATTTACATCGAGAAAAGGTTAACTAAATTTCTGTTCATCTGAATCATAAATACTGTTACGGATTATGTAAAGCTATTTTTGTTTCATAATATTGAGAAAAAGTAGGACTTTTTTCAAATTAGATAATTGTTTAAGATATTATTATTATTATTATCATTATTTTGATTTTATTACGATCGAAACAAGAATGTTTATAGCAATAATATCAATAAATGGCGATTATTTTTTGTTTGAAAATTTTATACGTTTATCCATTTTCTGTTGCTATTGTTATTCATGTAAAAAAATATTGAAATAAATCAGTTTTTGTTCATTGAGTTTTAAGCCAGCACTAAATATAATGATTTGTTTTTCTTTTTTGGTTTTTGGTTTCGGTAATTTACTTTCGTTTATTTTCTAATTGCAGATATGGAACGCATCAAGGAATTTATGGCATCGCTGTTATGGTTTACATATCGCAAAAATTTTCAACCCATTGGTAAATTATCAATACTTGATGGTATATGATCCTATTAAAAACCGAATAAATTTTTTTGTTTGTTTAGCATGATTAGTCACTTACATTTTGTGTACTATATTTTTCGTCCATGTTTGCTTGCTTTTATTAGTTGCCAATTTAATTTTGTTATAGGTGGAACCGGGCCAAAAACTGATCAAGGTTGGGGATGCATGCTGCGCTGTGGCCAAATGTTGTTGGCTCGGGTATTGGTATTGCGGCATCTGGGTCGTGATTGGCTTTGGGACCAAGATACAAACGAGATAGAATACAAACGCATCTTGCGTATGTTTCAGGATAAGAAAAACTGCCTTTTCTCAATACATCAAATAGGTAAAATTGCGAAATTTTTTTTGATATTTTAGTTGTTACTTTTAATTGTTCTTTTGTTTTCTCTTAAAACTTAGAAAATGTTAAATTTTAACTCAAAGCTAATTAAAACTTTTTTGAAAATTGGTGTCTATATGCTATAAATTCTTTTGAAAATTGAAACTCGTCATAAAATCGATCACATAGAGGATTTGAATTTGTAGTTGGCTGATATGAAATGATGTCAGAGGTGTATGAATTTCTGCATGATTTTTAATATGGTATACTCTTGTGGTCAAAATTTCAAACATTTATTTGAAATTATGCCTTGATTAGTGTTTTGAAATAAAATTGTTTAATTTGTAGCACATATGGGCGTATCTGAAGGTAAGAAAATTGGAGAATGGTTTGGTCCAAATACGGCGGCTCAGGTATTGAAAAAATTGGTCATATACGACCAATGGTCACGACTAACGGTGCATGTAGCTCTTGATAATGTGCTAATATCGAGTGACATACGCACTATGGCTTTTACTAGACCTCCTTATCGAAAGTATGAATAGTTGTTTTAATTTTCTTCTGTATTTTAAGCAAGCATTCTCATTCAATTTTTTGTAAAATTTTGTTGCATGGAATTCTCAAAGCTTGCATTGCAATATTTAATTTTCAAAGTAAGGAACTGATAGGCATGAATGTCTGAAACATAACCTTTGTAGCCTAAGATTTCCTATCTCGTCCAATTTGGTAATATTTATCAATTACCTGGCTGAAATCTTGTTCATTATAGATCTCGGCTTGAGACAGGAAGTGATTGCAATGATAATCATAATGCTATTAATCCTGCAGGTAAATGCTTGTTTTATTCTTATCATTCATGTGAAAATAAAATTTTAAGAAATATTTGGACTGAAGCTTACTTATAATTACTAACACTAGATCGGAGATGAAAATCTTACAGAAGCAGAAATATTTCCGGAATTAACTCGATCTCCAACACGAAGTAGTGACACCTCTTCGATAAGCAACTACAGTGGTATTAGCGAAGAATGGCGACCGTTGCTGATAATAATTCCACTTAGACTTGGCTTAAATACAATCAACCATTGTTATTTTCCTGCTCTTCAGGTCTTGTTTTCCTGTTCATTTAATTTAACTTCCGGAAGTGCGAATATTAACATTCCCTAATGTTTTTTTTTTGTTTTATAATGATTATGAACGAAACAGTTTCTGTTTATGAGAAATGGTCTCATTCATTAAATTTTTGTGAAAAATGAACTGATAATCTCATAAAGGTTAAAGTGTCTTGACTGTTTTGCTCTATATCAAGGCAAGATATGATTAAAGCTGTCCCAAAGTTGGATGATCTATAAGGTAGAGACCTGCAGCCAGGATGTTGTTATATGCTAATACTTTGTACTGATTGGAAGATACAAGTGGCGAAATAAGAAAATACAAGTAAAAGGGTGAAAGCAAGTGGGATTTTAGTTACTCTTTTAATTTTTTAGGCATTTTTTCAATTGCCACAATGTGTTGGTATTATTGGTGGTCGACCCAATCATGCGCTTTATTTCTGTGGTATTGTAGATAATAATGTATGTCACAACTATTGTTACTGTTATTTTTGGTTGTAAAATCAGCAGTGTTTTTCTGAATAATATAATTATGAAAGAGATGAAAAGAGTTTTGCTTGGACTTTTGAATCGAAGAATGATGTAAATATTAATTTGAATTTAAAACCACATAATTTATAGTCTACTTCAAGATATTCGAAGTTTTGTGACATTATTGTAAAAATAATGCTATCTTTTTAGTTACTTTATCTCGATCCTCATTTCTGTCAGGATTTCGTGGATTTAGATGAGATTACGACGACAAGAGATGAGCGTGATGGTTATGTTGAAGTAAGACATTTTGTAACGTTCTTCTTTTCAATTCTTCATCATTATACATAATTTTCGAACTCCTCATGATAATATCATTATTTTTTCTCACTTTTTAAATTCATTTCCACTGGATGTTTCGTATATCTGTTTCTTTCTTTGCAGATCAAAAATGAAGAATTCGAAGACAGCACCTATCATTGTCCATTTATTCTAAGTACGAAGATCGAGAAGGTGGATCCATCTTTGGCACTTGGCTTTTTCTGTCATACTGAAGATGATTACAACGAGCTAGCACAGAGGCTACGAACGGTACTATTTATACTCTAGACAAATTTGTTTTAATTTGGCCACTATCAAAGCGAGTCAGTCATTCTCACAACATTTTTTGGTGTTAATTTTGGACTCATCCTTCTCATGTTTTTTGTCGGGAACTTTGTTATTATTTCAGCATTTGCTAATGGCTTCAACACCACCTTTGTTCGAAATGCTTGAAACAAGACCAAAGAATTTCCCACCGTTTGTACCGTATGTTGGAGAAAATACGAAACTACGCGGTAAATTGTTTAAAAATCAGCTATTACGCACTTAGTTCAACTGATAATAATCTCAAATCAAAACATTTAACATGTGACTCGTTTTATACAAAGGTAGGGTATAGTAAGGGAATCTGTTACCAAATATGAAAAGTACATCATAAAACAAAAAAACAGCTCGTTATTAATTTTTATTCAATCCTGACCATTTCGTGGTGTAGTGTCAATTGCACTTGTTTATGCTAAATGTTATTTCACATTTAAATACTTCATAAGATAGACTGCAAAGCGTTAAAAATGTTGCAAAGTATTTTAATACAACAATTGGTAGGCGGCGAGTCGTCGCATGAAAAGTGAAAACATTAAGTAAATTTGTAATTTTGAAGTAAATTTGAAGTGTATTTTTTAGATTATATGGATCTCAGTGAAGTAAACGACAGTTATGATGAATTTGAATTGCTTGAATAGGAAGAAAAGAAAAGAATCGGTGAAGAGCTTTCCTACAGATTTAATTATTGTCTATTTAAGTAATTTTTTTCATTATTTTGTAATATGCGGTGAAGAAAACCGATTGTAGGATTTTTGGAAGAATCAATAAATGAGACATAATATAGAAAGAAAAATTCGAAGATTTTCGCTAAAAATTCATACATAGAAGTTTGGATTTCAATCCTTAGGTTTGCTATGCTCATTATTACTTCAGTTTTTTTTTTTGCTTAACGACTTTTGCTTAATAATGCATTTATTTTCCTATTGCTTAGTGCTATATAAAACTTTTTTCATCTTGTGACTTTAAACTTTAAACTTTTTTTCCGCCTATGCTTCTACTTTGTGACAGCGTATTGATGTGTATTTTTGTGAATCATTTGCCAACCTTTCATTCTTTCGATTTTTTGTCGTTTATGAAGCTTAAAGCTAAAGTTAGCAATTGGTGCGTACATTTTGTTTGTTACAAAATACTAGGATATCTGATTCGGATTCAGTGGAACATTATATCCAGTGGTGGTACATAGGTTTTGTAATTTTTCGAAAATTAAAATTCTTAATATTTAAGAAGTTTGAGATTTATAGTTGGATCCTGGCTAACATTCAACCCTATTTATTAGCCACTGAGATTAAGTGCAGTAAATAAATATTGTTGAAATGTATTTGCTTTGAAATTATCACAGTGTTGTAGTTAATAAAGTTAAATTGGATAAACAGTAAACATTGATAACTTTTATTCTAGAATGATATTTTCCTTTTATTGAGCTATTAGTTTTGTTTTTGAGCAATAAGTTGATCAAAGATTGAATTTTGTAAATATTGGAATAATTTTTCCAGGCTGGATGTTTATTTTTGTGAAATAACATTAATGTTATTTTAGAAAATTTTCTATATTTTCACAACTCTTTATTGTACAAAGAAAAACAAAAAAAAAAGTGAAAAGTGAATACTATATGAAATCAATGTTGTTCAGTATTTATACACATTTCTCACGTATGCTATAGGATTCAGGAGTGTAGAGTTAGATTCAGAATCAAAAGAGTTAAAATCGAGAAGTGAAAAAGGTCGAACAGCTTACTTGTTCCCGGTGCGCATCTAATACCAAGGTATGAAGACTACTGGATCTTTCCAAATCTGTCGAATTAGTATGGGGATTCTCAGGACTGGAAGAACGCTACTAAAGACAGATTTGGTTTCAAGACGAGTCATTTGTACGTAAAGTCTATCACGGGCATGGGTATTTAGATGACGGGAGTTATTGCGGTTAGCGTGGGAAATGGGGGACTCTTTTGACGTGTGTTAGTGTGTTAAAGTAGGTTTCACACTTATTTTAGTAGGTGTCACGTTTTAGTTCTGAAGTTCAGCTTATTAATTTGTGAGGCGATCTTACATTCTTATTGAAATTTTAAACTCGTGAGAAACATGGGAAACGTTTGATTATTTAAATTTACTTCATAAAATCTCAATTCGAAACCTGTATTGTTATAAATATATCATATATAGACTGTATCCAATTTAACGATGCGTCAGTGTTTTACTACTATTGGATGGCCAAATCTGGGATAGCCAAGTGATTTGGCCAGAGTATGAGCTATATTGTGTCTTGAAGTAAATTTTTTGGCACGTTGTGCTATTTAATATAGGACAGTGAATGAATACAATAATGGGAATTTTATCTCTTGGTACTCCTCTTATCATCAATCTATCCTTTTGGTCATATCCCATTCTATTATTTCATTTCATCATTTTTATGTTTCTGAATTTTTTTCAAAGTGAAATTTTGAGCTTTTATCACCAATTCATTCTAATAACTAATAATTCATATAGAGATGTATTCTACGCTGAATCTATATATCTTGTAGATCATTCAAATATCATGCAAATTTGTTATTTTTCCCGTCTCATCTCTGCTGTAACGTTTCAAAAACTCTTCAGGAAAACTTTGGATATGATTTCCTACTGTTTTACTGACAACGATAGATAAAATATAAAGTTATAAAGTTACAAAAAAATATAAAGTTACTTTGCAGTACAATTCAAATTCGTTCAAAAAATTCCACAAATTTCAGTTTTTTGATTAGACATTTTGTTGTATATATATATGTATAACAGTAGATGAGATAGAGAGAATAATAACAAAAAAGAATATAGAAATCAAAAGACGAAGCAAGTTTTTCTTTTAGAAGTTAATGTCTATGATTCAAAGAATGCCAATTTGAAAGAAAAATGATTTTTTGTTTGATTTTAGAAAATTAATTCGTTCCCTAAAAGCATTTCACTATCTGTATGCGTTTTGACGTTTTTTTGTTGTCATCTGAAATTACATTACATACATGATACACTGGCGTTACTTTATGAGTAATTTTACATTACTGGCTTTATTTTCAGTGTTTTTAAGAGTACTCTATCTACAACTGTTTCAACAACAACAAAAAAGCATTAAGAAGTTGGCATACTCATATTGTTGCAACGTGATAGAAGAAGAATTCTATGCTTCACATCGTCCAATCAGTAATTTAGCTTCTGATGAAAAATGGTATGCTGATAATGGATTTCATTACTATTATTGAACTTTTAAATTTCCAACTTAATGAAATTCAATTTTTTCTATTCAGATCTGAAGTTAGTAGTGATATATGAAAAATTTTTGACAGATTTTCTACGAATATTAAATTTTAAACTTCCAAAGTTTGCTAACAATTATCGGAATATTCGAACAGCTGCATATTTTGTTACTATACTCACTCTACAAGATAACCATACTGCTATGACTATTGTTGAAGATGTTTATAAGTAGGATACCATGCAGCTCATTTAATTTACATGCGATTAAGAATATTGTAGTTTAAAGCAGTATTAGTGAATATTGTAGTGTAGCTTGGACTAAAATTTACTCTCATCTTAGCTTCTGCACGCTGAGTTCTATAGATCCTGATCAAACATCTTGATTGATGTGAATTTGATTAATTTTTTTTGGTTATTCTAAAAATATTTAAATATTTTTTCACTTTTTTTTTTTGAATGATTAACCAGAGTCGCTTCACTAAGCGGCAATGATGAATACATTCTTAGTGCAGCAATTTGGGGAGAAAGTTGTCCGGTGATCCTCCTGTCGATGATTTTGTGATGTCATTTTTTTCTTCGCAAATGATTGATTAAGGGAGGACATCTAAGGCACAGCAATGATTTCTTCACCAGATACTGCTGCATCTTCGAATTTGGACGATATCACTGCATCGCTTTTCTATCAATTACGCGATAAAAACCGTGTAAGAATCTCTGTCTCACTTTTTTCTTTAAATCTCTGTTTTATACTTTGGTGAAATCGTTTTTTAAATCCTTTATCGAATCAATTGAATTTTTGCATTTTAACAGTTTTTTTAACAGTTTGGATTTGAACGTATTGATTTTTAAACTTCATATGACTGTTTTGTCTGATAATGATTAAGATTATGATTTTGAAAATTAGGTTTATGATTTCGACATATTGCAATGTCCTAAATGCCCGGAAAGGCTGGAAGCTCTCGAACTTGATGTTTACCAAGAAAATGGTCAAACATATCAGAGAATATGGTGGACTTGTCGAGGCATAAAAACGCAGGTTTGTTATGTTTTTTTATATTTATATTTTAAATGAAACACTCGGCACAAATTTGAGCATAACGAGAAACATTTGACTAATTTCAGAACTGTCATTTTCCGTTATGGGTACCAAGGGAAGTTTTTTGGACAAGAAGAACAGAAGAACAGATGAGGACGGGCTATATACCTTTGCCAAATATTCATTTATTACCACAGCGTTTATGGTATCTCTACCCAAACGTATTTCGAGATAAATTGAAACAGGATGACATCAGTAATGGCAAAAAGGTTCGTTTTTTTTTTTTTTTTTTGTTATTTGAATTTGTAAATTGAGTCAAGCAAGATAATTTAAATGTTTTATATTATCTCATTTTCAGAATCATTCTGGCACAGTCACTCCATCTTCGGGACATGCGACACGTGGCAGCTCAGTAAGACCTGAAAGTGTACTTACGGAGAATGAAGAATGTAGCCGGGATTCGTTTCTTAGTACAACTCTGCTCTCAGAAAGGACGAATCCTGTTAGTAGTGTCTTATTGTTATTGCTGTTGTTGTTATTAGCATATTAAATTATTTACTTTTGTAATTTGATGTAATTTTATTTAAGTACGTTCCGAATGAAATGGAAATTTGGGAATCCGAAATTCCGATTCGACAGATTCGAATTGATGAAGATATGGAAGAAAGCTTCGGATTGGTTAAGGACATTGACATACCATCTGTAAATAGTCAACACAGTGCTTCAGATCAAAAAGATTTCGAGTGGGAGAGTTCAGAGAACAAAGATACGGCATGCGACTCGAAGTCATGGGATATGAGCGTGGTTCCAGAATATGCTGTTACTGCAGATTTTCCACTGCGTTCATTCACAGATTCTTTTGTTCACTTTTGTTCACAAACAGATTCGTCAGCTCAGCAGCCACAAGAACAGTTCAAAGAAAGGAATTCTTCGCACGAGATACATTCAGATAATGACGATGTTATTCTAGAAGTTTTGCGACCTGCACCCCATAATAACGGCTGGCATACTGGTCAAGATTTAAAGGAAGCTGGTTTTAATTCTGAAATATCGACAAAAACTGTGAGGAAGCGGAAACAGAGCACTTCTTCCGAAGAGAGATTTGATGGAGTAACTTGTGATAACGCCGTATCAGAAACTAGCAGTCCTTTAGATCGGATTTCGCTCATATTACCATTAGTGAACCCAAAAATACCTGAATCTGTAAATATTGCTCAAATATGGGAAGATTTCCAGAAACAAAAACGACAGCGATCGAATTCCAAAATTGTTGACGATGACCATGTGATCGCTTTTTTGGTGAAGGAATTAATAATTAGAGTGGCATTGGAACTTGATTCCATGAAGAATGAAGTAACGTCTACACCATTATGCGCGAGACGAACACAGCATCATTTGTTGAAGAAAATTTCCTTAGAAGAAGCAAAAAGAGATTTCGGTGATTTAACACTTGAAGAATTGTTGAAAGGCGTCAATAATCTAAGGTCATCCGCTACTGCCAGAAATTGTTCGCGAAAAAGGTCTGACCCTGACATGCAAGTAGACAGTCGGAATCAGCAGTCAACAGTAGATGTTACTCTGCAACAGGACGTTGACAGACATGCACCTCGTTTTGAAAAAAAAGATACAAAAACATTAAAAAAAATTTCAACTGATATAACTACGAATTCGGGCATGCAACCCCCTTTGCGGAAACGACGATGTGATAATACGGATCGACCTACTTTGCCGAGAAATCTGCCAGCAGATCAGAAGTGCATTGCTGCTGTTGAAATGGCTCTAAAACAATCCATAAAAGGCATTAAAGGTCCAGAAGAGACAAGCCCGGCTCCTCGAATATCCATTCTGTAAGTATCCTCGGTTTTAAATTCTGTGGGATAAAAAATCTCCAATAATTGAAGAACAATACTTTTAATTACTAAGTCATTTGTTGCTTGTTTACTTCAAACTTTGGTCCAAAAAGTATTTCTTACATTCTTCTAAGTTCGAACTTGCAAAACTTTTCTTTATCAGTGAAATTATTGTTTCCTACTCCATAGAATCTTCGATTTCATCAATGATTCGATCCATCCATGGTTTAAACCATTTTACTTCCTTATTATATACTCTAAAATTTCTATTTGACGTTGTTTCTGTATCACATGCTTCAAAAAAATGGTAGGACATTTCCCGCCTGTTTGATATGTCATTATAGCAGTAATGGTAGTTATAGTTTTATTTTATCATTGTGCAGTCGTTTTAGCGTTTAAATTACATTGTTTTCAGGAAAGGTTCTCCTTCAAACTTTCGTCCTGATATGATCTCAGATGAAATATTCGACCCATTGAACTGGCGTCGGCCCGTGCATTTTGGCGGTCGTACAAATTTGGACGCTTTTGTAATTTTTTATTTTACAAATATGGATTTAGTAAAGTTATAACTGAAGAAACTTTGTTTACAAGCATCTTTTTCAAATTAATCTCTTCGTTTTTCTTTGTTGCTTTTTTTTAATTTTAGCTTTATATTCTATTTTTTCCATGAAACCCAACGAACATGCTTGTATAAAAGGTAACTTGCGATATAAGGGTAATATAACAACAGGTAACGGCGTATAACTTGCGATATAATCGTGCCGAATATTTGGATGCTCTTGGCTCTGAATTATGTAAGCGTAAAATTATGAAATTTGTTCCATCAATACCGGTGAAGCAACAGCGTCTCGTGCGACGCATGCAGCAGAAGCGCTCTGGTCATGAAGATATGCTAGACTTGGAAACGCTCAAAAAGGCTGTTGATCCAGATGCACTACGTGTTCAGATTGCCCATCGTCTTGGCATCAAAGATGTTAGTTTTGATTTCTCTATTTTTCAATGTGCAAAGACATATATGACTTCTTTTCCGATATTTCTTTTTTCTGTGATTTCTGAATTCAGTAAATCTCAGTAAATAAGTCATGTGAACTCGTATTCATTGTGATTTCACCAGACAATTGCAGCTGGACGGTATATTACCATGCTCAAAAGTAGGAAGTAATGAAAATGATGAAGTGAGCAGTAGGATGCAACATATCGCATCTGCTCCGTTTACTGCATCGTTTGCACCGGGAGTTTGCAAATCTATTTCCACGGAATATATTGACCCGAATAAAAACGGTGACTTATGTATTATGCAAATTTCTTACTAAATTTCCCAAGATCTCATTCTGTTTAAATTTATTACAATTCGGCGTTTTTGGCTTCTCTTGTTAAATACTTGACAACATTTTTGTAAAAAATTTGTAGTCGGATTATTAAGCAAAATTTTGCAACTGATAACCTATTTAAAAGTTTCACTATTATCATAAAACCTTTTGTAATGAATAAAAGAAATGAAAATTATTTTTGCAAAAATGCATTTGAGAAAGTTTTCCGAAAAAGTTCTTTTTTTAAGAGATGGAAAGAAGTTAATATTCTCTGTGTTTTTTAGATGATCAAGCATTAGAATCAAATCGGTCGGAAAGTTTGTACTCATATTCTTTATCTGAATATGAAAGTAAAGCTAAAACTGAAAAAGGTGAGCTGAAAGCGCCGTGTATCCTGTCATTTAACGATCCAGAAGTTGACGCGTTGGTACATAGGAAATTTAAAAATTATGTACATGAAGAAAACACAACGGACGCCACTATTCTTCATGAATCTTTGACGCAGCGGTTACATATGCCTGAAGTGAGCTTTTTTATTATTTTATTGAGGATTTATATATTTAAAATAATCTGATACCTTGAAATATCACTGTTTTACTAATCGATCAAGTTTTTCCTTGCATATCGTTGAATTTTTAATTTATTTATGAAGTCCAATCAAATGTTATATCATTTTTATAGACTGTGACATTTTTTTTTTTGGTGCGTTCTTATCAATCGGTAGGAGTTGCTGCTTTTTAGATTTGAAATAATCTGTTACTTTTTTCAGCATTTAGAACCATCAATGTCACGCATCGAATACGTCGATTTTGAGAGCGCTTTTGAGGAATACGAAAATGATGAAGGGCAACAGTTGGATTCATTTTTCGGAAACCATTTCAATAATCATTCGTTATAAAGTTAGCTTGTGCTATGAATGTTATAATAGTTGTAGTCAGCGTTTACTGAAATAATCACTGTGTTAAAAGGTGAGTGGCATTTTTAAATGATTCTGGAAGAACATCCTTTCTGCTGCATTTATCTTGAAAAGTTCAGATGAAGCTTGATAGTTTCTATCCTCTTTAGAAAGATGCTTATGTTAGATTATCTTTCTTTATGAAGAGCATAAGCACTGATTAAGATTTTTTTCTGTTTGCAAATGGAAATTTTCTCGATGTTTGAAATCGTACTGTTTGAGGACATTGCAGCATTTTTATACATTGTTGTAATAATTGCATGTATAAATGTTATATTCTTTATCATTGCTTTTGTCTTGTACAGTTTCATTTTTCCAGGATAAATTGAATTTCATTGGTTTTATGTGTTGCTTATAGTACAGTATGTATGGATATCCACTAAATTCTTCGGCAAATCGTTGAATAATAATAGTAAACATGAAAATAGAAGATGTAGAATAGAGAAGCAAATAAGACGAAGAGAATGGTAAATATAAGTTTTTGCCGGCAATTAATTAAACATATTGATTAAAAAGCTTCGGTAAAAAGCTAGCAGTGTAACGCTTGTGATTCAATTTATTTAGCTACTAATAATTGGAATTTTCTCAAGAATTTTCCTCTAATGATCCTCGAAATTGTTGGCAGCGCATTGTTATGGTCGTGTATGCATCCTTTCCTTCTTGCTTTTTTCTGGTATTCGGAGACTATCATTAAAGATTTCTCGTCGATTTTAGAAAATAACTCATTGAAATGCAATTTTCAACAGTTGCTAGGAATTATCATTACCAGGGATGATTATTTTAGCATAATGGACATTCCTCAAGTAATGTCAACTTTTGCGGAAGATTTTTTATCCAATGGATCAGGCGACTTCAATTCAGAATTTTCGACAAATAAAAATGAGAAAGTGGAATGGAGTGATTGTCGCGATTTGGTGGAAGTTCCGGATCAACCGGAATGTAAATTACGACGTATGTACTTGTGATAACAATAATAATTCTAGAAAATGTTTGATATCGAATTTTTTATTTTGTTTTATATCGTACGTATTTTATTGCAAATTATCCCAATTATAAAGCTATAAGATTGTCTGAAATTTCGTTCAATTCTACTGTTCCAGTTGATCAATCAAAAACATCAGAATTTTGTCATTTCGGAATTTTTTTTAAAATATCCATGAACTTTCTAGTAAATTTAGTACTTTTGTTTCTTATAATCTTCCGAATCTGTTTAGACATGGCTGAAGCCTTTCCACAGTATTGTTGGAAATATCCCGCACCGCAAATGATTGCTCACTATCATTACAACGTTGCTACGTCTTCTAATGCACCAGCAATGCAATCAACTGCTACACTTCCTGTTTTTTACGCACATTTACCAAATTCATATTCACCTTATGATTTCAGCATTCAGGTTCTGCTGTTTGTTGTGTAATTAAGGAAATCCAGATTTTGTAAATTTCTAATTGATTTCTCACCAATTTTTAAAATATCTCTGTATTTTTTTTTTCTTTAAAACAGTATTGCGAAAGACCGCTTAATTTGGAAATATTTATTCTTGACGCAATAAATAGAGTCGATGAATAATACAGGTGAAACCAATCACCGAATGGTTTGTAGTGCTGTAGAAAAATTTGGGAAAATTCGGAGATACATCATTAGCTGAAATTTTGAGCCATTTCTACATTGTTGCAGCCGAAGTCACTAAATCGAGCCCGTGAGCAGCTGTATCGACATATGCAGGCCGTATACAATGCGGAGAAGGAATTTATGATTGCATGTGATGAGGCATGACTTTTTTCTCTGAAAATTTGGGTTAACTCATAAAGTTTGTATGAATATGATGATAGTCTATGGTATTTAAAAGTTTGAAAGGTTACTACAGTTTACTTCGTTTTTAAATGTGTATTGGCGCGCCATGTGCAGTATTTGTCGATAATTTGAAATGGTTACGGGCGAAGATCTTGAAATTTAGCAAAGGGAATGGTGTATTAGTAGATTGTGTGGATATTGGCAACGATAATATTGCCGAAATGGAGAATGTTCGGCCTCTTCTAAAAATTTTTGGACGTTTGCCTCCACTTGCTTTGCGTTGTCGTATGAAAGGTATGGTTTTAGAAGTTTATCTCAAAATAGGCTCAGCTACGAGGCTTTAAATGGAAGTTTCGAAATTGCATATCAGTTCTCATTAGCTTACATTACGAATTTTTTTCTTTATGTTAAAGGTTAATCTGACCTACATGCAGTCATAGCATGGCAAAATTATGTTATCTATATTGAGGGCCCGAGTATTAATCAATACAGAAAATATTTTAGGAAATATCCTTCCATACTGTTATGATATCTATCATTAGTTTATATTGTCTTAATGCTTGAATAAATGTCAAGCAAATGAAGGTAATCGTTAAAGCTATGATAAACAGATAAATATGGTTTTAGATGAAAAAGTGTTAATTTATTCTTTCCACAAAACTTTCTAGCGTGTATTCAGTTGATGTAGCAACAGATGATAATTAACAATAATGCAGTTATTTCAACAGGCGTCGATATGAACGACTTAACTGTGGAAAAAGTAAATGCATTCCAAAATTTAATTAAATGTTGTGGTGATATTGTTCGAGTAGAATTTGCTGATGTGTCGTCCATACCATTTCTTGTTAATTTGTATCATCCAACGGTGCATAACAAAAATCTTGGCGAACTATTTTATTGTAAAGAGCATGCCGAACGTAAAGCAGCACGAGAAAGGCGATGGAGTAAGAAATTGGCTCAAATGGTATCTTTTGCTGTTTTAATATTTGATCATAGAGCATTATTTTTTCTTTTTTTTTTTGTCATACGTATTGCACATTTTTCCAAAATTGTGCATACAATTTCGTTTCTGAAAGAAGTCTTTGTATTTACTAAACCATTCCACATTTGGTGATTCGGTCGTCTAAGCCTTTGTATTATCAATTCGTGATAGCGAATCAGTTTGAGATATAAAGTCTCGTTTTTATTTCTTTTTGTTATTTAGAGCACAGGAAGGTCTTGTTTTTCAATTTGACGCAGTGTGTCTGATACCTAATTTTGAAAAATAAAACTGATATCAATAAAGTTAAGATGTTATATGTCTTAACTTTTATTCATCTTTTTTTTCTGTTTTTGCCCCTACATTTGTTTGCTTCTTCCATCAAGAAAATGAAATTCGTTTTGAAAAGCTTTTAGAACGACGATTTCTCAAATGATGATAGGAGTGACGAGAGTTCCACAGACGAATATGTACAGCCTACACACATATTGCATTTGGAAAGGTATAGTTTGATGTCCTTAAGAAAATAGAAAGACATTTTAACTAAAATAACTAAAAAATAAGTATGAAACAAATTTGGACTGATGTAGCAAAGGAAGAATTGAATTGGTGTTCAAATAATTCGAAAAGAATAATAATTTACCAAATTTCTAGATTACAGAAGCCGATCACTGATGAACCACTCTACATTTCTCATATTGAAAACAGCCGCTTCATTTATTTACATAGTGAATATCATAAAAAGACAATCGAGAAATTGGAAAAACATTTATTTACTAAGGTTCTATTAAAGACTCTTCCCAATGTCCAGTTATTCTGTTTATATGCTGAAGTTCAAAATTTTTCCTTTTTGAAATTGTTCCAATATTCGAGTATCAAATCATGCTAAAATTGTCTTAAAAATTTCTTGAATTTTTAAGCAGATCTAATTGATGCTGTTCGGAAAGTTCACTAAGACCGATTAATTTTTAAAAGTTAATAATATTATGCTTTAAAATCAAATAACATTTTATTCTTAAATTTATTACATTAGTATTCTAAGAATGTACCTTCTTTGTTTCTCGTTTTTCCTTCTTCTTTGCTTTTATTTTTCTTACTCCGTAATATATAAAAAATTTTGTTGTTTCAGTGGTCCGAGCTGAAAATTGTTCCCGAAAAATGGTTAATGCCATCACTAGCTTGTGCTTATTCGGATATCTCCACTTGCAATCCTTGCCGAGTTATAATGGAGGAAGTTGGAGAGCAAACCGTGTGGCTACGTAGCGCTGATCATGGATGGAAGAAGAATTTGCCGAAATTGGAATGCCTTTACGGCAGTTTACGTCTTCTTACGAGAGAATTTTCGGAAATACCACTTGTAAATTAGACCTTCATTACTGAATCTCATGCCCTAGAACAACCGTCAATTGCCAGTTTTATTATACATAATACTTTTTAATAGATTGAAAAATATTGGCTGCAGTCGTTCAGCATAAGCTTAGATACTGTACTGAAAGATCTTTAAACGAATAGAAGAATTCTGTTGATACGACAGAGGACTTTGTTACAATTCAGATATTACAGTTAAGTTAGATTAGCAATCAAAAAATCAAACATTTACAAATAAATTTAACTATCAATTTAGAAGATAAAATTGGACAAATTACTTTAGGATCGAAACATTTATAATACTTTTAGTTGTTTTTTTGTTGTAAAAAAAATCGAGAAATATTGGAATTAAACAATCTTTATGCATCGATCTTATATTTTTTAAATTCCTTTATACTATAAAATACTCCAAGGTTTTCTCGTTGCTTCAATAATTTTACTAACTTCTCTCTAAAGTAGAATAATTTTGATGTCCAAAGTTTATGAAGTAATTTCTAGTTGGTAGCATTAGTGTAGTGACAAATAATCCCATGTAACAGCAAACCTTGTCGTGATCTAATCTGGCCTCGATTCTTGGCGCTCTGATGTTAGTACAATTCATCAGTAGTGTATGCATAGTCGGAGGTAGAGTAGCCGCCAAATGGTGGCGTAGTAATCGAATCACCTTCGGTGTCAGACATTATTCTTAATGTTTGATATTATCCTCTGGATTCGAAACATTTCAATTCAAATAAATAAATGAGTTTGATGACGACTGTGAATCTCTAAGTTTGCATTGTTATTGTTTATAATTTTTAATTATGGAATATTTAAAATTTTAGATTTATCCTCGATGATTGCAATAGTATTTATTCTATTTCAAATTTATCATCCGTAATGCGACCACTCTTTCAGATGTATCTGTGTTGCTTGCCAACTTCCACACAATATCATCCACATCGATCTGAAACTGATATTTTACGAAGTATTTTACCGATCGGTAAAATTGTTAATATTCGTCGTTCACCTTACAAACGATCTGTACCATATAAAACGGATATTTTTCTTGAGAATGATGAACCAGTTACTGACATTCTCGAACGATTGTAAGTTATTTTCGTATTTAAACTTTCTAATTTGAAAATTTTTAAACAATTTCTTGTTTTCATTTTTTTATGACAGATTTTCTGAATTCTTCTTCATCATCATTTCTAAATGATGTTTTGAACAATACGTACAATTTAATTTTAAGGAAAACCAAAAAACGAGTAATACATCCGTGTTTTGACTTGGTATCTTATAAACCATCGATGTATAGTGAACTTTACGAACCTGATTGCAATTATCAAGAAGATCTCAATATTTTTCAACCATTTGCAAAGGGTCGTCTGAAGTACGCCATTTTATAGAAATAAAATAGGGTCTAACAATCAGTTTCACAAGCTTATTGCAATAAATGAAAAAAATAAATAAATAAATGCTATGCATATTTTTTTTGAACTGTATAAACATTATTATTATTTGAATTCACTTATTTATTTCGTTTCAATTCGCTCATTGATGAGTTAAATGCTAAGCAAGCAATTGCTATTGAAATTTATAGCAGACAAAAACTTTACCGAAATTTCACCATGAGATGAGTGGAGAAAAAGCTTTTCACTAATATCCAGTTCCTTCAATTTTCAGAGTGAAAATTTAGTAATCTTCAGTTACGTAGGTTAAGCTCAACTTGAAATGATACTCTAAATATGGGCTATTCGGGCTATTCACACTAAAAGCAAGAATTGATAGATTTTGGTGCGAAAACCGTGATTTACATTGCAAAAAATACTCATACATAACATGAATATATCGAATCTGTATTATCTTGTAAGATGAAACGTAATATACAGTCTGGGAATACAAAGTCGGTACAAATTTGAAAATAATGATATACAGATTACATTTTTTTTTTTGATTATATAATAGTAAGTTTCGGTACAGCACCCATCCTTCCTGGAACACTGCTACAATACTGAAGCAACAGTCGGACAAATAAATATGGTTTAAGAAAAATAACAGAAAAACAAAAGGATGCAGACAATATATCGCTTAAAAATTCATCGTCTAACTTTTCCAAAATTATTACAACCGTTGAAAAATTCCGCATGAAGCAAAAATAATCTTGAAGCCAAATCTAACAGACCACAATAAAATATTTAACTTAGCAGTATTTTTTGAATCACATTCACGACGACCGCTGCTAAGTCGAATTTACTTCTGGAGTTACTGATGCCTTTTCTCCGTTTGATTTTGCTGCCGATGTCGCCGAATTGTTTACCTGTTCCAGCATTCTTTGTAACTGTGCTTGTGGATCAACTACAGGACGATTTGCTTGTGTAGCCTGCAATCTTTTATATTTTTATCCATCTTTTATCTTTTATGACAATATCCACCTTTTATATTTTCCCTTTGTTCAACAATATCTGAAGATAATTCAATAAACAGGACTTGCACCATCAAAGAAGGGACCGACCTGACCCTCCTTCGCTCTAAGAAGATTGTTGAAAAAGGAAACGAGCGGTGAATTTCCGTCTGCTCCTTCACTTGTTTGCTTTTGCGGTGTAATTCGTTTTGGTGACGCAATTTCGACACTTGCTAGTTTGTGCAGAAATGTTTGCTCATCCTCTGCTTCCATGATTTGATCCCGTACTGACTGTCCTTCGCGCACCGTCTGTAGCTAAAATTCCTTGAAAGTGTACCGACTAATGTGTTTGGTTTAATTCCAAAGTATCAAAGCGTAGTGTATTTTATAATCCATTATTATATCAAACCAGTGAGGATTAACCTCTAGCGGTTGGTCCACATCTGGTATCGCTTCTCTGATTATGTCCAGCTTTTTTTCATTATCCCAACCCGCCGGCACAAATATTGAATCCTTCTCAACAACCTGGACGGGTGTTGTAAATGGCATTCCACAAACTCGATGAACAAGATATTTGTATAGTAAAGCTGTATTTTTGCCTTCTTTCGCAGATGTGTAGACCTGAAATATGTATTTCATAGAGTTTTAAGAATTGAATAGAAAATTTTTACATATGTATTTATCATGAAAGAAAACAGTAACTACAAAAAATAATATCCTACCAAAGCAGCTCCATGTATCATACAAAATTTGCGAACATGATATTGTAATCGGTCGAGCTGATCATCGGACATTTCAGCATGTGCTAAATCACTCTTCGTTAGCACAACTACTAGCGCAATGCCTGTATTTTGAGTCAAAATATGTTGATCCAACGGTAGCAGTACCTAGAACAAATGTAAAATAACCGCTTTTTCCTTTTAGCAAACGAAAAAAGGCTTAAACAAGTTAGACACAGAATAAAAAAGATTATCCATCTACTAAATTCCGATATAATATCATAAAACAAGAACGTACATGTTCTGTTTCCATGGATGGTATTTTGTCGCTTTGCATGGAGCTATCCAGTGGTTCAACATACTCCTGCCAAAATAATTCTTCTGAAACGAGTATTTCTTTCAAACGCAATAGTTAAGTAAAACAAATGCCGGTCTCTTCTTTCCTTTATTTTTAAAAATTTAAAGTTGCATTTAGATACAGACATAAAAGATCTTACGTGACTTGCGAGCATACGCCACCGTAGCTTTGTCAAAGATATTTTCAATCTGATCGCTTATCACTTTAACCCATTTATTCAATGATGGCAATATTGCTCCAGGTTCTTGCATCGACGCACATAATATCACAATGCTTTTACTTAATGGTGCAGTTAAGGCAAATTTCACCAAAGGAGCGAACGCCACATCACCATCCAATACCCATACTGGGAGTGTTACACTTTCACCAGGTGCAACACCGGCACCTAAATTTACAATACCTAAATAAAAGAAGCATATAAAGTTAAACATTGTATTATTATGCATGCATATGGAAGATTCTACTATACTTTCCGCAGTAATTTTTGAAACTCCAAGATCCACTCACTCTACGTTGCCTCAAAATCATAATGCCGGAAATGATTTTTATCTCACGATCAACTGCCCCAGGAGAATTTAATTGAAGATTATCAATCAAGTAGAATAAAATTTAATAGACATACCTGCCGAAGCTAACTGATATGCATAGCTTACATCCCTGTAATCCGTATGAACATTCAAGAAACGATATTCAAGCGCAGAACCACGACCGGATGTTTCCCGTTTTTCAAGTGCATTCAATAAACAACTTTTACCACTCTGTCTGTTCCCTGCATTAAAACAAATAAATACTCAGCAAACAAACTTGTACAACTTTATTTTGCTAATAAATGTAGCTGGGATAAATTCTTCGGTCATCTTTACCTTCTTCTATATTTTCTCAAGCTGAGATTTCCTTTTATACTTCTTTTAATTTCAAGTTTAATTTTCCTTCCGGCTAACTATACTCGAAATTTTAGCCTTTGAGGCAAATATGGCCCACTTTGTTGAAGCACGAGTAACAAGAATTACAAAAACTTCTTAAAAGGAAAATATGCATTCTGCTTACATCTGGCAAAACATACAATTAATTGCTAGCATTACCTAGAAAGAGAATCGTTCCTGGTGTGTTATTGTTGATATTATTGGCGCTTACTTCAGACAATATTTGAGTCCTGAAATCAATTTCAAATCTGTAAACTGACGAAAATCTATTAATGCTCAAATTTCAGACATATCCACTTTTTTCAAAAAGCAAAAACTAACAACTTTTAATAATGAAAAATTATATGTTTTTGGCAGGATATTTAATCTGATATTTTTTAATTCGCTCTTTCATTTCCTACTTTTTATAACAATATTTTTGTAACATTTTTTACAACATTTTCTCTCTGTTTCTCCTTTATAGGTCGCTTCTCTGGTAATGTTAACCTTAATGTTGACCTTAGAAGAATAAAATTACTGACCAAATCCTTTCATCATCATTTCCACTTGTTGCATTTACAGTTGCACTACCGGTTACTTGAAGCGATAAATTCAAGGACCCAGTTGGAGGCATTCGGAACAATTACACACGCAAAGCTGTAATTTTTTTAATAAATATATTCTTTGGAAAATCAAAATTTAAATTCAAATCAAAAACTATTACACTTCACTTATCAAACAAAAATACTGAAAGTAGAAAAAAGCATAATGATAGCAAAAAAAGACAATCGTGATAACAACAACAATAAGCTGATAACAACCCTAATACCATATCATATCACTACTGATAACAACAAATAATGATAACAAAACAATAACAATAGCAGAAACACAATATAACAAAGAAACAAAGAAGGACGCTATGAAATCATTTGTGATCGAAGATAATTTAAGCACCATAATTGATACGGTACATTTTTGAAAATTTAAATCCAATGCTTGTTCATTTTATCTTCTAATCTTAGATTACTTATCCATATAGCACGACTGAGATATAAGTATTTCAGTTTCTGAGTTTAATTTATTAGAAGTTAACGCGAAAATTCCAATGAAAAGCAAGATAAATTGTTGAAAAAATGCACAGAACAATGCCAGGAAAATTGCATAATAGGAAAGAAATAATTACAAAATTAATTCATTAATTAATAATAAAAAAGATTCTAATTAATTAGCATATGTAAAATGAATTCTTGAAATTTTAGCTGAGAGATAAAAAAATTCAGACGTTGAAAATATTCAAGTTAGTTGGCAAATTAAAGAAGTTTTTATCAATAAAAAATCTCTTTGAAAACTTTTATTGATATGAAACAAGAATGTGAGCAATTAGCTAATATAGAAGAATGAAACATTTGTGTTCTTTTTTTGAATTAAAATATTATTAATTATTAAATTATCAATAATTAATTATTGTAACAGTAAGTGAAAATGGATGAGTAATTGAATTATTGATTTGTGCAATTAATTTAAAAAAGTTTTAAAGGAATTAATTTAATTTAAGGTCAAAGTTTGCTAAATTGTTAATTTTATACCAAATAATTGCATGCATTCATTTTAATTCAATTTTTTTTTCTTCTTTTTTCTCTTCTTTTTAGCTTCTCATTTCCTTCCTAAATTCATTCAATCTATAATCATCCATAAATTTCCTTCTCTTTTTTTTCTTTTTTTTTTTTTTTTGAATAGTATAAAAGAGAGGTAGAGAGAGAGAGAGAGAAAGAAATGGAGGAGGAGGAGGAAAGAAGAAAGAGAAGATAGAAAGAGGGAAAAAAGGAGGGAAAGATGGAAGAAAATAAATGGAAACATTGGTCCATACACAAACAACTAGTTGATACGTTGACCGGACAAGAAGCGTAGTGGACACAACAGATCAGCTCTTCCCTTTGCCCTTTGCCCTTTTGAATTTTGCTTAAAATAAATCTTTTTCATTCTTTTTACATTTTCTTCAATAATATCTTATCAATTTTCAATGAAAAAAAAAAGAAAAAAACATTTTATATGTAAGATAAAATTTTAATTATTAAATAAATTCAAAATAAATTTTGAATTTTAATTTCTAATTAGAAAATAAATTTTAAAAAGACTTTACATCTTTATCTTTAGCTTTATTTATTATTTATCAATTTAAAGCTATCAAATGAAATTTTTGTTCTTTCAATAAAAAAGCAAATTTTTTAAGTTTTAATTTTTAATTGAAACAAATTTTGCATTTTTTTTTTGTCTTTACCTTTATCTTTTCTTACTTTAATCTTTTCTTCATTTACATCCTTTCAATCAGCATTATGAATTGAAAATAATTTTATTTTAAACAAACTTAGACGCAAAATAGTTCATATACATGGCTTTTCTGGAAATAAAATAAGGATATTTTTGCGATTTGATAGAAAAAATTATCAAAATTTATTGTTGTTAAATGTCAAATGAATTTTCATATTATAATTAAAATGAAGAAAATTGGACGAAATTAAATTTTACACAAATAGAATTTACTATGACTTAAAAATATATAGAGATCAAAGTGCTGGCTATAATTTCAAGCTGAAAATTATTCACATATTTTTTTGTACAAAAGTGAAATTTATTATTTTTTTAATTTCTCGAAATTTAATTTATAATTTGAATAATTGTATATACTTGTGAAAATGCTCAAATTTTACATTTAATAGCTAACTTTTCTTTTTGAATTTTTCATTAAATATTCGTACAACAATCGAAATTTAATAATGCTAAAATGCAATCCGCTCTCATATCACATATGCTACGCTATTTAACAATTGTTTCATAAATGTGAATTTCATTCATTCATCTCACTCTTTGATGGTTTAATTTCGCTAATTTTATCAAATTTCAATTTTAATTCTCTAACTTTTCAGATGGCAACAATTTAGAAATATATGGAAAAGTGGAAAAAACCTGGCAATAGTAATAAATGCTCTTTCTCACGATAATTTTCATGTATCGATTCATTGAACTGTCACAGATGGATGGAAGAGCATTATTGTAAATGCCATCTGTATTTATTTACCTATGCATTTTATAAATGATACACAATCGTCTATTGATCGTTATTTTCTTCCTTTTACAATTTAATTGGAAAAGTCATAGATTATTAATGTGTATATTTTTGAAAATTTTATTGTAAAAATTAAAATTTTAAAAAATTTCAACCATATGTTTTTTTTTTCTTTTTTTTTTCTCTTCATTTTTTTTAAAAAAAAAAAAAAAAAAAAAGTGAAAAAAAAAAATGGTATTGATGATTAGTAATGCTAAGCATTAGTATGACAGATCGAAATCTTTCATCCTCATTCCGATCGTTTTGCAAACTATCATTGACCATCTGCAAGATGATTCTCATCTGTAGGCTCAAATCTCTCTTTTCAATACTCTTCAAAACTAATTTTCAAATTTCTTCATTTTTTTTTTTCCATTTTACATTTCTACAGCGAAAATGTTCATTTCTATTCAATTCTTAGTTATAACTTCAACAATTGATCCAAATTTAATCATAACTAACACATAGAATAACAGGAAATTAGTTGTAAATTTATTAAATTTTATTTCATTTCAATTTTGAACTTATAGATTTATCCATGATTTGTCATTGTATATTTCTAAAATGTCCTCCAATCGGTTAATGATTAATTTTGATATCAATTTCCTCGTATGCAATGTCATTTTAAATTAATTTTTTTTCTCTAGCCTTTTATGAAAGTAAAATTTTTTATCTTTTTTCATTTTAGATAATTTTTCCTTTTCTTCCATTTTATTATTCAATTTCCGTATATTTATTATTCACTTTCCGTATTTTGTTCTCTCAATTCCGTAACAACCGGTTCCAACTGCAATTTGTATATTTTTTTTTCTTCTACACCACTTTGCTTTCAATAATGTGGTTCATTGTCACAATGACTAAACAGAGGATAATACGATTTTTTGGTAATGGAGATAATTTGGCTGAGTGTAACAAAGTAATTAAGTTACATATGGTTGATTTAATACTTTATAAATTCTTATTCATAAAATTTCCTCTCTGTGTATCATCCACTCTTTTTCTTCATTTCAATTTTATTGTTAAATTAATTTTAAAAAAAGGAGAATTGAATTTTTAAATTTCTTCGTCTTCTCGCCAATTTTATTTTTGTGAAAAAAAATTTTTTTTCAAAAAATTTCATTATATTTTGACAAATTTTCAGCCAGCCAAGAAGAAATTCTTTTTCCGAATTTTTAGAATTTTTTAAACTTAAAGAACTTAAGAAAAATCTTAGCAATATTAGCAGCCAGGAAAATCGATAATTCGAATAGTCGAATTTTGAACGAAATTCATATTGAATGTGAATTTTTGAAAATGGTTGTATTTTGCATTTTTCACGTTTTTTTTTTTTTTGAAAATTTTTTTTTCATAACAAATTAAAGACATTTGTAAAATTTCTTTTCTTTCATAACGATATTCTGTCGATGATTTATGTATAAATTACTAACTGATTAAGTAATTCATCAAAATGAGTGACAATACAATCAAATCCTCTATTTGTTTTTGATTTCGTTCAGTGTGAATTGAACTTTTATGATTGCATGTTAAAGCGATTTTGATTAATAGATATACATGTTCAATGATGTAATCATTATAATCAATCAATCATCTACTGGCAATTAATAATTAATCCGCAAAATCGATAATTCGAATGATTAAAATGACCGTTTGAAAGCAACAATATGCCAAGCACAGATATTTTACACAACTTCTAAAATCATTACCATAAAAGTTAAGTGGTTCAAAAAATTACTGAACAATTAAAACCGCAATGAAAATTCTTATTATTGATAGAATTAGTTTATTGTTACTAAAAAGATTTTTACTAAAAGGATTTATTGTTACTAAAAAAAATTTTCTCATTCTGATTATGCATAATGCTATCATATTAATTTACTAAATCAAGTTAATTCACTAAAAATTGGCAATTAGTTTACTAAATTAACTAATTACATATTTTTTTAAAATATTTTAACATTTTTTGCAAAAATTAGAAGTTATAATTTTAAATTTGGGAAATGTTAATTGATTCGAATTAATTTTTCTGTTTGGCTTCTCTTCATTATTCCTGCTATCTTTTCGATCGGTGATTGTTAATTAATTTGTAAATCTTTTGATTGGTGATTATCATTTATCTTCAGTTGACTTGCTATTGAACTATTTTGCAGTTTGTGCCATTTTCCCAATTAATTTATCAAATCATTTCTGTTATTGTATTCATAGCAACATTGAATGCGATGAAAATTCATTACTGTCATAAGCTTTAGATCATATTCCATTCGTTGATTTATTGTTTCGAATTTTGGTTCATTTTTAGCGTTTCAGATTTTCAGATTTCCATACAAATAAATAATACTATCTATTAAAAGTGAACTAATGATATAAAGGATATGTGCGCTTTACCCACTATTTCATCTCCTCCCTACCGTACACCACTATTACCACCATCTCGTGCTACTAGCTATCGCTCAGATTTTAATCATTTTAACAACAGTAACTCGGTAAGTGTTACTGTACTCACATATCAATCAATGAATTTTTGTTTTTTGTAAATTCATATCTTACATATTAATACTTTACAATATCTTTTTCCTTAATTTTCTTCTTTTTGACCACTGTAACTTAAATTTCAAATATTAAAATAGCAATTAAAAAATTTAAATTCAAAATTGAAGTTAATGATTTATAACAAGCTACAATAAGTTATTAGTTATTTAGTTGTTAATGTATCGTATAAGACAATATGTAATTGTTCTTGTAATTATTCTCGTACTAGTAATCATTTAAATACTTTCTATTTATCCATAACTAAATTCAATGATTCATTTTTATAAGAACAAAATGATCAAAATAAAGTAAGCCAATAACTTCTACAACAGTCAGATAGTAATACACATGTAATAAACATACAAAACACAATATAGATATATATTTTAAAATAATCTTAGCATTTATACAGTTAGATATAGTTATTACAATAATTGATACAGTAAACATACACAGTACAGTAACAATATGTAATTTAGATATATATCTTAAAATAAAACAAAAACAGTATCTGTTATGATTGTAAAAACAAGTTGAGACACAGATAATTTTATGATGATAAATGATAATGCTAAATGACATAACGATAAGTGATGTTATCGTAAATGTTTGATATAAATTAGAACGAAATAGAAAGGTGAAGTATTACATTATCGAATCGAGACATCTCAGTGCATGAGCACTGCAATGATTTAGGATTTAAGGGGAAGGACAAGGTGACATAGGTAATTATGAACTTGTCATGTTTACATAGCGATGACATTTCTTCCCTTTCATTATCGCTTTATCCCTTCTAATATTTTCATATGTTTGTCTAATTTTGTCATCTGTTAATATTTGATCTTTTATCATTACATCATTTTGGAATAAAGTTATTCAAACGGATAAATGGCTAAATGTAATAACTTCCATCATCCTTCATTTCCTTTCGAAAGTTAAAAAATAAATAATTTACTTTCTTATATTACTAATTTATTTTTTTACTAATTCAAATTATTTTTATAGGTTAATTTCAGATTGCACCATCTCCTTGTAACCGTCGGATACATTCAATGCAACATAAGCCTCCATTGGAAGCAGATACGAATGTTCATAAGGAACAAACTCAAGTTCGATTAAATGTCTCCAGAGTACGTGATTTCTGTTTGCGCTGCTAATGTTTAATTTCATAATTCATGCCAATTAATTTAACGTAAAAAGTAATAAAGTTTAGGTGATTCGACTTTTAAAATGAGGTTTTTCTTTCAAAAAGGCTTTATGGCTCATTTAAATTTTTTTAAATTTGAATACTACTATGATAAAATATAGGTCAAGTATGATGCACTTCAAAATTTTGTCAGTGGTTCATTTAAAATATAATATTTGGCATAAATTTATCTAAAATTTTTAAATTCTCCTAAAATTTAACATCAAACTCCATTTAAGCAATGTTCGCAAGTACATATTATTCTAAATTTCAACTTTATTTTTTTATAGGTGAAATTTTCATTATTGGTATTAGCGCTAATGTCCACTGTGTCAATTCTTTTCGCATTTACATCATTCTTGAGTTTGCTTTCGATTCATTGGAGAACGGCTACAGCGGAATCATCCAACTTAGCCACCGGCGATTCACCGATGGTGCGTTATGTGATGTATGAAGTAGCCAGCTCGCTATCACTGATTGCCGTGACTACATCAATTTCCACCTTTCTTCTATCTACCTTGCAACTTTTTTTTGCCCTCAAAATGCTAAAATCAAATCCGACATCTATCAAAAGGTCAACTTAATTTTGTTCTTCAGTGTGATAACCATTAATAACAATTCCAAACTTATGACAATATTTTCAATTCGATACTGAAAATTTGTAAAAATTCTCATCACTATCCCTACTTTTGATTTCTTTGTAATTTAAATATTTTCTTACCTAACTGCTCACTTACTCATTCATTACCTATTCAATACTTTCCTTACTTCACTTTCTTTTTAATAACTTGCTCACTCATCTTTTTATCTTCTTTCATAAAATTTGGCCAGATAATATTTCCAGTGTTGAAATTTTCAATTATTCTCTAATTTTTCAGTTCAAATGTTCAATTTCCCAAATTAAAATTCTTCACTCAATGTTTCAAGTTTTTTCGGCTCAATGATTTTAGCCGGTAATGTAGAATAACATTAAGTAATATACAACGATGTATATTGCAAAATTTTCCGCTTCATTTCTCTCAATTTTTCGCTCAGTTATCTGATAGCAGAAATTACAAACTGACTGCAATTTGATTATTCCGGGTGCAGCATAAGTTATTAATAAATATGAAATATCGTAGAAATGAGTAATTTGAGAACAGCACTTTACAACCTGAAATAATTCTATTGAAAATGAAATTTGAGAAGTTTAGACGATCTTTTCTATTTTTCCTAAATGGAATGCAGATGAAACAGTGATCCATCTAAATCATCGAATCTAAATAAAGCTAAACATATTTCATTAATTTATTCATCACAACTAAACCTTCTAATTTCACTGATTTAATTAAAGCAATAAATCAACTCATTTATTTGTCTTAAAATTATTGACCTAATTTAGGGGTTTTTTTTTTTAAAAAAAATTTTTCTTTAACGACCTAATTTATAACTTTTCTAATAATTTTTCAGGGTACTGTCATTTCTAAGTGGTGGACGTTTTTTACGTTGTATTGTTTATACAGCTTGGTTTTTTGCCGTACTTTTTTTCATTATTGGTAAGCAATTGCTAATGGAACTTAAATTAATTAAATGAAAAAAAAAAGACTCTGAAAAGAAATTATGATAAGTAAATGTGTTGAACAGGGTATAATACAATAACTTTTTTATACCCTATAAAAACATATCCGATGTTTAAATATATAGAAAATATTGATTAATTTTTTTTTGTTTCATGAAATAAAGTGAATAATAATCATTGTTGAAAGTCATAACAATAAAAGTAATTCAAAAATTTATTTTACTTCCAGGTAGCATGTTACAGTGGATGTTATTACCAGAACGAGTTGGTACCATATCACGAGGTGTTGGCGCAGCATTTGGTATTGCGTCAACTGCGCTTTGCACTGCAGGCCTCATACATTGCATCTACGTTTGGTGCTCCAGCGATGATAAAACTCAAGAAAGCTATATGAATGGTAATTTGTCAACATTGGTATGATCTGTAGTTATTATGTTTCCTGAATTCGTAAACTAAAAAAACTTGAAAAATTGGCTTTGAACTCTACAAAAGGCCAAAGTATTTAAGTTCAAAAGTCGCTAAATAAGTTTTTTATTAAACGCCCTCTTATTTTATGATAATTAATATGTATTGTGGCAGATTAATATAAATTACTTTTCTTGATTCTTATTTATATTTTCTTTCCATTTGTATATATGAATGTTGCATTTGTCGCAATTAAATCAGTGTTCAACTTATTTACACCTAAATAATATATTTATGTATGTATGTATGTTGTATATTTATATTCGGATGAAAACAGCAATTAATTCTCAGGAGTGAAGCTTTTCAAACAATCCAAAGGTAGTTAAAAAAAAAAAAAATCCAACGGTGGTTGAATTGTATATAAGTTTCTCATTCTTAGTATACTAACTTGAATTTTATATGAAACAATTTTAGAATATTACTGAAATTTGAATTCAAAATTACAAATTATTTGTTTGACAAAAAGTATTACAAAATAAAAGCATTCATTTGTTGATATGTTTGCTTGTCAACTTTACATATTTATGCAATCAATTTATGAAAAGAAATGAAATGTTTGGGACAGTGTTATTTCCAAGGATGGAAATGTCAGAAGATAGAAATGATTTAAAACGCGATTTTTACATTACTTAGATATCCAGAATTCCTTATTGATTTTCTTTCTTCTTCTGCATCATCGTAATTTAAGTAAAGTAAAGAAATAAGTTTAATGCAGCTTAAATAAATAAATAAATTAAACATAAACTTTAGATACAGGAGGTTTACGTAAATTAATCCGAAAATGACAAATGAGAAGATAGTATTTTAAGTCAGACTAAAGTTAATGTAATCCCATTTAATTACTAGAATATGAAATTACGACAAAAACTGATTTATGATTCTCAGAACAACATTAGTGGGATTAAATAGGATGAGCTATAATTAGTGAGAATTTCTCAAGGAATAATTAAGGTCAAGAATATATCAATCATTCAATGCATTATACCTGTGAAAAATGAAATATATTCCTATGACACAAATAATTCTCAAATATTATACAACTAATTGCAAAGTTATTTAATGATCCCAAATGGAAATATTCCTCTAAATGAAATGAAAGTTAATTAGTTTTTGTGATTAAATCGATTATTACAATTTACTTAGTGCTGAAATATTAATGTATGGGAAAAAGTTATGAAGATAGAAATTTACAATATCAGTGCTACATATTCAACGACAACTGTAATTTAACGTTGATGAAATTGAAAGTTTCAATTATGAATTTTTCTCATTGATTGATGACAAATAGACAATAAGTAAAATGTTTTACAAGTCATACAATTCTTTTATTTAAAAATAAAATCAATTTTTCAAGTTGATCAAATCTACAATCATTGGTTGTAGCATAGGTCTTATGCTTACCTTTTATGAGTTTTTCTTTTAGCAATTGTAACTTTACCAGCATTCTAAAAATAACTTAATAACTTGAATTGTTGAAAATTTCCATAAAACAAAATAATATATAAAATTTCAACATCTCAAGACATGACTGCATTGTAATCACTTTACTGATCGAATTTTTTAACATATTGATAACTTTTTATTACATTTTGTAGACATAAAAATCTTTTTTTTTTAATGTCTTTTATTTTTAAAAATTTCAAGTCGTATTTCTGCCTACAAGCTAAATTAGCACGTCCATTTTGAACTTAAATAAAATAACCTTACAAGCCTTTTATGATAAAATTGTCTAAATTTGATTGTACCACAATTCAATGATAAGATTTTACTTCTTCAAGCTGCCAATGTTAACACTAGTAATAAGTAATAATTTGAGAAAGAATATTACGATAACAAATTACCCATCCTAAAATTCCATCAAACTCTGCTAAAGTAGTAATATTTGACCATTTTTTGTTCTTTCAGGTACAACTAACACAATACAGTAATGAGTTAATTAATCATCGGCAAGAGTAGGCTCACAAGTTTATTATTCTTCTTTTCTTAAATTCAAAGATATTTGAAAGTTCTGTTAAAAACTGCAGCATAATGATAAAAATGATAATCTCGATAATCTAAATTTTATTTTTTTCTTTTAAATTTAATTAATCAAAATCCAAACAAGCAGGAACTCTGCTAACTAACATTCATTTTTTCTTTTTTTTTGCTTGGAAAATTCGAAAATTCAGGACTACAAAATTTCGAATGATTTTATACAACACTATAAATTTGACCAGCCATTTGGAACATTTTTGTCAAAATTCCATTTTCTCTTCTTTTAATTCCAACACAAATGATGCGTAGAACTTGAGCAGTGATCAATAATGTTTATGCATTTTCACTCAAGTCAGAGTAGCATGAAACAGAAAATCAACACAATGAGGTTTTAGATTTTTTTAAGGCAAAAGAAAGCAATCATTAATATCCTTCAGCATCGTATAACAGTAAAGCTAACAACTAAAAAAAAAAAAAAAAACTATTCAAAACTCCAGCAATATCCAGTAATACGCTGTAATAAAAAATATGGTATTGCTGCATCAGCGAATAATGTTAATGTTTTATTTAAAGACATGAATTTAGATAAACAAGAAGATTGGCTAAGCATAAAAAGGTGACTAAATATTTCTAAACGTTCGGATTTAAGCAGCGTTCCGCAAAATATCCTCAAGTTTTTTGAATTGTGAGCTTATGCTCATGTCGATGAACTTGTCACCGATACTCACCATCATACCACCAAGGATACTCGGTTTTACGGTTAACTGAATTTGCAAATCCTGTCCAGGTTTCGCAAATTTTTTCAACGCTTCCCTCAATGCTGCTTCATGTTTCTTGCTGAGCTGCTAAAAATGAAATGGATCTCCTACATTTTTATTTGACAGAATTTCTAAAATTTAATTTTAACCCTAACGGTAATAAGAACGGATGTTGTAACCAAACTACTTTATGGTTACTCATGTAGTCAATTTTAAGAATACTTCTTATTTCTGAATAAATAATCACACCATGAGATAGTGGCATTAAAAATTCTTAACTTCTCATGATACAGGTTTAATTCTTCTCCCAAACTCAAAAAAGATATTACCACATATTTTTCTCCTTCTTTAAAGAAATACTATTAGATCACTGATGAAAATGAGAATATCAGTCTTCACAATCTTACCTCAGCAGTAATTACTTCGACAACCAATTCACCGCGGTGCGCACGCATGATCGAATCGAACAATTCCATAATCTCTTCAAGGAAATTTAGTCGCCCATTTTCCGCTAGTAACACTGAAACAAACAACTGCATAATCTGAAAGCAAACAGATATTTATGAAAAAAAAAAAAGAAAATAATAGAATTAAAATAGAAGAAATGAAAGTCAAGATATTTGTTACTGCAATTTCAAAAACAGTAATTTACGAAAACACGATGAAGAAAGAAAGGGATCTCTAAATGAAACGCAAATAACTGGAATTTATCCTGCCAAAGAATTTGGAATTTCTGGAATTTAGATTAAAACCCTTCTCTATCTCTTCCCTTCACTAACTCAGCGAACTGCGGAAGCTGTGAAGTCTCAAAATGAAAGTAGAACAAAGAAAAAAAGAGAAAAATAAAAATTTGCAAAAAACTAAAAAAATGTTAAACATTAAAAGTCGTAATAAAGCAAATAATACAGGAATTTGTTGCAAACTTTGTGTTATGTAACAATAATTATAGATTCAATTTCTTTAAAAGGCCTCCTAATTTCGAAAATGATTTATTTCTTTCACAAGTTGATGGTTGGTTAGCTTGCATCTCTTGATAATTTTCTGCATTCAGTTAATTCAGTTACCAGCTGATACCTTGCACCTTTCACATACACACTTATCGTTTAATATATTTTCATATTTCTCAATCAAAAAGTAATTTTAAAGTTTATGGAACAAAAATTTTTGGAAAATTTACTTTCAGATGACATCCACTATTTCATCGAAAGATGATTTAGAAGCACTTATAAAAGAAATGAAAGCAAGTAGGTTTTTGAATGATTTGTTCAATTCATATTAGATTTCTTTTTCTCTATCGCTCTCCTCATATAACTCAAAATATTGCATTTTTTGCTTAAAAATCTTTGATTTACATCGTCACTCGCCTGCTTTATGATATTAATTCTATAAATTCTTTTATTTAGAAATAATTTAGAAAAGGAAAAATCCAATAATACAATTACTGAAAGATCCTTGCAGCGAAACGAACTGTATCCTAAACTTTAGCCTCATCGATGGAGTCAGATGAATCAGAAACATCATTTTGCACCATCAATTATAACCCAAGCCTAGCTGCTGTTGCTACATTTGGATTAGTGAATAGCTTCAATATGTATCTCATAAGTTGCAAATTATGGCCAGCTGCACTTTCAGGTTCATACTTCTACATTTCAATTTCGGCACTTCCATCAACTTCCTTTCAGTAATTTCTAATCAAATTTATTTTTAATAATTAAAACCAATAATCTAAATTGAAAAATAAGATTCGCTAAATTTTAGTAAATTTCAGGTCTAATATCTTGTTTGCAAGGTTCTCTTGTTTACGAATGGTTCAATTTGCATGGCATGAAATTGACACGCCAGCAGGTAACTATTTCTATTTGTTCTAAATATTGGGTTTTATTAAAACTAGAAATTCACTTCAATGTTTAACTTCTCTCATCTAAAAATACACCGAATGCGCAAAGTTTTAAGTAAATGATTAAATTAAAATGGATTTCAATCAAAAAATTTAAAAAATAGTTAACACGATATTCTTTAAGAATACCATGGTTCACAGTATGCCACTTAAGCGAGGTAAGATAAAAACATTGTATCTGTTATCTAATCTAATGATTCTGCTTAAGCGAATCTATTTCGACGAAAAAAATATCCTAGAGACATCAAAACAATTCGACTTCAATCTACCCCCTATTTCGCATGATTTAACTCCCGGCGATATAACAGGTAGAATTTTTCAATCAGTTTAAATTAAACAGTTACTTTCATAATGCTTTTGCGCTTATAATGATCTTTTAACGCTGCTCATCATAAAATTATGGCATGGTTTGTTTAAGTGTTTGTTTTGATGGAAAAATATTGTCTCAGTAGCACAATAGTTTAGTTCCACAAATAAACCTATGCATAGGTGAGAATCAAACGTTGGAAAATATGAATACAATGAGAAATCATTATTTCAGAAGAGAAGAAATCAGTACTAGCTGAACTGTTCCAAAATGAAAAAGATGAAGAAATGCAAAGAGTTAGTAATTATCGCAAGCTGGCCTCAACTGAAATGTTACTGAATATTTGAGCCATAATCATAAATCTATCTCAAATAATTATATTATCACTAGATAAGAAAACTTTTTTTACTATCAAACAAAAGATACTGTTGAATCAAATCTCTTGATTTAATAGTAAGCAAACTGAGAAGCTTCAAAATTTTTATTGTTGATTCAAGACGTATAAATCTATTTTTTGAAGAATTTTTTCAACCACTCGATTAATTTCATCAAATTTTTTTTTTTTTTCTAGTCTTTATTTGGAAGCTTCTTTTCATGTCTATTTAGGAATAAATCATTTATGGGCATTTTCAGTGGTACAAAATGCATTACGGAAAAATTTATGAACATTCAAAAAAAGCTGAACGAGAACGTAAAATGATGCAAGATGTAAGCAAGATGGAAAATAAAACCAACTGATTGTGTAAATAGTAAATGCATATTTTCCTTAATTTATCAGCAATTCAAATCAATGAATAGAACATTTTTATCTCTAAAAAAAAATTTTCGATTCATTTCATAAAAATTTACTCTGCCATTATTTTCTAATGCATCTAATGCACAAATAATGCAATCATCCTAATATATATAATTAGTGTGTGTACATAAGTAATTGATTTTTTAAATATAAATATTAGCAGAGTAACGAAAATATATGTATTTTTAAATACTTTTGGCTGTAACTATTGTAATATTTATATTTAAATTGTTCTTAATTAATGTCTAAGCGAATTTCTTTAAAACATGAAGAAAAGCACCATAATGTACGAATCCAAATAAACTTATGTAACATACAGTAAATGTACTAACCTAAAAAATTGAGCGTTTCCTTGCTTACATTTAAATTTTTGGCGATATCTTTAACAGTGTTCACTTTCGATAATGGTGTTAATGCAGGGTCCAAGACGAAGTTCTAAAAATAATCCCATCTTAGCAATAACTACCGTAAACAGTGAACAACAAAATGAACTTTATGGAAGTTTTGAAAAAAAAAGTCAAATATGCACGGAATACGAAGCATATATTTTTAATGATTTGATCGAATATATCATGTGAAATCATGCAAAGCAATAAGTGTTATTTATTGCATCAAATTTCTGTAATCCAAAATCGACAATATTTGTTAATTTAAAAATGAAAAAAAAATTCTAACATACCTTAAATTTAGCACTAGTTTGATAAGCATTTTTTAACGATTTAAGATCCTTATCGATATCATCAAGTTTTTTGTCTTTCATTGCTGCTGAATACAATGCCACCGCATATCGTCCCTCTATACCGTGTACCTGATAGTTACTTCATTTTCACAAAGTAGTTAAGCATGAATAAATATGAAAAACTTTCTACAAGTACAATAGTAAATCAGATTCCAGATCACTATAAAAAATAACTTCATTCAGACAAAATTAAACAACCTGAAATAAGTCTGCAGCTTATTTTATACAATAATTTAAAGAGAGCTATATTAAGCTAGAAACAAAATTAGGTCATTTTCCACAGCTACTTGATGGTATAACAAATTAAGTCCAAAATAAATTTAAAACATATTTTATGGCTAGTGACTAAGCCAAGTCACATAATTCAAAGTATCTATTCATTTTTAGACAAAAATAAAGTTATATTCAATCGTAAATGTATGTCAACGATATGTTTAAAGAATACATCACTAATAAATCATCAAAAATTAGCAGGATGCATGTCTATTTCAGTAAAATATCAAATTAGCTATTTCAATAAAATATCAAATTAGCTATTTCAATAAAATATCAAATTAGCTATTTCAATAAAATATCAAATTAGCTATTTCAATAAAATATCAAATTAGCTATTTCAATAAAATATCAAAGTAGCTATTTCAATAAAATATCAAATTAGCTATTTCAGTAAAATATCAAATTAGCTTAGAAGCAGCAAATATTTAACTAACTTTAGCTTACATTTTAATTAATTTAACTAACTCTATCTTAGTTTACATTTTAATTAATTCAAACCTAAATAAAATGATATTCTAACTTACTTGAATAGGTGACCTTACAATCTGTTCTGTTGTTCGCGCAGCAGCACTCAACGAAATACATCTGCGAAATACGTGAAAACTCATTCGCACTGCAAATAATACATTCAAGAACTGATTAACTTAATTATCTAAATACAAACAAGAACTAATTAACTTAATTGTCTAATAAATAATACATCGAAGAACTAATTAACTTAATTATCTAATTTTCACATTTTTTTTACAAATATAACAAAACTAATTGTTAAAACAATAATTTCCCAGTAGCACACAATCTCTACTATTTAAACAATCTTAATACTACATTTTCTTTAACCCTCTCAATAACTAACAATAACAAATGTAAAATTTCCTGCATTCTCTCAATCCCTCGTCACATACTTTTTTCTGAATCCTAGCAATCTATGCTGTCTCTTCGTTCAACATACCATTTTCCTAACTCTTTCAACTCCCCTTATCACACTTTCTCCATAACAGCAATTCCAGCTCCTCCTTTTTCTGAACAAAAACGATTAAGTTTTTAACGCAGCCTGTCAGATGCAATCATTTATTGCCATATCTAAAATCAGGCTTACCTGTCATTTTATGCTTTTTCTTTTTGAAATTTGATAGCTGATTATTTCCATTAGAAGAGCTAATGCTAATCATTGTTGGAGTTCAATTAATTTAAGTGGAATGATATATTAGGTGAAATTCAGTAATTGAATACTGAAATATCTAATAAGCAAAGGGGAAATGGAATTAAAAATGAAGGATTGAATTGAATTATGCTACCATATGCATTATTTTTGGAAATTTTTTATCATTAATGCAAGTGATGTATTTTGTTAGTGATTATTTCTTTTTAGTGGTGATTTTTTGTTATTTTCAGCAAGGCAAATGACACAAGAAATAAATGACGTGGGACGTCATTTTTCTCACGTGAGTACATCAATAAGTGAACAAGCTGTGAAAATAAATGGTGCATCTAGTGTCACTGCTATAGATGACAAATGCAATATGAGTGCAAAGCTACGTAAATCGAAATCAGGTCGATGGTGGAAATCGATTCGAAAAGAAAGGTATAATTTATTGCGATATTTTTGAAAAAGTTCTTTATGGAATTTTCTTAACTCGTAGATGGATTCAAACAGGAATATGTTCAAATATTTGCCAAATCAAATCAGATACGCATTACATCTAAGATAAGTTCATTTTTAGATTTCTTAGCCTTTGAACTTGTATATTCAAATTTAGATCATCTGCTGTTGTAAAAGTAAAACCGCTGAAATCCTCATGGGAATGTAAGATGCGTTCAAAAGCAGAACTGGAAAATGTTAAAAAGATACAACAAGAAGTGCGTAATAAGCTAGCTGCCAAAAAAGCGGTGAGTGAATACACAATCCAAGATTCTATAGGTTTTTCCACTTTCATTTATCAGTGATATTTTGTTTTTGAAAAAGTAACACTAAAACAGTCATTTCTGTATTTTATAATATATTCTAAAAATATCTTTGTATTGCTGTAATTGCGGTTTTTATATTTAAACATGATTGAATATGAGATTTGTAATAATTATCCAAATTTAATTTTAAAACGAATAAAGTTTTATTAAATTGGGAGGGATGTATTATTTTTCTAAATGACCCAAACATCTAGTTTTAAAATTTAAACTAACACAGCAAGTTGAAGATCTAAGTCTAAAAAAAAGTTTTTAGAACTAATAAAAATTAACTCAAAGATCAAAATGTTAAGATCTGCAATCAAATGTAATCAGTTATACTAGGGCTCTGATAAAATCAAGCTAACTTAGCAAAATAAACTCCAAGTAAAAACTAAAAACAATATAAAAACAAAACAAAAAAAAAAACAAAAAAAGACAAAACACTATAAAAATCGCTATTAGATAAGATAATAAAAATACCAACCTCCAACTTAAAAACAATAAACATCAAAATAATAGAAAAAACCATATTAGAACCAGAACAAATACCCTTAGTAGCGATAAAGCCACTCATAGCTGTCTAACCATCAGAAAAATTCTTATAGGAAACATTCAAAGAAATAAAATGCGTAAAAAAGACATCAAAAAAATAAAATAAAATTTAAAAGAAGAAATAATCCGTAAAATTAAAAAGTCATAAATTTCAGGCTAAAATAGAAGCTCGAAAGGAACACGAAAGGAGGCAAAAAGAAAATGAGAGGAAAGCAGAAATCTTCCAAGTTATTAAGAATACACAAAAGCTAAAAAAAACGAAAAAGAAGCAGTTAAGGCGAATTGAGAAACGTGACACGGCTGAAGTTTGATGAATATTTTCTTGAACTGCCACGGCCTTATTGTTTTTGTTTATTAATTTAAATTCGGAAAGTTTCAGAGATAGGAACTAAAGAAAGCTAGTTGTGGGTCAAGAGAGAGACTGAGGGCCATATGCTTTTTTTGGCAACAAAAAGAGGGAACTGGGGTAGTTAACTTTATTAGCGGGTAACTTTTGTAACCATATTTCTAAATAATTCAGTGTGAAACTCTAGTGATTTATGATTATTTCTGAACTATTTGTTAAAAGTTTTGTCTAATTCTAACCATTTAAATTTGGCTCGCTGAAACAGTGTAATGAATGTTGCTCATTTCCAATTTTTATATAATAAATTTTTTAACACCGATTGTTGAATTTGTTCTGAAATGCATATACGTTACATATTGAAAGCACGATTAATATTTTATCAACTGAATTTTGTTGAAGATTTGGTGCAGTAATAGCATAATAAAAGGGATTGATTCGGTGCAACTAGCTTCGACGCTCATTAATTGAGGAGTCGAATTTGAAATTAAAAAATGGACAGCAGATGACAACAAATGTAGTTTTTGAAGTGTAATGATATTGACACTCTTTTTTAAAGCTGCGGGATTCTCAGAGATGTCCAAAGAACAGGTCAGTTCATGGATATCACATAATCAAGATCTTACTCGTAACAAACGAACTGATGATGGTGGTACTGATGATAACGGTGGTGTAAGCTCATCAAGATATAAGCGAACTGTTACTGAGGAAGAAAAAAAGGATTTCATCAGTTATCAAAAAGGTTAAACAACTTTTTCTTATTATCAAAAAGGTTAAACGACTTTTTCTTATTATCAGAAAGGTTAAACGACTTTTTCTTAAAGGTATTGTATATCGTTTCTGATATTAGGAGGAGCCCATTTTCTTCGTTTTTGTGCGAGCTGTGAGGCATGATCATATTACATACTCATTATTACCGTATGCTATTAAACAGTGAACTACTTCGTTTCGTGAAAATTTATTAACATGAAATACATTCGAAAAAAAAACTTTTAGTATGTGAGTCAGATTTAAACTATAACTACTCTGAATCTTGTTATTCTTTAGATATCCAAAGTATTTCTAGAAATGGATGAAAGACGTGACCGATATGAAAGGATCGTAAAGCTGTCACGTGATGTAATTATTGAATCTAAACGAATCATTTTCCAATTGCATCGTATAGTCGTTATTGATACGTCAAAAGACAAAGGTATCTAGATTTCATTTTTCATCGAAAAGTTGCTATTTTTATCAAAATTATAGATTTATGGACTTTCACTTATAGAAAAGTTGAGAAAAATGAAAAAAGGACATAATTCATGAATTGTTATTGTTCTTCGGAAATAGAAATTCATGCCAGATAATGGATAATTTAATAGCTAATTCACTAGAAGATAAGATAACACCGAGCAGCACCTGTTTAAAGTGACATTAATGATGGTAAGCAATTAATTAATGGGATTTCTTTAAATTCTTATCTCTTATAATATTTAGATATGTTTAACATCACCCTTTATGGCTGTATTCTACTATGTTTAAAAATCCTCTGTTTCCTTCAGGATTTGAGCATTTATTTCAGTTGATAGTTGAACTTGTACAGATAAAGATGAACTCATAATTTAGCTTTCAAACCATTCCTTATAATTTGCCCACTTGTTTGACTACAGCTAATTAATTTGCATTTTATAATTTTTGAGGAAAGAAAAATTCATCAATAATTTATTATAATTTTATATAATTTCGCTCAGTATTTAGAAATACTATTGAAAAACGCAGATGAACGATTGAATGAGATGCGCAATAAATTGCTTCAACAAATGGCGAAGGAGCTTTATAATATGGATCAGTATTATTATATAAAGTCTTATGACTGGGCTCTTGAAGGTGATTTTAATTTTCGATAAAAATCTCCCCAGCACTTTGATCTTAGTTTACAAAATGCGGTACAACATACCAAACATAGACTCTTTGAACTTATTAATCAATGCTGATTGATTGAAATTGACAGAAGACTGCGCGCTAAAATAAGTCTAATTCTGTGTCCCGAAATTTCCGAAATTTCCCGAAATTTTCGGAATTTGTTTTTTACTTGCAGTGATGGATGGAACACTTATCTGTTGTAAGGGAAATATTATCGGTTGCTTTTTCCTCGTTTTCTCTTGTTATTACGTAAATTTTAGCTATTGATTTGCAAGTTTTGCTTTCAGAATATATTGAAGCTTTGGCATTCTACAAATTTCTAATATCTGGTGAAGTGCTTTTATACAATGAAGTAATTGGTGCTTTACAGTTTGTTGATACAGAATCTGAAGAAAGCAAAAAGTTAGTTTTGTTTTCATTTTTCCGAATTTTCAGTTCAATCAAGAAATTTTTAGTGTTTTTCAGTGTTGTTGGGATTTTCAACAGCTTTTTTTAGAATGTGCAAAACTAAATACCAAACTGCATGTCAAATGTTGTCAAATGTTTGACCTAATTCTGTAACTTCGATCTTAAAGAAAAAGATCAAAATATTGACCCAAATTTTATTACGTGCTTCATTGTTATTATTTTTCATAGCTTACTGCATGATTTTACAGTAAAGATTTATCAGGTCTTCTCAAAATACATTTTTAATTGTTTAATTTCATTTATTCAATTGCTAACATAAGTTTTATTAACAATGTGATAGTGCAGTTTCCAGGTTTTATGTTGAACTGCCTGAGATAACATATTTGTTAGGACTTTTCGATGTGGGTGGCGAGCTCATGAGACTTGCTATTAGTGAGGTTTGTTGAATTTAAAATTTTAGGAATGTTTTTGTTCTTTTTTCTTCTAGGATGAAAAAATTATAGTGATAATAAAGTTTTCTTAATAATACATCGAAGTTTAATGAATAAGCTCAAGGCACTGGAAATGTGAGAACTTTTATTCTTAAAAACTTGTTTGCAAAAGATGATAACTTGGTACAGTTTCACATATAGTCTTAAAGTGAACCGAAATACTATCCAAATTTTCAGCTTACTTGCAGTTGCATGCAAGACTGGGTTAATTATCAAACTGTTCAAATTTTAAGGCAGTCATAATATCAGTCATGTAGATCAGGTTGCGCTTTGATTAGACGAAGTTTACTTTCGAGTAGTATTCTAATAAATGGATTCCCAAACTTTTGAATTTATAGACGTCATCAGGTAAATCTGATACAGCTGTGAGTATCGTTAATTACATGCGGTCATTGCATGGATGTTACGAATTTCTGGGCAACATGATGCATATTGCACACTGGGCGAAAAAATCCCAGGTTTTCCGGAATTGTTTGATGAAGGTTTATTTTTTTCTGTAACTGGAAGCCAATTGCTTATTGTATATTTTGATAATACTTGCAACTTTTTGAAACATCTTTTGATTTAGATCTCTGTGATAAATCCGAATTTTTATCAGTTACCAATGGCTGTGAAGATAATAGAGTATCTATTTTTAACGTAAAGTTTAACTTTGAATTATACAATATAAAAGAAGCGTTGACAGAATTTTTTTAAAATCGCATTTGTGTTTTTGTTATCCAACTGTATCGTATGTCTTAAAATATTTAACATTTTTGCGACATCTGGCAAAGTTATCCTTTTTCAGGTTGAAAATGCTCTTTATAAATGGAAAATCCGTGAAAAAGACCTGTCTATTGTAGCAGCAAATATCAGTGAAAGTATATCAACATAATGTTTGCAGTTATCTTCCGCTTCAGGGGATGAATGGAGAAAGGGAACTGGGTTTCTACAAGAGAGTAAATGCTGGAATTATTGAAATGTGTATAAATATACTTGATTATAAAAAAACAGGAAGGTCTGTTTGAAAGGAGATGATTTCTTTTTTAAAGTATCCTTGAAACGAGATGATCTCTCTTTTAAAAATTGCCATTATTGCCATTAATTCCAGTTTGATTTAAAAGATTCTTTTCCGGAAAAATTCGTACTTATTCTGGACAGGTGGGAACAGATTGTAAAAATGGGTTCAAATCAAATTGCAACTAATTAAGGAATTCTTTTTGAAAATAAAGTCTTCAGAAAGAACCTTTTCCAGCAATTGTACAAAATTTTCGTTGTATTTGATTTGATAAATAATCGTTTTGTAAGAATTTTTGTTGATTTTGTAAGTTTTTTTCCCGTTTTAATGTTTTTCGCCATTAAAACAATGACATTTAGTGAGTTTTGATAAAACCCAATATAAATATGAAGGAAATAATGGTATTTATCTGAATTTCTGAAGTTTTAGACAATTCGATTAAAATTTTTCTGTTCTGAATCGTTTCTATTAGTTTCTTTTTTGCTTGTTTCGGATGAATTGAAAATAATGAAAGTGGGAATATTTATCGCTCCCATTCTTTAATTCTCAGTAATTCATAATACAAAATTTATTCAATTCATTATCCAACAATTCTCTTAAACCAATCAATCAATCAGTCATTATTCATCACTCAATTATTTAACAGCCGTAAAATGTGTAAATTTTGTAAAACTTTTTATATTTTGAAAACTTGGCGATGTAACAAGCAGATCATTTTGTTTTGATTGTATCATCTTCTGTTCCATTCATTTTTAGCAATTCCGTCCGCAATATCTTCCCAGTACTGTTAACTGGCATATTACTGATAAACTTAATACCACCTTTTAGCTGCTTGTAACTTGCCAACTTGGCTGAAATATGCAATTATTATTATTTTTTTTAGAACTGTCTAAAATAAATAGCATCACAGTTTTGTTTAAAAATTTAGTTTGAAATATTCAATAATATCTCGTAGTTATTTATAAGTAATAAAAAAATACAGAAATGCAGCAACTGACATTACTTTTGTTTTTACTGAAAATGCATACATCCATTTCACTTTGAATTTTTTCGCTAAACAATTTGTCAAAAAAATAATTCTTTTAATTAATAAATGAGGAAATGTGATGTTATTGTCAAAATCTATTATTCTTTTATCACATCTTCTCTTAAATTCGTTGAGTATGATATGATTGAATGGTATATTCAGATAACGTAACGACAATTGATAACATCGTCTCTTTCTCACAGTATTATTAATGTGGAGTAATTTTTGGGAATAACAAAGTTATGATTAGAAATTAAATTATGCAATTAACGTGCAGTTGATAAGTTGATGAATTGTATTTCTGTCTAGTTGACATCGATCACGAAGTTGAATGTATGCTTTTGGTAGCTGTCCACTGTATTCATCAGGAATACCAATTACAGCACATAATTCAACATATTCCTTCAATTCTTCCTGGATTGTTTCCTCAATTTCATAGGGTGATACCTAGATATTATGTATAACTATAGATTATTGATTAAATGGCAAGAAACTGTTAAGCATTAAATGAACCATAATATTTCATTTCTTATTTGGTGCTCTTTTTTTTTATCTCTGTTAATTTTCTACCCATTTTTAAATTCATATTCAATGAAATATGAAGTTTTGATTTTAATGTTAAAATAACTGAGATGATATTCAATTATCAACCTGCCAACCGCGAACTTTGATCATCTCTTTAATACGACCAGTGATGTAAAGGAATTGCTCAGAATCATAATATCCTAAATCACCAGTTCGAAACCATCCATTAACAAAAACCTCATCACTGAAATATTATTCATTTTAAATTAAAATTTTTTTTCTTTGGTAGAAAAAATTAGATATCGGAAATTTTTTAGCATACTCGATATCGGTAGTTTTTTCGAGATATCCTTGCATCATTGTTGCTGTCTTTAGCAATATTTCACCAATTTCTCTTTCTTCACATTCTTCACTACTTGATATTTTCATAATCTGTATCAAGTAATTCATTAACAAATTGAATTTCATAAATAACAATTGCTGCATGGATAAAATCCAGGAAAACAAAGAATATCATTTGACAGAAAGACTAAAAAATGCTTGGCAGAGATGCAAATAGGCGTCAAACGAAAATTTATATCAAATAGGTTTTAAATGAAAATTTATATCAGATCATTCAGTCGTTAAGTCATTCAGTCTCAAAATCATTAAGTTATTAGGCATTTTATTAAAACTTTGCTTTGCATTCGACACTTGGCAATAAAATTCCGCAACTTCCAGTTTTCCTTTCCAGCGATAATGGTTGCATGCACACGAAAGCACCAGATTCAGTAGTACCATACACTGAAATGAATTATTTAAAGCAGTAAAAGAAATGAGGCATTATATTTTTTAATTAAAATTAATATTTGAGAAATTTAATTGGAAATGAATCCTTTTTGATTTATTTACCTTTACAGTACTTAAAATTCTTGTAAATAAATTCGGCGATTGTTAAATAATTTGAATATTTAAAAAAATCAATTAAAATTAGCTTACGTTGAATTATGTTCGTTTTCGGTAAACGACATTTTACCAATTCAATAAGTGATTCGCTAACATGAGATGATCCTACGAAGATGTATTTCAGGGAATGGAATACTTCAGAATTTAAATTAGGCGTATCCGCAAGAAGTTTTAGCACTGGTGGCACCAGTAAGGCTGTTGTCACCTAAATTTTCATATGTTACAAATATCTAAATTTTTTTAGACTTTTCCTTAATTCAATGACAATTCGGCAAATATAAAAGATAAAAGTAGATTTCAAATTTGAAAAAGTGAAAAAATTGAAAATTTTATTTGAAACGATGATAAAAAAAGAATAGAAATTTTGACAAATTTGAAACATCCAACGTGTTTTTTGGCAAAAGAAAGAATGAAACATCACCTGATAGTTTTTTAGTCTTTCCAGAAACTGTTCTTCGTCAAATTTCCGGTTTATGATTATTTGAACACCTAATCCTAGAAGACCAAAAACAGTAAGCATACCACCAGCGTGAAAATACGGTAACACACCGTATACTATATCTGTTCCATTTAGACTAACCATTTCGTATTTTCCAAATTTAATTCCTTGAGCTTTGCTATAATTATTTCATCATTAGAATAAACCAATTTATGGAAGATTCCTTGTTTTTTTTTGTTTTATCAAAATTAAATTACGGTAATTTGAAATGATAGTTTAGATATATGTTTGTAACTCTAAAATATTTCAGATAAACTTAGAAAATCTGTGGCAGAACAAGGCAACTAAGAAATCAGTTGACCATTATTATTATCTTTGGAGCTTTTCAAGTGCGAACTTTTAACAACTCACAGATATCTGCATGTGTATGTGTGTGTGTTGCAGAAATATATGTGTATGTATGTGAACAGGTCGTTTGTGTAAACAAAAAAAAAAAAAAAAAAAATAAATTCTGTGAAGAATTCTTGTAAAACTGCCAATCATGAAGTGAAACGGTGGACATACCGGACCAATTCAACATTGGCAATTAGTGCACTATGATTTAAACGAATTTTTTTTGGCAATCCAGTTGTTCCGGAAGTAAAGAAAATTAATGCCTGCAAAGTGTATTTGTTGGAATTTTTTAAATTTTATTTTGTGTACATTATATTCAAACTTTGATGTAAATTTTTCAATAACGAAATATTTTGCATTTTCTGCTAAAGAAACAAAAAAGTTTCTTACTGTGTCAACTTACTGCAGTGTGTTCGCGTACAAGCTTATTTTGAGATTGATAAATCATTTCATCATTCCAAAATGAGCTATTACTATTTAAATAATTTTGCAAAGAGTAATACAACAAAGTTTCTTCAGTTGAATCGATCATGACAATCTTAATCTAAAATTAATTATGACAGCATGAAATGTAGAATAAATAATTATTCGATATTTGTTTTATAATCAACTCATTAAATCATATGAAACGATTATGAACTACTAATTTTATAAAAAATAGAAAAAGAAAATACATCAACTTTTGCATTGAATTTCACGGAAAAATATCATTGTTCTCTCAGATCATACAGCATCTCATTTAATAATACATCACAGAATTATTATATATTATCATAGAACTTAATAGGTTCAATAGTACAATGATAATGAATAATTTAAATGACTCACTTGCATAATTTCCTGCTGTAAATGACAAATTTTTTCAAATAACTTTTCTTCTGTTAATAGCCACTGAATTGAAGTTTCCTTGAAATATTTTCGAATTTCATCTAAAATTTAAATTTTGATAAATGCATTAAAGTTTTTTTTTTAGTTTTATTTTTTGGGTGCTGTAGCAATTGGTATGTGTAGCATTTGTTACATCACTTTGCATGATTTAAATTTTGCAAAAATTGCTTTGCTCATTTGATTTAAATTACTGATTAAGTAATCATTAAGTGTAAATTTGAAAATGTTGTTTATCTTTGCTGTCGTTCCCCAATTCCTATTTAAATAATTATGCAAAACAATTCGAATGGATTTTGATGGATAAATGTAAAATTAAAATCAATATTTCATAATTATAATTATATCTTTTCAGAGTGTTAATTAATTTTTTTTTTGGATTACGAAGTTATTATTTCGTTCACTAACAAGCTTTATATGCCGGATTTATTGGTACCAAAATAGCTCCAATGCTGATGGCAGCTAGGATAAAAATAATATAATCCATAGAATTGCCAACATATGTACCAATTACATCACTATGTTGAATACCAAGTCTTATTAATGCACTGCGCATTTGCTCAGATCGATTGACTAACTTCAAATAAGTTAGGGAATTTAACGTTTCTGGATCAGTCTGAAATACTTCACATAATGTTTCTTCCTCATCATCTTATCTTGACACTAGATGAGATATTGATTTCAATTTTTTATCCATCCGTTTTAAGCCAAGTTAAAATTATAATGCATATGAATACGGTATATTAGAATTTATAAAAAATTAGGCAAAATTTCTTTTCAAATTAGAAAACATTTGTGACGATTAATACTTTGCTTAAATTGTTTTTATTTTACTTTTTTTAATCAAAATTTCTTGAATTTTTCGTTTTTTTTTTTTTTTTTTTTTGTTGAAAAAAGTACATTATGTCGCGAAAGTCGCGAAACTTAAAATAAAATCTTATATAAATTCATAAGGAATATTTTCCGTGATTTCATTTTTTTGAAATTTTCCCCATATTTTAGTTGTATAATTATATCCATTAGAATTGACCTTATCCTTTTATGCTATTATCTATACTTTACTTTTACTATAATTACTGTTCATCGCCAGATCTCGTGTCTTCCCTTAACTATTTTCATCCTATTACATTATGATTATGGTCATATTAAGCCATTAATCAGCTTGTATAAAATGATTTATGGTCCTTAAATGACCAGATCCACCTCTTCTTCTCGACTATATAAACTGTTCCATATTCCATATTCGTTACCCAAGTTCAAGGAATCTCCGCAACTCAACGCACTAGTATTAGTGCGATACAAGAATCCCCCACACAAAAGGTTACGCTATCCAATTTTTTCCCGACACATTATATCATAATTGAAGAAAATTTCGATTTAAATTTAATTCACTCATTTGAAAATTGATGCTTTGATTATTTAAAACCTTTTGTATCGTAAAGTAATTCACACTTACCAAAGCTATCGCATTATCGAATTGTGTGACAATTTCAAGAAAATAATCGTAGAAAGATTTTGCGATAGTTGGAATTTTTTCATTAAAATAATTTCGTACTGTCATTTTTCAGCTCAATCAATCTAAATGATAATTTCATTTTAACTTTTTATTTTACTTTAATGTGCTTATCAAACTTATCCACTATCATCTCTAAGCATTTATTATGCAGACAGTGACTTTAGTCTTGAGTATTTTTACGAACCAGAATAGTCTTAATTAACTTATCGTTTCAATGTATTATTAGCAAATATCGTCATGTTTCTGAAATTTCTATTCATAAGATTTAAATGATTCGAATGGCCAATTATAAAATGATTAATTAAAATAACAGTGATGATAAGGAAGAGATAATAATGAAGAATCACTTCTCACCGTTCAACTGCTAATATATTTTTAAATCGATAAAAGAGTGACAAAATTACATTGATTGCTTAGCAAATAATTATACAAAATTTGCAATAAATGGAAGCCAAGCTATTCAGACTAGTTGCCTCTTAAATTATCGAATAAATTAAAAGACTATTGAATGTAATTATGAAACTAATAATTACTAATTAATTGATATTCATTTCCAAAAGTTAAAAATTTTTAGAAGGAATAGCGCAATGGAATTGTCGAATGATATTACCAATCACTATCATTCCATCAATCTTTTATAAAATTTCCTTAAACTTTTATGAATCAAATACCACTGGCAGAAATGTAATTAGTTCCAGTTTTGCGATTCTCTAAAATGCGTTACAGTATGCCTTCTTTATAATGATAGCTACTATACTTTATTAGGCATGCTTATTGTAAGCTATTACAATCAATGACTTCCAATATAATTTTATTATTATTGCTGTTATTATTATTATTGTTATTGTTTTAAAATAAAAAGGATAAAAATAGAGATTTGTTTGCACAAATAATTTCATTGTTTATTTTTTTACAATGTCTGAATTAAATGTTTAAAGAAAAGAAAATTTTTTTTTTAATTTGGCAAAATTTTATCATTCAATGAGCGGGGAATACGGAGAATATGATTGTATGTAAAATTATCGTCCTTAGGAATGCTCAACAAATAATACCATTGATTAGTGTTCTTCGATAAGAAATTTAACTGAGAGATAGATTAAGTGGAAAATTGTTTTCCGAATTGTAAACTTTTTGACAAAAACTAGACTTTTAGCAACGATAGAAGACAACGCGTTCCTGTCTCGGAATATAATGAAAAATCTCAAGCTATTTTTTTTTCATTTTGACAGGTTTTTTGAGATTTGTTTAACGAAGTTTGATGTATTTACCATGCAGAAAAGTCATCGTTTATGAAGTCTAAAATCGTTTATAATTTCGAATATAATTCTATTATTTATATCTCTGATGGTGTGTATCCCTCAAAAGGTTTTTGTCTCACAGCGTTGAGCCCAGTTAATTATTTCGGGATCAATTTATCGCCTGACTCTTTTGTTGTGCATAATTATCTTTGCTGCAAGAAAGTTATAAGAAAAAATGGAAGGATTAGCTAAAGATTGCATTGATGAGAGAAAAAATAGCCTTATATTAAAGAAGCAGAAAAGATTAATAAAATTTATGAGATATATTTTATGTTTGTATTAGAGACTAAGAAATTTTAAACATATCCTTGCAATTGTTGTTGTTGTTGTTGTTTTTTTTTGTTGTAAAGTTAAAAATACGACCACTACTAATAATAATTTTGATATTTAATAGTTTAAAGTAGTGGAACGAATAAATGATTTATCAATATTGATAAAGAACAGAAGCGATCAAATATCGAATCTTCGCATTATCTCCTTTTAATCTTTCAGGTATTGACGATAAAATTTTGATTCTAAATCTTGGCCATATATTTTGGTCTTAAATTTTAATGATATCAAATCTTAATGTCATAAATTTTGTCGACATCATCATTAAAATCTCGATGATATCATCATTGCATTTCCTAAATTTCGAAATGTCATTTTGATTTAAAATTGATGCTTATGAAGTGTTTTTTTTTTACAATTTCATTTTTTATGCATTACAATGAATTGAATTCAAATTTGAAAAAATTTTTACAAAAAATAAAAAGTTTTCCAAAAAAAAAAAGTTTTTTTTTTTTTTTTTTTTTTCAATTCTTTGATTGGAATGAATTAATAATAATTACCTTTAAATTCTTTTTCATCAAACATCACTGTTAATGAAAATTTAATTTTTGAGAGGAAAAAAAAAAAGTTCAACAGTGAAAAAGAGAGAGAGAGAGAGACAGTAAATGGGAGGAGAGCACTTTGTTTAAATTTAAAGTTCATACATTTTTTTGTAAATACAAGAAAAAAAAAAAAAAAAGCAAATTAAAAATGAATCATTTTTAATTTGAAATGTTTTAGAATTTATTGCTGATTTCTTATTCTCTTTTTTTTTTACTTCTCATTTTGTTCATTCTTTAAATTTAAATGAAATCATTTTATTCCATTAAAGGAAATCTTTCCTTAACAATCAATCAATACTTTCATTTATCATATAATTTGAACTAATCAATTATATCATACTTTTTTTTTTTTTTCATCGTTCCACTTGGTATATTCAAATGTTGTTCTGATAACTGCACATATCAAACTAGTCCAATGTGCACACATACCTTAAAGTATGATACTTATACATGTGGCAAAAGATAGACAGACGAACAAATAGACAGACAGACAGACACACACACACGTACACAGATAGAAACATATACATAATACATCAACCCAAAAACACGCGCACACCCATACCCATCTATATTTATAAACTTCATTTGCAATGAACTTTCTTCGGTTACATTTCCGGCAATTTGGTTATTATCGATTAGCATTATTTTCGAACTAACTTTGACCTTGCTCCTAGTCTTTTTTTTTCATTGTTTATTTGAAAAAAAAAAAAAAAAATTGTTGATCAATTATAAAATGTTATAAGTTTATTTAAATTTTATTGAATTATTAATTTAATTTAATGAAATAATTTCAGTTTGATAAATATTCATTTCTTAATGTCATTCATTAATTGTTATATTCTATCAATAATATCAATATATTCAATTTCATTTATAGTATTAAAATATTTTAGTTTACTTAGAAAAAGTTCATGCCTATCTTTGAAAACTATCTCTTTGAAATGTCACTAGATGTGAAAGAAAAAAAAAAATATGTCGAAAATATTTCATATAATGAAATAAATTCCTAGCAAAACTATACAAACATAGGAGAACGATATTTACATTTATTGAAAAAAATTTTTACTTTAACAAATAACAATCATTTTTCATTGCAAACATTAATAATCCTTTGCATGCGATTTAATGTCAAAGGTAAGGCATGTGATTGATGTCAAAGGTAACGCATATATGATTAATGTCAAAGTTAAGGCATATGATTAATGTCAAAGTTAAGGCATATGATTAATATCAAAGGTAAAGGTAGGGTATATGATTAGTATCAAAGGTAAGGCATATATATGATTAATGTAAAAGAATTACCGGGAATGGGCAATGACTGGAAAGACAGGAATGCGAGAGAATTTATCTGTTTTTTTAAGCTATTAGAATTATTTGAACATATAAAAGTATTGTTTTATAACTTTTTATTAGTTATGTCAAATGAACTAGATAATACATTGTAAGAGGAAAAATAGCTTCTTCATTTATTTCTGATTCAATTAAATTAATTAATTGGGAGAAATATTCATTTAAGATTGCAATGTATTTCTTTTCTACTTCCTTTTTTTCTAAAACTTCTTTCTTCACAAAATGATATCACTCGTACTTTAATTCATTTAAAAATTTAAACGTACTTTAGAATTTAAATTTCACTCTTGTTCCTTTCAATCAGTAAGATTTGATTAATTTTTTCATTCATTAATATACATTCTGTGTAATATCTTGTGTAATATTACCTGTTTTAATCTTCATTCAAATTCAAATCTTCTCCCCAAGTATGATTACATTCTTTGGTATGATTACGATGTTGAATTACCGGTACGAAATGCTATTGTTATGATTATTATCTTTGATATTATTAGGATTTATCATAAGCAGATTTCACATTTTATTAAATAATAATACAATTGATAGTTTCAAGCTTAACTAATTTATAAAATCGTATTATTATAAAAATCTCATCAAATTATAATAGCAAAGTTATTTAGTTAATTAATTATTTAATTAATAATTAATGAAATAGCAATTTAGCATGTAACATGGTTTGGTATGACAAAAATAATAATCGAGTATTATTGTAATTTTGTTACTCTGATGCTTTACTCTCACTATGTTTTTCAGCTATTTCATCAAATTATATCAATTTCATTTGCTGCATAAGAATCCAATAATAGCTTACATTGCTAATTAACTTTTCAACATTTAGAGAGAATGGGATTAGATTTAATACTTGGCGTATAATTCCATTACAGGAGACTTATGTATTTTTTAAATTTGAAATATTTCAACATGTGCTACTTAGTGATGAATTACTCGTGTAATTGGTTATTTAATTTACTTCTATTCCAGTTTTTAATTCCCATCTGAATGAACAATTTCATTTATGACAAAATAAGAAAGCTAAATGAATCATATGGTTTATCACGGACACGAAATGATCAATTTGCTTATTGATTTATCGAAAGAATGAGCTGTTCAGAATAAGTTGAGCAAAAATTGAAACTCATTTACTTTTCATCTTATTATTTCAAAAACTAAGAACTTTTTCACTTTACTTTTATTTCATGTCCCATTGTCATATTTTATTTTAGCGAAATGAAATAAATATGGCAAATTTTGTTGTTTATTAATGAACTGCTCAATGTTTCCTCGTGTTATAATCTATTATTAATACATACCTTCTTGAATTAACTTATAAACAATGCTTATTTTGAAAGTTGTATAAGTGACGCATTATTGCCCTGGGAAAATACTACTTTCATATCTTGCCAGGCTTCACTAACTTATAAACAATGCCTATCTTAAAAGCTACAAAATTGATGCATGACTGCTCCGAGAAAATATTACTTTCATATCATGCTAGTAGGCTCCATCTGCTGCTAGGCTGTATTGATTACATTGATCAAATTAAGCAACAAAAATATCTGGATTGAAAATTAATGTATTGAATGTTGAATTTTTAAGTAAGACTAAATCAGTGATTTAGTGATCAAACATTTTTTTGCAAAATGAAATTTCGGATGCATCAATTTTGATGATTTTTTGCAAAATGAAATTTCGGATACATCAATAGTCTATAACATAAGCCTTTGGGAATACGAATGATTTCAACGCCTTCCAAATCAAAATATTCTTCCGAAATTTTTTTTTCCCACAACATTTTTATTTTCATATAATTGAATGTAACATTTATAAGAAACCTTTCATGAATAATTTTTTTTTTCAAATTAACAAAATATTTATATTTTCAATAAATCATTCAACTATCACATTAAGTATTTCAATTAAAAATATTAAATTTTCCTATCAAAAAATACTGCATAATGCCATTAACTTTAACTGCTTATTCTTATCATTTCTGCAATCGATTTGTAACAAAATGAGAGATAGAGGAAAAGAAAAAGAGAAAGGGAGAAATTTCGAAAGTGTTTGAAACAAATTTAAATTATTGGTTACTACTTTTATCACTTGTCTCTCTCCCCCATACATTTGCCTAATTTGAATCTGTTAGCATTTTTATTGAAGAATGGCGAATAGGTGCACCATAATTTATTTCAAAAATTTCATTTTTTTTCTCTCTCTCTCTCTTTCTTATCTGCTTGCATTGATTTTCAAACAACGACAATCATTTGTCATCGAATGCTTTAAAAGAAAAATCATTTTTGAAATTAATGAAAGAATATTAATTAAAAAACTTTGTCCTTTGCTTTTTCCTATTTTTTATTTGTTTTTTGTTTTTTTTTTTTTTTTTTTTTGTTTTCTACAATTGACAAAAATTTCATCGAATTGAAAACTTTTCCCTTTTTTTTTCATTAAAATATATTTCAATTTAAAATATTATTGATTGATTAATAAAAAAGAGAGTAATGCAATCAATCATTTAGAACATTTTTGATCAAATGTTTGTTCGTTTTTATGTGCAAAGATAAAATTATCATTAAATAATTTATCGTGTTATTTTGCTATTAAATATTTTATCACATCTTATCATTTATGTCTCATCAATGAACATTTATCAGCTAGCAATACATTTGCATATGCTTTCAGAATTTTTCATTGATCAATTGATTTAATTTTACATTTAACATTATGAATAGGTTGGCAGTTCAAACAAAATTACTATAGCAGTTTTTTTTTTTTTGACAATTTTGATTTTATTTATCTATTTATGGCATGAATAGAAAGCTTTCGAGAAATTCTGTCATTCACAATGTGACACATCTTCAAATACTTTCAGTCTGATATTTCTAATATTCATCATCAAGATGAATATTTTTCCTTTTTTTGTTTCTGCTATTGATTACTGTACTAAAGGAAACTACGATGATAAAAGTCCTATTTTCTGCTTTTATTATATTATATTTTTTAATTTCGTACTAATTAATAAACAAATGTTTAGAATTAAATTTTTTCCTTTTTTTTCCTAACATTTAAAATTTTTGTCGCTTCAAACTTGATCTATTACATTTATCGTTACGTAATGACTAAAATATGCCAGCACCTATTAATTGCTATTATTTGATTAAAGCAATCAAAATTTGTTAATTACCGTCATTATTCATTATTACTTTCCTGAAAGACATGCGACAAATGTCAACGGCAAGAACAACAGCGTATTGCTCAATTCATTTAATTGTTAATTTCTAAAATTAACCAATAAAGTCATTTATATAACTTACATAGTCTTAATATCATTAAACCGCTTTATATAAGATGACCTCACTGATAATCTTGTCTATTACACTTACTCATAAAAATTGGATAATTTTAAAGAGTGTCATTTACTTGTTAGAAAGTTGCAATAAAATAATTATCATGGAAGTTATTTCATATTTTGCATATTTATCCAAATAGCTAATTAATTAAATACTAGAAAATTTACTGATATTGTTTTTAAATAGTACTGAAAATACCGGAAGCTTTAATACTAATTATTAATGGTGAAAGATTGCTAGTGCTAATGGCATAAGTTTAGCTTTTGATAGATAACTTTATGTAAAAATATTAATTAAAAGTTTGAATAATTCATCTGTCATATTTTTAAATCATTTTCTCTTCTTCATATTGTAAAAATCCAATGAAATGAAAAGAACGAAGCATTTAAATTTAAATCTTTACCATTCATCCCCATTATCCTTCTATATATATATTGCACTGATATTAGCAAAGTAATAAATGAGTCATTAAAAAGTGTAATTTTCTTTCTAACACAAAGTTTTTATCAGTTAGTGGGAAAGTTTCACTATTAAGAAAGGACATTCTTTTAAGCTGTGCAATGTTTTAATAACCAATAGATATATATGTGCACACATAGCACAGGCAGGTACATACGCATGCACATACGTAGAAAGGCACATAGACTATACAAAAACGCAAAGTTCCAGTTAAGGTTTTTATTCAAAATTAAAGAAATACGTCAATTGTATAACTTATCGGATAGATATTTAGGTAATGAGAAGTCTTCATTTTCTTTTTTTTTTTTTTTTTTTTTTTTTTAAATTTGTTAAATAACGATGGAAAAAGCATGTAAATATAAAGAAAACAAATAGATCTTTATCTTCCAATAATATTTTCTATCATCAAATAAGATCAGATCGCATTTGGGTCGAGTCGAATCAAACCGAATTGTTTAGTTTAACTAAATGTAGAATAAATATAAGAAAAAAGAATCAAAGAATCCAACTGTGTAAATTGCTTATATGTATTGTGTTAAAATAAAATGTAATTAATGCTATTCCAATTAGGAAATAATCGCAATTCTCTTGCTATTAAGGTTACTTAGATAATATAATCAATTAATTTTACTAGGATTTATTACGAATGAATATTTTTTCAAAATTTATCCTAAGATTACCAATCTATCACTTTATAATCATTTCTTGGACTTTTGTCTTTGTTAATAGTTGAATTTTTTTAGCCAAACATATTTCTATTATAATTTAATTTGAATTTTTCCTGGAAAAGTAGTTTAATACAATTCAATTATTACCAATACTTCAAGGGATAAAATCAAATTTCTTCCAGAAATCTCAATAAATTTTTTTTCAGTCATTCGACCTGCAATATACATAATTTTACTTTTATTTTAAACTTTTTGCTATCAATGAATCTTAATGACTGAGCATTTCAAGAGTTTCTGTTTCACTGAAACCGAACGAATAGCACCAATCCTTAACGAAACATGGTGACATGTAACTTTGCTAGAGAAAATATTTGGTATCCAATTTTATACTTTTATAAATTTTTTGCCTTTTTTTCTTAAAGATTTAAGATTAATCAATAGATTGTTGAATTTTTCATTCAAATGAAATGAAATGAAAAAAGATCATTAAAAAATAAAATTTTTATTGTTTAGCTACAAAAACATCCATTTGATGTCACATATCCTAATTAAGAACAATTGTCATATAATATTAAATTTTAATGACAAACCATCCTTTTTCAACGATCATTTTATTTCAACTATCAAACTTGTACATTTCACGAAAATCATCTAACTGATTGCTTAGTTTATTTCCATGCATCTTTTCATTCATGCACATTTCTCATCACTATTTGCTCCCATTTCAATGTTTCAGTGGAAAAAAGTAATTTGGAAGTAATTTTAAAAATATTTATGCAATTTTTAAAGACTTTCCTAAAATTTTTTCTTATTGAGGAAAAGGATGATAATTTTAATTCATCGATACTTGCTTAACTTGGCCTGGTACAATCTAGCAATCAAGTGATGTCACATCAAGTCATCACTGATAAATAAAATCAATTTCAATTGACATCATACTATTCAAGTTATTCCTAACATTTCATTCTTGCAATTTTTAAATATTTTTGTAAATTTTCATGAAATTTTCGATTGTAAAAAACTTTTACTTGGAGCGCATGTTTAAATCTATGATTATAACACATTAACTGTCAACTAATTGTCAACTATAATGGAATTTTTTTAGAAATGTTAGGAATACTAGCAGTTACAAGCGCTTTTCGAAATTGGCGAAATAATGTGCAGCGCAAAAAGGAACAGAACGAATGCGCCATGAAGGAAACAACTAATAAATGTGAGACATGTGGTAAAGGCCAAAAGAGTTCCAATTTGGATGAACCGACAATTTCAGTATGCTTTTCTGCTTATTTTTCTTTTTTCTTTAAGTTTGAAGATTAATTAAATATTAATTTCGTAAACTTTTAGTGTAATTAATAGAAATTATTGTCGTGTTTCTTTTTTCCTTTCTGTCAAAGAAAATACTTTTAATAGAATTTCACACTCATCCATCAAGAAGATCAAAGTACGTGATAGAGATGCCAGTTAAGATATTATTCTGATACAATCTAGGAGCTTAATTAATGATTTCTTGAACAGCTATTACTTGTATGCATTCAATTAAATTATCTCATTTCCATATGACAAAAGAAAAAAAGTCCCAAAATTAGTTCGGAATTTTTTAAGTGGCAATTTTTATAAATTTTAGTTGGAAACAATAATGGCAGAATTCAAACTGTCAAATGGAACACTTCGTCGAGTAATGGCACATATGTCTCATAAAATGGACATGGGACTTGAAGGTGGACCTGCGAATAGTACCATATCAATGTTACCATCTTTTGTACCCGAGTTACCTAATGGAACAGGTGCTTGTTAATTTCTTTAAATCAGATCATTTTATAGTTTCATGAATTCTTGAAGTGAAAAAAATGAATGGAAATTTCTACTCTTGAATTACTATTTTTTAACTTAAAATTATGTTGCATATTGAAAGGATAATTCAATTAAAAAAATAAAAGAAATTTAGATGTGATTTTTTAAGGTTCAATGTAAGACTTAATAGCAGAGAAAAAAAGAAGTATGAGTTAGTTAAAAAGTGACAGAATCCGAGAAATGATATTATCTACTGATTATCAGATTTCTTTTACGGAAAAACAAGTGCATGTTTTTCTGACTAAATATAAATAAATGAACTATGTCCAAGAAGTAATGGAAATCAAAAATATTTAATTTATGAATTCAAAAAAAAAATATGAAGATGATAAAGTAATTAATTGGAAATTTGAAAATTTAAGTTAATAGGTAAATTAAGCGAATTATTTTATGTTCATATTGTTAACTTTTTCTCTTCGCTGCATGGCGCGTAAGTGAGATTATTATCCAAAAATACGATTTAGCAAATAATCCTAGCGATCATTTACGAGAATAATATCATCTCTTGAAAAGCATCGTCAAATATTCGCAATCATATCCGTTTGTCATAGGCAAATGACAGGATTGACGCGGGAGCATGACGGTGATGTGACTATGAAACTGATATGACATTGACAAATGATAACTAAAAATTATTATTTATCTCTCTTTATTTTTTTTATTTTTATAATAATTTTTAATTGACAAAACATAACTGACATGACGTGCAATAAAAATTTGTTTAAAATTAAAGGGAAAAATGAGAAATTCTCGTAAAGGTAAAAAGCTAAGGCGTATAAACACACACAAACACACACAAACACACACAAACACACACACACGCAAACACACGCACACACATGCACACCTGTTACGCTATCTAATTCAGTTTATCTTGATTTTTATTCCGATACATTTTCGACATTAATTGATATTCTTAAATTTTACGAAAATATATAAATTTTACAGAAGAAGGTCGTTTTATCGCAATGGATTTGGGTGGTACCAATTTACGTGTAATGTTAATGGATATTACGCCAGGTGAAGAGCTTAAAGCACAACAATTCAATACACGTATACCAAATTGGGTTATGCGTGGTACCGGTGAACAGGTCAGAATTCCGTTTATGGAAATGATGCTAGAAAATTCGTTTCAAATGATTGGATTTATTTTTAAAAGGATAAATTATTGGATTTATTTTTAAAAGGACAAAAATCTCTTCCTGATTATTACATCAATTTAATCGAAATTACAAATATTCAACTCAGAATCTCATTCATAATAAAAATTCAAATCGAAACTGAAGATACGTAATAATATAATTAATTTTCTTCATCTGATTTAGCTAGTAAAATGAAATTTAAATTTCTCTTTAAATTTATATTCTTTTAAGCTATTCGATTTCATAACAAAATGCTTAGCGGAATTCCTGATTGAAAAAGGTGTCCAGAATGATGGCTTACCAGTGGGATTTACATTTTCTTATCCATGTGATCAAAAAAACTTACGCTCCGCCACATTATTGAGGTTTGACCAAAAAATTTGCGCTTCGTTACATTACTGAGATTTATGCGAGTTTCAAAAAACACTCATTTGAAAGAATTTTAAAAAAAAATCCAAACAAAAATTTTAGCAAGCAATTTTAATTTTATGGAGAAATATTTAGATGGACAAAAGGTTTTGAAACAACCGGAGTGGTTGGCAAAGATGTCGTCAAATTGCTTGAACAATCTATCGCCAGAAGAGGAGTTAACCTTCTTCTTTTTTTTGAATCATTTAATCATTTAAAAATTTTTCTAACAATCTGCAATTTTTGTCACCAACTTAATATACTTACTATTGAAATTAAGTTTCTATTAATTATATCAACAATTATTTGCTAATTATTTTGGAAACCATCCCAAAAGTGTCTTGGGAGTTTTTTTTTTTAATTTGATAGATTGAAAAATCGATGTAAAAGCAGAATTATCAGAAGTATTAATTAATTCTACTAAGCTTTGTGATTATTTCATTTTTCATTCTGTAAACTTGTAGGATATCAAAGTGGAAGTGGTAGCAATAATTAATGATGCCGTTGGTACCTTAGTAGCAGCTGCTCATGAAAGTAGCGGACAATGTGACATTGGTGTCATTATTGGTAAGTTAGAGATCAAACATTTTTGTGAATTCTCTTCCACATTTTTTTTTTCAAAATTTCTTTAAAGCGGAGTTTAATTAATGTGCATTTGTTTTCTTAGGAAGAAAAATGCAATTTAATTTTTAATGAAGTTTTGTTGGAGAAAAAATGTAACCAAATGAGATTGGGACATTTCTTTTTTCGGTAAAACTATAACTGAATTAAAATATGCAATTAAACTAGCTGTGTTTCTTTTACCGTAATTTAAATTAGCTGAAATCTAATTAAATTTTTTCTTAGAAAGAAATATGTGAGCTGAAAAATTGAATTGAAATTGAGAAATTAAAAATTAAACTGAAAAATACAATTTTTTTCTCCTAGAAAAAATGTGCGATTAAATTAAAATGTATAATTTGATTAGTCATAAATTGTTTTCAAATTTTTTCGAAATATAATTAAATTAAGAAAAAAATTATATTAATAAGAAAGTAGAATATTTGAATTCTAGCAACCGGTACCAATGCATCATATTTGGAAGATGCATCGAAAATCAAAAATGGTTTATCGAAAGCAACAACACCTTACAAATATCCGGGAATGATCATTGATACGGAATGGGGTGGTTTCGGTGATCATTCCGAAGCTGATTACATATTAACGCAGTATGATAAAATTGTTGACAGCCGCTCGGAGCATCCAGGCGTAAACACGTACTTTAATTTTACTCTCTAACTTTTCATCCATTACTTTTATTAGCTTTCATCCTTTTTCACTACCAAACATTTTAACAGATTATCACTGATAATGAAACATCAATGCTGTCTAGTTGACTTCAAAAATGAGAAAGCTAAAACATTAGCTAATAAATAATTTCCTTCAGCAATTATTTTCTTGTTAATTAAAAATACTTTCAATTTATATTTTTATCAATAAGTTTAATTAATAAGATTAATATGACAATCTATAATTTCTTAAATAATTCGATTTTTTTGAATCCTATAAATTCTTCTTCATTAAGCTTAATTTGTAATCGAATCATTTTATTAATTTGCTTGTCACTTATCAGGTTTAAGAAATAATGATTAAAATACTTTTAATTTATATTCTTATCATGACAAATTAGATTGATAAGAAGTTACTTACATAGATTTGATAAACTTGTTGGTGGAAAATGTATGGGTGAAGTAGTACGGGTTGTGTTGGAGAAGTTGACACGAGCTGGTGTTCTATTTAATGGTCAAGGTTCACAAACTCTTTTTCAACGAGATTCTTTTCCAACTAAATACATTTCCGAAATTCTCAGGTAAGCTCAATCAGTTATTTCCTCATAAGTTTCAATTTTAATTTCACAGAATTTTAAATTTAATAAAGAGCAGAAAGAAATACTATGTTTGTTAGTATTAATTATTGTTTCAAAGAAAAATGAAATTGCTAACGTATTATTTTGTTTTAGAAGACAATGAAAATGACATTTTTTTTAAAAATTTTCTTATGGAATTTTTGTTTTTTACATAAACTTATACATTTATAGACGTAACAAACGTTTGCACATACTTTTCACACGTCTAATGTACGTTTATATACATATTTCAAAGATATCTTTAATGAAGCTTTATGAAAATTTGTTCTATAGTATTTTGTCGTTTTTTTTTTGATTACTGAAATCAATGCTTAAAATATTATCGCGACAGAATACGGAAAAATGTAATTCAACATCTTCCAAGTTCTTTTTCTACTAATTTTTCGTCACCAGTATGCCAAAGGTCAGATTATTTCAATGACAGAGATTACTAATCTAATCTTTAATTGATTTTCATCCACTTAATGTCTCATCAATCTTAATACTGTACTATGACGGGAGATTGAGGTCTTCAGGTTTGCTTTAGGATCAGGGATAATTTTGTCGCTCAAATAAGTATGAATTTCTAGAGATGAAAGTGGATCATATGTACATACGAGAGATATACTATACGAATTGGACGTAAGTGATTACACCTTCAGTGATATGTTACTTCTTCGAGAGGTTTGCATTGTTGTTTCACGTCGATCAGCTAATCTTGCTGCTGCTGGTAAGACTAATCAGATATTCATTGAGAAATCAAGTTTATCAGTAAACTTCATATTTTGTGAATTCATTGTTAGAATTGGCTTTATGTGAGATTTACAAGAAATTCAATGCGAGCAATAAAATAAAAAGTGAAAGTTTTAAGCGATAATTCTTTCTTAATGCTCAAAAATGAAATAAAATTTTCGACATAAATGATTAATGAAAACTTTAAGTACTGGAATCATTTATTTTGAAACAGATATATAAATATAGGTATGCCTATTAAGGAAATTAAGAATTGATTATAAGAATGGTTGATAGTTTGTCATTTTTTAGATATGTAATTTGAAAATTTATAGCGATTGCATGCGTGTTGAATCGTATCCGCAAACAGAATATGGTAGTTGGAATAGATGGCAGCACATATAAGTATCATCCGTTTTTCGACTTCTGGGTTCAGGATAAATTAAAGGAACTTGTTGATCCAGGAATTAAAGTTGATATTACGCTCATTTTATTGGCAAACTTTAACATTATTAGTAATTATTACATGATTAGGCCATCTAATTATATTGTAGATAGAAACACTTAAATTTTTATGAAAGTTAGATTTTTGAATTGATTAAATTTACGACCATTTTCGATTGAAATAAATAACACTATTAGGATGTTGAAATGAAAAGCAATTAGCTGCAATCAACAATGATGACTAATTAGTTGTTAATTGAGAAAATTAATGACTATTAGCCAGTAACAAATGAAATAATTCTAACATATCATCAATTTATCATTTATATAATTTAAATGGAAAGCAATGATTCAGTTGTACAGAAAAAATATTGTTGCAGTTCAAAGTACTACAAACAGCTGATGGTAGTGGTAAAGGTGCAGCGTTGATCACAGCAATTCTTGCAAGGTTAAATAAACACAATTCAAAACAGCAACAGCAGCAACAACAATGCAGGACTAATGAATATATAAAAGTGGTAGGACAAAATGTTCAGCAAAAATCCGAAACGAAAGAAAGCCGGAAAGAGTTTATGAATAAAAACAAACAAGAAGTTAGCTTGTTGACAAATGACACAACAACTCATAACAACTGCAATTGTGATGTAGAGAATCATATGATTTATTTAACATAATGATTCTTGATTGATTCGATAGCTTTGTATTTTGCATCAGGAATGCTCCAACTAAGCAAATTTTCCTATGTCATATATATTTTATCAATATTTTCGAAATATTTTAAAAAATAAAAAATCAGTAAAAACTACTGAAAGTATTTAATACAATTGAAATGAATGTAGGAAAAAAAGACATTTTAGTACAAATCAATTAAAATGTTCACTTGTATACATCATAATATCAATTATTTATTTTTTCATGTGTAATTTTATATACATCTCTTTGATATCGAGAATTTTGCTATTTACGATGAATGATGTCAGAATCGGATATTTATCAATTCACAGTAGTTTTATGATATCGGAATGGATCACTAAATATATTTTAATTATTTTCTCGTCATGTTTAAATTCAATTTCAATATGTAATTGCATTCATTTCCGATTCTTTCATTTTCTATCTTTGCTTTCCAATTATCATTTGTCGAATCCTGATATGTTGCTCATTTTCTGTTTTGTACATTCTTCAAATTTCTATGCAACTAATATTTGTCTTATCGATCAGTTTTTTTTTTTTTTACCGATATTTAATAATTTAATGATATTAATTGGATAGTATAAAGTAAATTTAACGGTCCAATATGTATGCATAATGCAGTGAGAAAAATAACCTATTTGTTACATCAGTATTTAAATTACGCAAATTTTTAAAACGCTTTTAAAAAAATAGATACGAAAAACTTCGTTTATTGAAACATACCTGATTTGTAGGCGTTAATTTATATAGCATACACAGGAAATTCAGTGACAGGACTCAATCATCTTCATTGAGATGTGTTAATTATTGATTGTCGCATGATAATTCAGAGAAGGAAAAGTAAATTCATTGTTATCACATTAACAACACATCACTGATTAGCGAATAGCTCTTGATTATAATAAATTTCAGTTATCAATAAGATAAATCAACAAGTGATGATAAGATTGAATGATCATTCCTGACCTTTGCTACACTCTTTATGCATTGAGTTTTGTGAAATTCAGACGATACTGTACTCTAAAGTATTTGTAAATTATTCAACTTGTTTAACGAGTATTAGTTTTTAAAATTTCAATTTTTTCCGTTTTTATTTTCCGCTCTTTTCACAATTTTCATTTTGTTTTCCTACTTTTTCTCACTTTTTTCTTTTTATTATTTATTTTAATTATTTTCAAGATCAGATAAAGTGTGTCTACGAGCAGAATGGGCCCATTAGTTTTCGAGTAACAATCTAAGCAGAACAACAACTATTACTCCAAACCCAGGTGAATGGTGCTCAATTAGTCCTGCAAGGCCATCCATCTAAGAAAAGAACACTCCAACCAAAAGCTATAGCCTGAGGATGTTGCTGGTCACGGTCTAAGATGGTTAAGTTCTGGCAGATGAATGTCTGGAGTAAAGCACTATGCACTTGAAAAAATCACTCAATGGGTTCATTGAAAGTAGATGAAATCCTCCAAATCCTTGTTCATGAAGCCAAGCCACAACATTTACTATCACTTAGTGTTCATCATTTTTCTTATCTTCTCCTAATCTTTACATTTTTTTGATTTGCATATTTGAATTAATTTGATTAAAAGAAAGTACATGCGAAAAGCGTAAAAAACAAAAATTAAAATACGAATTAAACTGAATTTGAAAAGAGGAAACTTTAGTGTTTTAATTAAATTGTCCATAAAACAATAGAATTTAGTTGAGAAGTATTGGATGCTAGTAAAAGTGCAATCGATTGAAATTAAATGAAGGAAAATTTGCAAACTTACATCATTATTTATTTAAAACGATAACTGAATGATGAAGAATGTTTAAAATTTCAAATGTGGATCATTAACTTCTCACTTTATCATTCCGGATAATATTGTGATATGATAAATATTACCATTACTACAAATGCTTGCACTCATTCATGTCAAATTTGTCACTGCTCTGTTAATTTTATTACATATTGATTCACTTGCAAAATATACCGACAATAATAATTTTCATTGCCAATGCCAGAAAATTTATTTCAAAAATTTGTCATAGCAGAATCACATTTTATATTTATGTCAGATATGGTTGATAATTAAGTAACATTATTTGATTTTTACAATTCCAAAATTTTTGTTAGAAATAAAATTGTTGAATATTTTTTAAATGAAACTTTGTTGCAGCATAAAATAAAGAAAAAAATCTGACAGTTATATCAACAATGAAAAAACAAACAAAAAAACATTTGGTTCATTTTTCTGACAAGTCTTTTTGTGACATTTTTTTTTTCTGTGACAAGTTTTCTAGTGAAAACTTGCCAAATACAAACAAATTAATTCTTAAAGATATAACAAAATGAGGGAACCAAAAACTTTTTGTCCGATTTCTTTTAAAATTTCCAAAATAGATTTAAAGAGAGAGAATTGGGAGAGAGAGGGAGGGAGAGTGGGAGGAGAATGATGAAAAGAAACTGGAGAGTGAAATTTTTTTAAAAAAATTCATCTCCTTTTTTCAGTTATAAAATGAAAAAAACGAAAACAAACATTTGCAGCGAATATATGACAGATAAAAATTGCTTTGACGAAAATATATTGAAGAAAAAGAGAGAAGAAAAATGAAATTCAATTTGGTACATCAAAAAGCTATCGCAAAAATTTTTAAAAAATTTATTCTTTTTGGTAGGAATTTAAGAGTGAAAGGATTATAGATTGATAGTTAGATGGATATCTCAAGAGAAATCTTTGCTACTACCATTTCAACAATCTGTGACTTTTTTTTATTTAAATTGAAGGAAAATCTAAAATGGAAAAAGTTCATTAGATTGACAATTTTGACAATTTCTTGTTTTATGGAGCTTTTTTGAGAGCTGGCAAAGAATAAGAGAGAAAAATAATGAAAGAATGGAATTGTTAGATATTCAAAGTTTTTTTTTTTTTTTTGAAATAATTTATTTTAATTTTTTGTTTATTTCATGCATGTTGCATAGTTCAATGCATTTTTTCATTTCATCAAATTTTATTTGTTTCTTTTTTCTATAATTTTTTTTTTTTTTTTTTTGCATTTATGCATTCATTAAGGTGATATTTAGCAATTTCAATTAGTAATAATTTAATGATTAGCATATGTTTGTTTTCGAATAGCATTTGACAAAAAAAACTTTCATTTGAAATTTACAAATTAAAATTTATCTTATAGCATGTAAATACTTTTAATTAGCTGCGTTTGTTGTACTTTTACACTATACTTTTACATTACATATATTTTTTATATTTTAAGAATAAAAAAGAAAAAAGAAAACTTTGCATTGAGCAGAAAAGTGAGGAAAGAGTTAAAATATGGATTTGTAATATTTCAAGTGAAAAACTTGAAAGAGTAATTATAATCGGATACAACCAGTTACAACAAAAAGAAATTAATTGATTGGTTTTTCGATAGCTATATCCATCCTTTTTTTTTTCACCATTGGATGGATTAATTTAATGGTTGGCTGAATTCATTTGTGCATCATTTCATCGCTTGATGAAATCATTAATTTCAATAAAATTATTTCGACATCCAACTTTTTCGATGAAATCATTAATTTCAATAAAATTATTTCAACATCCAACTTTTTTTTTTCAAAATTATTTTTTTTTTTTTGTTGCTTTTTTCTTTTTCAACGAATAGAAATTTTTCATTTAAATGAAAAATTTACTTTCAACAAAGTTTTTCGATTCCTGAAATACTTTTTGGAATTTATTTTCATCCATAAATTAATTCGTATGTAAATGATGTTAAAAGAAAAATAAAGAAATAATAGTAATGATGAAAAAAGAAAGAAAGAAAGAAAAAATGTGAAATTTAGTAGGTGTGAATTAAGAAAACGAGAAAAAGATAAGTAAGTTATTAAGTGATGTCTTGAATTAAGAAAGAGAGAAAAAGATAGGAAAGTAATAAAATGATATTTCAAGTTAAGGAAGACAGGAAAAGATCGAAAAACGCTTAAATTAATATTTTTGAGATGAGGAAGAGAGAAAAAGACGGAAAAGAGATGATATCTTTTAAATCAAGAAAAAAGTATAAAATAAATAGAGTAATATTTATGAATTAAATTGAAACTTTATTTCTTTCTTTACTTTAACTTGGAAATGTATATTATTTGTGCAGAAATGCATATCATTTAATTCAAATCAAAATTTTTTAAAACTCCTTTAATTAGTTAATTAATGCAAATGAAGTGTTTAAAATTCTGTTTAAAACAGAAAATAATAAAAATTTTAACTAAGAAACGACTAATTGACCTCAATTTTATTGCAGTTTTAATTACCGCCAATACTTGTTATAATTCTGATGATAAAACATTACTTATAGGCTGATATTTTTTACTTTTCATTAAAATAATTTCAATCGTTTAAAATACAACGAGAACAGGTTTGCCATACAAACGTATTCTTATCGTATTGAACAATTAGAAATGTTTTAAAATTTTTAGGAAATAAACTTTTTTTTTTGGTAAATTTGCAAAATATTTTGAATATGTTAAATTCATAGGGGAAAAAAAAAATGAATTTCAAGAGCAAAAAATATTTGTTCGTCTCTTTTTTCAGTACGAAAGAGGCAAATGAAAAGTTTAACTCTTTGTTTCCTGTTTTATCAAGGAAACTTCACATAAAAATAGTATGGCATTTTTCAAAAATAAATTTTCAACAAATAAATTTAAATTGACCGCCAATAAAGTACAAACAAATTTTTCCTCTTCCACATTTTTTTATTTTGATTTTAATCAAAGAGAAAAAAACGAAATGGCATTTAGAACTATTAAGTAACATTTTGTAATAGAATGATTTATCTCAGTGATTTTTTCATTTCCAACCATAAATTTCTTCCATTCTTCCAAAATTTTTAAACAGTGCTTTAATGATGATTGAGAATTACCAAACTGTTATTTCACCAATTTTCACCAACTTGTCTTGATGCGAAAACAATCCTGAAATTTTGTTCCTCCTGAAATACTTGAGAAATTGAGAAATCACTGGACTGAACTTCGAACCATGGAAAAGAAGTAGTGAAGTTTCCGGTCTTGAATTTCAAAGTTTAGATTTGATCAGTATTTTATTTCCTTTTACATATCGCTTTTAATCTTACGAGGAATATTTTCATCTGCTTTTCTTTTCTTGTTTTTCATTTTGATTAAATTCATATCGAAGACAAATCGAATTATAATATTTTAAAACAAATTAAATGAATGGAATTCATATTAAATTGGCTGCAATAATTAGTTTTAGTTGCATTATTAAAATTAATTTATTTCCAATATCTAGCAAGATATGCTCATAAATCAATTTCTTATGAGAATATCACATCATGGAAGGTAGGAGAAGTATATTGTGAATTTTAATTCTTCTAAAAATCTTATCAAAATCAAAATTTTCAAATTCCTTAAACATTATGAATCCCAAAATTTATAAATTACTACTGCTGATATCTAGAACTGATAAGGAAGAGGGGCAACACAATGCACAGTGTCCAATTGGAATAACTATTTATTGTAAGAAATAGTTTTGATGACGGTGATATGAAAAGGAGAAGAAAGAAGGACGGAGTTAAAGGTTAATGATAACTGTCATTGACAATAATAATTAATGTCACTGACAACGAGAAATATTATCACTGTTACTTACACTTATCATTTTGATTTTATTTTCGCGACTGTGAAAATTTTACCAATAACAATAAAAAATAGTACTGTCATTATCAATATTATTATCATATCAGCTAGTGATAACAAAAGATATATAATTTTTAATTGTTAACTTTTAATTGCAATTATTGTTATTACTAAGTCTTTTTTTGCTGAGATTTTGTTGAAAAATCAATAGCAGTAACTGATAAGTGATAATAAGTGTAAAGAAGCAATATTCTTTTATTAATACTATAATTTACTATTAAAACATTGATTTTTAAAGTTTCTTATCAGCATTGAAAGAATGTTGGAATATTCGTAATGCAAATATGAAAGCAAATCAATTAAACGAATATTACCAGTTTTCCTTGTAATTTCTTATTATAACTGAAAATTTGCATTAAGTTTAGAAAATGTTCAAATCATTGGAAATAATTCAAAGAAAGAGTTTAGGTCACTAGAAATGATCTAAAAAAAAGACAACAACTTCTCTTGTCAGTGATTAAATTACGATAGATATGAAATCATTAATAAAGAAATGATAATAATCCAGATAATAATAATAATGACGATTTCACTGTTAATAATAATTGCAGTAATAGCAACAATAGTAATAATTATCGTCATCATTAGCTTCATTTGCCATATTTGCCATTAATTGCATTAATTACTATGATGTCTAATAAATGCAAATTTGACCTTCGTTGTCGTTATATTATTTCTCACTTCTTATAAGTTATTTGAAATTTTACCTATTTGCATACGTTATCTCATAATTACCATCCACTATTAATTGCAGTCATTAGATGCTCAGAGAAACATGCTGTTTTGAATTAATTCACAACGTTATAATCAGTATTTTGCAAAAATTTACTTAATTAATTGATTTCCAATTTAGTATTCAGCGAGTTTACTTTTTTCTGAATCAAAATTTTCACAATGCTACTAAATATGACATGCATATTTGTCGCATATCCCATTGTTTACATCATTCTCACATTGTTCAAATTAGAATAAACAATTTTGTCAATTTAATTTTGCCTTCTTTTCACATTACATCGCTTTTTTTCTTTTCATTTCAGGCATTTCATTGACAACTACTACTACTTGCTTTTTTCTCTTTGCTTTAGCAAAATTCAAATCTTTTTTTTTTTTTTTTGCAAAATGTTTGAAATTTTGCAAAAAAAAATTGAAACTTTCGCCAAATTTTTTTAAAACAAAATATTCATGACTTACCTAACTTTTCAACAATTTCTTCCTTTTTTAAATCTTTTAAAATAGTTGGAAAATTGTTCATTTTGTTTATTTTGTTTCGTTTACTAAATAAATAAGCAACAATATTGTTGCATATACAAATGATAATTATGGTCATTTAAGCAAAAAAAAAAAAAAGCATTATCAAAGATAATTTAGTATGTAGTGATAATTACGGTATATAATGATTGTTTAATGCATATAATGATAATTATTGTCAAATATAATGGTAATTATATTTTTGTATGGAAAGTGAGAAATACAAATGAAGAAATGAATGATGGATAATTAATTGAATGATCATTTTTTTAACTTGAAAATTTTGTTGAATAATTTCGCATCGATTTGAATTTGGACCAGCCAACATTTCATTAATACTATCATCTGTTTCATAAATTGCCGCTTCTTCTTTCCTTATTTTCATCTCCCGCTATTCTATCCTACCGGTGACCATGTCATGATGAACGATAGGCTGATGTTTGCGATCAAATAATGGGTTGACAAATGATTATTATCATTATCTTTATGTTCTCCGATGGAATGTAGAAAAAAAGAAGGGAAAAAAAGTATATTGCACATAAACAAGCAATAATTATGTTTGGACCGTTCCCTTCTGCGTGTGTTCAATTTAAATTTCCAATAAAATTGATTTCATTCGATAGATTCATTAATTTTTCAATTTGTTCATTTCGGTGAACGAGCAAATCGAAAAATAAAAAAAAAAAAAAAAAAACTCATTTTTAAAATCTTTCCATGGAAAAATGATTTTATGGAAAAGAAATTCAAGAAGCTCCCAAATGTTTTGGTAAAGTTTAATTTTTTTCGTTTTTTTTTCTTAATTTTTTGAAATTCTTTTCCAGCTCAACAAATTGATTCAACATTTCAAATTAATCAATCCATTAGCCATATGCATTAATTTTGTAAAAAAAAAAAAAAAAAAATAAATTCAAAAAGCTTCAAATGCTTTAATATATAATATCACATTCTTTGTAATCTTAAAATTTATCAACTTATTCAGATATCATAAATATTGTTCAAATTTAAATACTTTCCATTTATAAATTTTTTTCGTAAAAATTCCTCCTCTTTACGTTAGTAAATTAAATGTGACAGTTGTAATTCTACTAGTAAAATAGAAACTTTTTTTACATACAATACAAAGTAAGAGCAAATGAGAAACGTATCAATGAAGTGAAGTTTATAGTTTGGACATGCGCAAATAAAATAACAGTATAAATAAGGTCAAATAATAAACTGTAATCAATATTTGTTATCATAGTGATTATTATGCTACTAGACAAATAAGTTTATAACAAAAATTATTGTAACAATTAGCAATTATTAATCGTAGAAAAAATCGATTTTTTTTTTTTTTTTTGACATAAAAAAAAAAGGAAAAAGTTGTAAAGATGTAAGATATTTGAAAAGATTAATAAATTAAGAGTGAAAGTTTGTTTCTTTTTAATCTCTAAATGCTAATGCTACAATTAAAATGGAAAATTTGAAAATGAAAATGAAGTTGTTTCATTTTTTTAAAAAAAAAAAAAAAAAAAAAAATGATTCTGGATATAAAGAGAAGAGAAATAAGAATGCTGGTAAAAAACAAAAGGGATGAGTGGAATTGATGAGTGAAATCAAAAAATTTTTTTCTTTTTCTCTTTTTCCTTTTTTCTATCTTTTTCTTCAAAATATTCAAATTTAGAATTTATTTCAAACTAAACTTTTTTTTTTTTTTTTTAGCTAAAAAAAATGATTGATGCATTTGGTTATAGTTTTGTGATAGAGGAAGAGAGAAAAAAAAAAAAAAAAAAAAAAAAAAAAGCACATTTTTATAAAACAAAAATGTTATATATAAACCAATTTGAACAAAATACTTTTGTCTTTTCTTTTTTTCCCTAATTCTCCATCGGCTCTCTCTCTCTCTTTCTCTTTTTAATTTATGATCTATCTTCAAAAACTATGCCCTTTCAATTTCATATCCTTTTGGAAAAAATGAAATCTCAATTTTTAGACAAGCAACATTTTCAGTTAACTTAACTGAACTACTTTAGCACCCCAACATACAACAACATCATTTATGAAATGCAATTTAAATTTGTTTCATTTCATTTTATGGCAGATTATCTTCCTCCACAACATTCTTTTTTTTATCTTTTCCTCTTTTTTTTATATATTTCTTATTTTCATCTATTTCTTTTCCTTCATTTTTTTTTTTTTATTATTTCATTTTTGATTTTATTAAATTTACATTTGATTAGTTACAAATCGATCAAAGCACTCATTGTAATTTATTTTTTCCTCTATTGATATTTTAAAAGGAAAAAAGTAGTATTTGTGTAAATCAATTCAAATTTTAACTTTACTTCTACTGTAACTTTTTTACCTATATTCGAAGAAATTATGCTACTTAATTATCCTGATTATATAAGCCTATGGCAATAATAATTTTGTTGGACTTGAATGCAGTAATAAGTTCTGTAATAAAATTTCACTTATTTGTTAAAACCAGATTTTAATTTTATGCTAACAAGATTTCTCAAATCTTCATCTGAATTTTCCGATCAAAATAACTATGGAACAAAAGTAATGATGATGACTGATGATGATGATGATTGTGATGATGATGATGATTGTTGCGAGAATGGCATTTAAGCAAAAATAAACAAAGATGATGATGATGATGATTGTGACGATGATGACGATAATGATGACGATGATGAATGATGACAATGATGATGATGATGATGATGATGATGATGATGATGATGATGATGATGATGATGATGATGATTATGATGATATACGGATGGCAAGAAAACGGAAACGGAATTGCTCTTTATCATTATCATCATTTTCGCCATAATCATAATTGTTAGCATTTAAATAAAAATAAAACGAAGTAAATTTTTCGATGTGATATTGCAATATAAAAGATTTGTGCAACTTTTCACTTATTTCCTTTTCTTTCCTTTTATTAATTTCCATCTTTTGTCCAATACTTCTTTTTCTCTTTCTCTTTCTCTAACTAAAAATGGTCTCCTTCTTACACATTGATTATAAAATTTAATTTTTTGACATTAAAATTAAAGGCTTTCATTATCATTATCATCATTATCATCATCATCGTCATCGTCATTATCATCACCATCAACAACAACAATAACTGTTCTTTAATACTAAACAATTTTTATGACCATTTTTTCCTCGTTTCATCTTTCCGATGCTTTTGCAATCATTGTAATTTTAACCATTTTATTACTCTAATTCTTGTTTCTCTCTCAGAAAAAATATTTTTTTTAAAAAAAATCATCAACATAGGAAGCATAAAACTATTTTTTTTCTACTTATAATTATTTAAATTAATAAATTTGTTACTGGCAAACATTAAATAAAATAACAAATTTTTTAACGAAATAATTAAATTATTCGAAATTTAAAAAAAGAAAAAAAATGATTGTTCCATTTTCTGTTAATTATTTTTCTTCTTTCCACCGTGACAACAGATACCATTCATTAATTGTATATCAAAAGAGAAAAAAGTATTAGTAGTGAAAATATAATTTTAATGTGTTCGGCAATTATTGCTGATTACTTATATTAGTCCGTTTTTAATTTTTTTTAAAAATTCATTTTCTTTCTCCTTCTTCCTCTCTTTTCTTATCTCTTTCTCTCATTAATGATTTAACCGAATGTATCTTCAACACTTATTGTAATGATAGTATTTTGCTATTGTTGCTGTTGTTATTATTGTTATTGTTTTCGTCTTGATGCTGTTCTTATTGTTACTGTTATTTGCACTGATATTAGTGTTTCATTTATTGTTTTTATCATGATGATAGTTGTTTTTTTAAATGTTCCTCTTCCACTTCCTATTACTTTTGTTGTTAAATATAATTAAAATGGACTAATACTATTTATTTATAAGTAATAAATATTACCTTTATTTATTCATTCTATCATAGGTTTAATGATGGTAATAATAATAGTAATAATAATAATAATAATAATAATAATAATAATAATAATAATAATAGTAATAATAATAATAATAATAACAATAATAATAATAATAATGCGTACAAATATTGATAATTATAATTATTCCTAATATTTTGTTTATTTTTTGATCATCTTCATTTCTAATCTTCGTCCCCCTATGTGACAGATGATTTTGTCATTCATTTTATTTTGACATCTTCATTCTTAATTTAGTTAGCTGCAAGAAATGAGAGAGAGAGTCAGAAAAGAAAAAGAGAGTATAACTTCGTTTCCTTTAGTTAAGTTTTTGAAATTTTCCGTAAATTTGATCACTCATAATCTTTTTAATGCCATTTTTCTCATTTGCACTCTTAAAATTTTATTATCTTTTCTTCTTGAATTTCGCTCTTTTTTTTTTCATTAGCTTCTGATAACATCGATGGATCTAAGTAATTTTCATTGATTTAATCCAAAAAATTACATCAATCTGAGTTATAAACGAGATAATTTCCGTCTCTCAATCATCTCCAAATAAATTGATACATAAAAAAAGACGAAAGAAAAAAAGAAAAGAAAAACACCATGCTTTTTTTTTTCCACTATCATATAATTAATTATAAATTCTAGTTTGCAGTAATTAATAATCAATTATAAATTCTAGTTTGGAGTAATTAATTATAAATTCCAGTGTGGAGTAGAGGAAAAAAAAATGTGCAAGAATAGAATAGTGCAAAATAAAAATTTATAAAATCTTTTATTTCTCTTGCTTAATAAAATCAAAAAAATAAAATAAAAAATTAAAAATTTAAATTAATTTTTCCTTTTTTTTTCGAACTTGCTAAAGAAGATTGAAAAAATTTATTTGGAATAAGAAAGATAAATTAGAATAGAATTAGAGAATAGCAAAAGAAAACTAAAATATGATAAAATAAAATAGAATAGAGTAAAATGCAAAAAAAAAAAAAAAATAAAATAAAGTCTATGCAAATGAGGAAGAAGAAGAAACAAAAAAAAGAAAACGATTAGTTGTATGATTAATTAAATTGAACTATTAAAATTAGTGCATTTTAGTTTGGTGGTAGAAAGAGAAATGATGAAAAACAAGAGACAAAAAAAAAAAAAAAAGTTTGTTTTTTTTGTCTTACTCTTTTCTCATTTCAAATTCTCTTTTTCTTTTTCATCCAGGAAATTTTTTAAAGTTTGTATAGAGCAAAAATGAAATGCTATGGGCCATTTTTTTTTTTTTTTTCTTTTCATTCAAAAAAAAAATGCCCCATAGAAAATGTAATGAAAACATACCGCCCGCTCATTTTATTATTTCTTGTAATAGTACAGAAATGAAGCCATAAAAGTATACTTCTTGTATTTCTTGTATTACACATCCAAACATTTGTGACAAATGTTTGAATTGAGTCCCAAATTTAATTTATTAGTTCCATTCGTTACCTGTTATTACCTGACATAGTACACAACACAATTGTCAAAAAATCGCAATCATTAATTGAAAATGAGTTGATATAAGAGAGGAGGAGCTATTGCATATGCATGGCTTGTTTTACACCAATTTCATTTTTCGCTTTTTTGAAATTTTAAAAATTTTAAAATAATCTTACAATCATTTTTTTTTTTTTTTTTTAAATTAATAAATTATGACGTATAGATTTAATGCATTTTTGTTTTTTTTTTTTTTTTCAGAAATGCTTACAAATTACGCCATTTGTAAAATAATTATTAAAAAGGTATAATTAATCATTTCAATCACGTTTTGATATGTCTTTTTTCATGCTATTTTTGTGACACACTTACGTCATTTCTGAATTAGCTTAATAAGCACTTGTAGTATCGTGTACTATTTGATAATCGCTACCTTTCATCCCAGATAATTGCATTCATTTTGATTTAGTTTATTTTTTAATCAAAGTTTTGTGTTGGATTTTTTAAATTACAATTTAAATTGCATCCTCTGTTCCAGGGATTAAAAATCCAATTACGTTGACCTACATATATAAATCTTTTCTTTCACGAATTAATGAAAATTTGTGTGAAACTTAAACTGTAGAAATTATTACATTTCATTTACAAATACTTATTTAATGATAAAGTTGTTGAGAGGAGAAAAGAAACATAAATAAGCAATCAATTTTCATTTAGCATTTTAAAATAATTACAAATGATAATGTTACCATCATTACTATCATTGTTATCATTATCACTGTCATTACTATCATTATCACTACCATTACTATCATTTTTATTGTATGTATAATGAGACAATGTTGAAATATAATCTAAAAATTTATAAAAATTTTTATTCCATGCCATTTCCTTTCTTTTTCTTTTTTTTAGTTTGAAATCACTTTTTTTTTTCTGCCGAATTAAAAGTATTATATCTATTTGTCGATGATTAAATGCTTTAATTGTATTGTGTTTATCGATCTATCAAAATGCATTTCTAACAATTTCAATCATTTCGAGCAAATTACTAGATATCTAAAGTGTAATGTTATTTTTAAACTTTCCTCTTCTTATTACAGTTTACAGCATCTCTCATACCTCTCATTTAATGTTCACTTTAATTAACTTATGCTTCATCATCTGTGCTAATCATATTGATTACACCAAATATTAGTGAATTAATTTTCATTTTCTTTTTGCTTTTTTTTGTTTTTTCATGCACTAATTTTTTTTTTCCTCCAATTCTCTTTTTCATCAAACTTTTTTTTTTGTTTATCAACTGCAACAAATAATAAGCGTCACCAAGTGAAAATATTACCTGAGTAATTAAGACAGCAATGATTCAAATTAATTTAGGTTTTTGAACATTTAACAGGGAAGAAAATGAAAAAAAATTTTTTGGTGTAATTAATTAATTTCTCTATGTATTATAAAGTACTTTTTTAATGAACAATGTTCGTTTATGGGCATTTGAAAAAAAAAAAAAAAAAAAAAAAATGAAAATTAATGATTTAGTTTTGAATTTGAAAAAAAATTATGGGGAAAAAATAAGAGATAAGAGAAAGGAAGAGGAAGAAAGAGAGAGAGAGAGAACGAGGAAAAAGTGTGGAAATTAAAATTTAAAAGAACTCTTGAAAAAAAAAAAAAAAAAATGTGAAGTAAACAAATCAATTGATGAATTAAATTTTTGATTTTTTTTTTTTTTTTTTTTTTTTGTAATAACTATTACAATATTTGAAGGTCATAAAAATTTTAACTTTTTTTTTTCCACATGCAAATATTGCCTTTAGTAAGTGATAAAAAGTACAATTGTGATCTTTTTTTTTTTTTTTATCTTTTCTTCTCTATCTAAACAAGAAATCATTGCAATTAATTACTTCTTTGCTATTAAGCTATATAATTTTTATTGAAAGTGCTAAATCTTTTTGATAATATCATTTTTCTCTTTCATCGATCCTTTTTCAATTCTTTCTCCTCAATTTCCGTTTTCTTTTGCGTTTTTTTTCCTTTCTTTCCTTTTCATACCATCATTATCAGTGAATTATTTAGAAAGATTGCTTAACACTTTCTTCCACTTTTACTATTACAAATATTTTTTACTGTTAAATTGTCTTTTTTTTTTTTTTTTTATTTTATTTAAATTTTTAAAAAATTTTTATTTTCATTGGATAAATTATCGAATTGTATAATTTTTCTTTTCAGATTAGTATGTACATTTACATGTATTTTTTTTTTCTTTCTAATATTGCCATGTAAATGATTTCTTATTTTAATTTAATTTTCCGATTAAAATCATTCATCATGCGAGAGAACAAACAATTTCCTACTAATTTTTCTTCCTCTCCCTCTTCTCTCCTCATACCACTCTATCTTTATCGTTTTCTCTTTTACACTCGTATATTGTTTTTTTTTTTTTTTTTTTTTTTCATGCATTTTAAATTTCACAATTATTTTCATGCACTTTAAAAAAAAAATTCCGATTTTTATTATGAATGAATGAAAAAAAAAATTTTGAAAAAATGGATGAGAAATTTGATCGTTTTGATTTTTTTATTGGCTTTTTTCATTAATTCATTTTTCGTTCATACAAAGCATTTTTATTCATTTTCTCATCGATTTTCAAAAAATTATAATTATTTTCGAACAATTTCATTTTTCATTTTTTCTTTTCCAATTTTAACTTGTTTAACATTTTTGAACAAATTTCAATATCATTGAATTTGACAGTGAAATGGTAACAATATTAATTGCTTACATCTATTAATCAAACAAAATTACTGTTTCAGTTTTAAAAATTTTAAATTTAACTGGGTTTAGACGAAAGAAGTAATAGCTAGAAGATGAAATTTTAGCAATGAAATGAGACGAACATTTTAAAATTCACATTCCTCATAAAAGTTTAACTAATATCAATGTTAATTAATTAATTGTGCAATTTAATATTACTGCTAAGTCATTCCTCTACAATATGTTGTGAAAAAATTAAATTCCAGACATTTGCAAATTGAAAGCGTTAATTAAAATAATTTCGCCCAATCCAAATTGCCAGCAATTCCAAACGATCGGCCATAGCTTAAACATTCTATTTGATTAATGTTTTTGGACAAATTTTTGATGAAATTTAACAAATTTTCATTTCCATATTAAATAAAATTAAATTTCGAGAATTTGGGAAAAGAATTTGCTCTTTTTTTTTTAAATTGATTATTAATTAACATACTATATTACAAGTGCTGATTAAATTAATTACACTTTGTAGCACTTATCAAACAACAAAGTAATTCCTGTACACTTTCCAGTTTTTCATTCTCTATCGTTTATTTACTTTTATTTAAAGTGAAAAGATGAACGAAAATGAAATGGAAAAATGTATGGGAAGAAATTTTCGGGAAATAATTAATTTACAGCAATGTTCTAGAGTAACCAGTATGTGTTATTTTTTGAGATGGCAAAGAAAATTTGTTTTATTTTATTTAAACACTTAAATAATTTATTGCAATTTGCCTTTTCCAATTAAACACAAGCAACAAGATTTAATAATCTTAAAAGCAATGAATTTTTGATTGAACAATAAAATTTATTTCGTTTTTTTCTTCTCTTTCCATCAACATCGCATTTTTGTAGTATTTTTAATTGAAATAATTTTACAATTTCTAATACTTTTGCACTATTTCAATTTCTGATTTCTTGCACTTTTTTGCATTAATTCAATTTCGATTTTGATTTTTTGCATTAATTGCCTTTTTTCTTTTTCATTTTTAATTAATTTTTCGACGTTTGTTTTGCTTTTATTATTATTTGCCCTTCTCAAAGTATAATTTGATTTGTTTTTTGGTATTTATAACAAAAAAAAATTTTTTCGTCATTCTTTCTTGCTTTCTTTTACATTTCGGAAATTTTTAAAAATTTTCATTTAAAAATTTTCTATTTTTTTTCCTTTTATTTATTTTGTAAACTTTTGTAAAAATCAATTTTTGATTTCATTTTTTTCTTTTTTTTTTTTTGGAACTGATTGTTCGCTGATGCATTGAAATTTACTAAATTCAGCAAAAATACAAATCTTGATTTACTTTTTTTTCAGTAAATTAAGATTTGTATAATTACTATTCAATCATTTCTTTTATGGCAGTGTCTCTTAAATTTAATTGGATAATTATGATAGCATTTGAAAATAAAGTTTTTTTTATTGCTTAGGAAAATATTTAAATTAGACGAATGGCGATTAATATATATAATAAGCTTAGATTGAAATAGCAAATGTTCTGCACTGAAAAACCACTGCTGTGACCTTTGGTCAATCGTAAGCTTCTTTAACCTTTTTATAAGCTTCTTTAGTGTATGAATGTTTGATAAATTACTTTTTTAATAAATTATTCGAATGAAGGAAATAGGGTAGCATTTTGATATAACCAGAAGAGAATCGAAGGGAAATTCGAACAAAACTTTTATTGATGCATTTCCTAATTAAATATGTTCCGTTTTTTTTTTCCTCTAAAATTTTATTCATTATTTCACCGATACGATCGAATTTGTCTCTTTTGAAATTTGAAAATTGCTGTTTTATTTTGAAACATTTTTTCTTTTTTCAAAATTTTTAATCGCTTTTTTTTAGGAAAAAATTCCTTCAATGAAGCGAAAATTCATTAAATGAAAATTTGCGCATACAATTTCAAATAAAAGTTTTGAAATGAATGAATGACATTCGAGCTGTCAAAGAAATTTTTACTTATTTTTTTTCAATCAATAAAAGCATCTTTTCATGTATCATCGTGATTGGCAGATTTGTTTGCATTCATTTATTGATATTTAATTGAATTAAATTGGTAGTTGGCAGAAAAGTTAAGAAGAGAAGTTAACAGAAAAAGAAATGAACGAATGAAATTGAATTAGTTTAACAAAAAGGCTGAATTTTTTATTCACTTATTCATTTCTTGAAGACTTTGATGATATTGATAGTGACAATGGTGACATGTAAGTATTAAGTAATTACTAAATACATCTAATTAATACCAATTAATGAAACTTTGAATGCTACACAAATATTAAGTGATTGCTATTGAAATCAAATTAACAGAACTTGATGTGCTATCATTTATTAAGGGTAAATAATGCTCAAAATAGTAACTCCAAGTTGTATTTTTTTCGTTCACTCAACCGGAATTCCAGCCGTTTTTTTTCTGAAAAAAATTCGAGAAATATTACCATTTTAAAATTGAACTTAAAACTTCTGACTTGTTTGATAATTAATTTCTTGAAAGCAACTTTCTCTCTTTTTTTTTTTGTTTGTTTTATTGACTTAATGGATTATAATTAAATGATAAATTTCACTTGCTTATTAATAATATTTCAGTTATTACAAAATTGAAAATACTGTCATTTTTAAAACCGATTTTAAGAAACGGAAAGATGCGAAAAAGTAAAGAAAAATGTTAAAAAATGGAAAGATATATTTTCAACTTAAATCTGTTAAATTAATTTTTTTTTCTCTTCACTTACAGCTTGTTTAATATTTAATAGTATTTTAGGAATTTAGAGATGATAGTTTTCTTCATTTTTAAGAATTGTAATATTTCACGAAACTCTTTTCATGTCTTTGACGTAAGTTATCTTTTCCTCCTTTTTTTTTTTATTATTATTATTATTTTCAGTTAACAATTGTCATCATAATATATGTATAAATAGGATAATATGTTTGAAATTATGAAATGATTGATAGTTCAATCGTCAGATCCTGAAAGTATGAAATGATATCATCGATAATTTTTAATTGTGAAGTGTAGTAGCACAGAGAACAGTTAATGGATGACACATCAAAAATGTCACCTTAAGAATGTTGATATGACAAAATCCGGCATAACACGCTTGACATTCAAAAAATCTTTTAATGTGAGCGCAATTGTCTCCATTGCATATAATCAATTGCTAGTTTATCAAAAATAAACTTTTAGTATTTCAAAACAATTTATTAGTTGAATTTCAAATTTATATTTTTAAAATTTTCCATTAATTCAAATTTATTCATCGATTTTTCATTAATTTTCTGTCTTTTTTTCGATAGTTATCAGTAATTAGCATAGATTATAATTAAATTCGTTCATTAAATATGACAGTTAATGGTAGTACTAATATAATCAGTTACTCTAATTACTTTAGCATCTCTAATTTCATTATTTGTTTCGTAGTTTATAAATTAATGTATTTGTTAAATATATTTTATGAACAATCTTATCGAGTATTATTTTCGTATATTTGAGAAGAAAATTTTTTTTTTTGAAAATTTTAAATTTGCCAATAGAATTAAGTCTTCAAGAAGTTTTCATTTTTAGCAAATTAATACTAATATATTTCCAATTAATTAAAATATTAGGAATTCATTTTGCATCACTTTACACGTTTGTTTGCCTTAATCATTGCCATGAAATCAGTTTGTTGCAAATTCATCTTTTAATTTCAATGAAAATTCTCAAAGTCTCTATGCTATTAATTACTACCGCTTTTCTTTGTTAGTATTGCAAGTTATTTATGTTGTGAATGAAATCAATCATTGTTCAAATTGCTTTTTTTAAGAATTTAATTTTTTTAAGTAATTTTAGTTTTTTCAAGTAATTTTTAAGAATTTAATTAAAATGAGTTATTTTTAGGCCTGAAAGAAAGATTTGTGGTATGACTCATTTTGATGACGTCATTATCAATTAAAAAAAATTTATTTGCTAAAGCTTATGTTAACTAAATTTAATAGCTGTAAAATTACTGAGAAAGAATGGATCTGAATATTTTCGATGATAATTATATTACTTAACAAATTCCATTATTATATTTTAATAAGTATCAAAATTGACGTAATTCTGCAAAACTTTAAATAATTATAAAAAATCCAAAAAAAACCATTCAGCATTTGACATCATTAAGATTGATCATTTACAAATCCAAATATTAATTTAGTACTTTTTTTGCTTTCTAAAATTTTTGCGACTTCAAATTATCATATTATTAATTTTGTCGCATGTTATGATGTGGATAAAGTCAGGAAGATGAAAAAGAAAATTACAGCACAAGATTGGCGCAGCACAAATTTAATTCATTTTGTTTTTCAATTTTCATTCTTTATCTTTTGAATATGCAAAGTTGCATTTTAATTTGCAGAAATTTTAAATAAATATAAGAAATTCGAAACATTTCATTTCTCATCTCATTTTGTCCAGTAGCAAATAGGGCCCAATCATTTGGCGCTTCTGTTCCCTTTTCTTATTTCCCCCTTTTTTTTTTAATATTTCCATTTCACTGAATTCTTACTACGAATGTAAACTCGATCTCAAGCTGAGTAGTTAGAAAAAAAAAAAAAAAAACTACGTAATAACGAAATGGAACAACTGTTAAATTCAAAAATTTTAACAAAAAAAATTTGAAAAAAAAAGTAAAGAGAGGAAAATTAGGAAATAATAATCGCTGTAACACAAATTTTTCACTGCTCATTTTTTTGTTAGTTTTCATTCACTTTAAATTTTATTTTATTTCTAAAATTTTTTTTTACTGGACCTTTTTTTTAAAAAAATTTTTAGAAGAAAAGTTTTGTGGGAGAGAAAGAAGATTAGAGAATTAATAAAAAACCTCAAAAAAAAAACCGAAAGACGAGAAAGAAAGTGAAATCAGAGAGTGAAAAAAAGGAGAAAGAAAAGTAAATTGATGCAAAAATCAGCTTTTTGGCTTTTGTCGGATTTTAATTGCAGGCTGTTAATTGTTGGTTCGTTGCGAAGTGATCTTGGCAGAAAGCCGCCGCCAGCCCTCCCCCATCAACTCATCAATTCAACAAAGTGAAACGATTATTTGAAGTCATTTTAAAAATTTGTTCAATTTCCCATTTCACAATCAAAAACCTCAACAACATGTTTTTTTTTTGGAATTTTATTAAATGTTCAAAAAAATCGTTCCTTTTTTAAAAAGAAAAAAATTTTAATTTACCAATTTTGATTTATTGGCGCTTTTGTCATGTCTAGAGCATTTGTTATCTGGCATGTCAGGGGTGTTACTACATCAATTCGTTACAAATGAAGAACACTTTATCATTCGCGGTTTTCTGGCCAATACGAAATACGAATTGTTATAATTATTTTCTCAGTGATTATTTTTAACTAATGGTATTAGAAGAAAGTAAATAATTGATTGATTTGTTGAAATAAATTCATTAATCAAATAAGTTAATTTAAATATTTGGTAGAAATGTTAGCTAGTATACTGTGATAACAAGATGAATTAACAAATTCGATTTTAAAAGTCATAATTGAATAATAAAAAAAAAAAGATAAAACTAAAATGCAATGATAATATTAAAGTTAAATGTTAAGATTTTCTTAACTGTTAAATGTTAAGTTGAAAATTCTCTTTAAACATTTTATTTCAATTTGCCGACATAATTTGAAAGATCATAGTTAGGTGTTAGAATTTTGAACTTCAGAAAATGAGAAGCGAAGGAATTTGTTTGATATCGGTGTTTTGGAATTTGAAACTTTGATTGAATTCATAAAATCATTATAATAAAAAGTACCAACTGACTTTGTTGTTTACGACAAGATCGATAATGATTAAAATGACAAATTATTTTCATCTCTCAATAATTTCTTTTTAAATTTAGATATTTTTAAAAAATAAATTATAACTTTGTTATGATTTGATAAATTTGGGATAATTTTATGAAAATTCAAAAGTATCAATTATTTATATATCAACTATTAAATTATGACGAAGAACTGAAATGATTTCGATTCATTGTTTAAAATATGAACGACCAAATATTCTTTTGCAACTTGATCTGTTCAGGCTTTAGTTAATTTAGAATATTAGTGATAAACATTAAATTTGTTCACATTAATTAGACTAATAAATGATTATTAATAATTAAATTAGTAAGCTATGTGCTTCATTTGTTTCCTCTTTCCCAATCTCTTCTTGTAATTTTTGAAATTTGAATTTTTGTACTTGAATAATATCATAATATCTTCTTACTGTGCAATACTACAGTATAAAATAGATTCGAATGATGTGATAAGATAATGAAATGATTTATCAAATTAGTAATAGCATACCAACATTTATCATATATGATAATGCTGACCAACAACAACATTGACAATAATTATAAATAAAAGTAATGTTAACAATAATTCATAACAAACTATAGCATTGATATTAACGCTGCTGTTAATTCTTACGTAACATAATGATATCAATTGATATTAACAGCAATATTTGCAACACCTGACGATAATGTCAATAATAATGACAATCATGTTAATAATAATTTGCATATCAATCATTATGTTACGTAAGAAAAGCCAATTTTTTATGAAGTGATCTGTTTGTTTATCCAAAATCTTAATAATCTGTTAGAGTTGCCGAACTTTCGCTACTCATTCTATTCAAGCAGTAATCTTTCATATCAGTTCAATTATCATTTCAACTATCATTTTCATTCTCTTCACTATGTCTTTCACTCTTCCTCAGTGGGCATATCAAATAATTAGCTGAATTTGCCTTTCTTTTATCATGTCTTTCTTTCTCTCTTTTTTAAATTGATCACCACAATCACTTATCATTTTTGATCGGCATGATAATATCATAGCTAACGAAAACAAAAATGTGTTTAAATTATTTGAAAAATATATTTTGATGAAATTGTTATGGACTTTTTTTTGCTTTAGAAAGATTTAAAAGATTAAAATTTTTGGTAAAAAATTTCAATTTGTTTTATATTTTGCGCCAAATTCAATTACCAACATCAACAATTATCAGTTATCACAACATTATCATAAGTGATTTTCGCAATATTACTGTTTCAATATCAGTTCAGGAATACGAATTTGGCAAGTGAACAATATTTCTAAGGAAATACTTCAAGTGTAATCTAGAATATGATGATTTACGTACTTTTAAAAGATACAATAAATTTGTTTTTGATTATATTAATCAAACATCCAGGAAATAATACCAGGAAAAGCATGCACAACTTGTAGTGAATCAGAAGTTAAAAGAAATTAACTCGAAGTTAATATCAATTTAAATTGGTACGTTTCGTAATTTGCTTAATTTTAAGTATCACTTTTTTAAATTAACCCATCTGGTCTCCAATTTCATTCGTTTATTTCAATTTTTCATCGATTATAGTTTTATTATTGTATTTTTTTTTTTTTTTTTTTTTTGTTACATCAAACTGGAAATAGAAGAAACTTCCTGAAAAAGATAAGGAAACTTTTCGAAATGATTGTATGAAATATTTAAAGAGATGGTTGAATTCGAGCACGATGAACCCATTCTTGAAAATGATTGATCCAATTTGATTCCAAGTTGTCTATCGATCCATTTGATTATTAGAACAACTGATGCTTCACAATTTCTGAACGTCAATTAGAACTGATTTTTTTGTTCTTTTTAAAAGCAAACAATTTGCTTAGCGAAAAGTCAAAATGTTTTCCATTTCTTTTCATTCAAAATGTGTCCATGATTTCGATCACAAAATTTGATTTAGGCTATTGCGGTAAGATATTCAATTTGGTTTCAAACTATTATTAGAAGTTATTTTGTGCCTTGTCACTTTTTTCAATGACAACTTTTTTCAAAAGTTTTTGAATATAACTGAAATAAAATTGAAATTTGCAAAAGTTTTATCAATTAATAATGAATATAAAATGTTTGATATAGCAAACATATTAACAGTTACAAAAAGTTTTTTGGTAGTTTTGATAGCTTCTATTTGGCAAAGAGTTTCTGAAACAGACTCATCAATTTTTTTTCTGTGACTGTAAAGTGCAGCGATTAAAGTTTTATAAAACAACAACAACCACAGCTATATTCTTTAATTTTACACGAAATTTTTGTAATTGTTCTAAAGCTTTGTTGCTTTTTACTATTTATGAAATACACATTTTATCTTACTTGAATCATAGAATTGATCTGATTTGGAATTTGGTAAGCACTTAATTTTGATTAATTAATTGTACATCTAGTAATAAAGAAGAATTTAGGAACGCACTTATAGCATTTATCTGATACATATGGATTTAAGCTGCTAAATAGTTTCCATATTTAGTCTTATTTGAATATTTTTAGTCTTACTTTATCTTACTTGAATCATAAAATGTATAGATAGATAAATGGATACTGGGCCTATTGCTGACTTCTTTGCCTCTCCATTAATGTGTCATGTCATTTAATTGATTACCATGTAAATTGATAAATGTTGGCATATTTTTATTGCAATGGCCTTTTGCTTATTCATTTACTAAAAATATTTACACTTAATAATGGGTTTGATAAGTGGATTAGGGCGGAAAACTTGGGGACACCATTAAGCTTTCAAACATAGCTATAACAATCTTCTAAGGAAATCATAATTCTGAACCTCACTATGGCTCCTCCTATTGATAGTCAATAAATTTGAATCAATTTTATAAAATTGTGGCCGCAATTTTTGATTAGGCAAATTTTTCTGCAATATCAATGATTTTGTTTGAGGGAAAATTTCATGATTTCAAATTAATAATTTTAAGATAAGATTTTCTTTTATCAATAATAATTGAATGTGAATATAGCAATCTACTCAATTATAATTTATCTACACCTGGAATTATTTTTAAATGTTTTTCATTAATCGTGTAGGATTTGAACATATTCTGGTTTGCTGAATAGCATAATTAATATTTGAGAATTTGTGAAATAGAACTCAAAAATTGATTACATTTCTCCTAAGATTATTATTAATCATGACGAACAAGTATATTCAATATGAAAATAGTTTGAACACAATGTTCAGTTTTCAAACGTGTCAACTTGACTATTATTTTTTTTTTTTGTTTGTTGACGAAAGATTAGAATAAAAGTGAAATGAAATTTAAGAACATTAGCGTAATTTATGAGATTGAAACAAATTTTAAATTATTTTATTTATTACTTTTGTCAACAACAAATTTTCATTCAACACTCATATAAATTTAATAATTGAATTAATAAAAGATGTGCGAAACGAAAAAGTGCGAAATTTAAATAGTTTAAAAGAATTTTAATTTTGAAGATTCTTTCTTATATCTTATCTCATCCGATTGCATTTTCCTCGATGGCACTTGTTTGATTAACAAATATTAGGACACTCCACGATTGATTGTATCTATTGCTTCACTTCATTACTAATACTATTACTACTACTACTAGTACTACTACACTGCTACTATTGCTACAACTACTGCATTAATGCTACTACTACTACATTTTTTCAACTATTCAGTTAATTAATATATTACCTAAATCATCTAATATTTCCAATAAACAGTATATAAATATTGTTCCAATTATATAAAAATGAAATAGCTTTTTTATTACAATTATTGATTGATTATTGATCAAATATCACCTGTCAATTTTGTTTAATATTTTATGACAAAGATGAAAATATTTAAAATTACACTCAATTCATTGAAAATATTAATTTATAATGATATAATTTTGTGTATCAGCTTTAATTTCATCACTTGGAACGTAAACGTTTTCATTTATTCTGTTAATGATCAAAGTTTGGATTAGTAATTATGGTATTAGTAATTGTAATTGCCATTGTCATACATATATTATAATGACAATTGCAGTCAAGGATGAGGGTAGGTCAAATGAAATTATTCGGTCATTAAAGAAATACGATTTTTTTTTTTCAAACAGTTGAAAACATTTCTTTCCGTGACAAAATTTTCATTCAATCAGATCAATTAATTATTTCCGTGACAAATTTCCATTCAATCAGATCAAATAATAATTTTCTTTTGACCTGTATTCTTATATGTTAACGATCAATATGATCATCATTGCTGTTGCTCGATATTATTATTTATGTCATTTTCGTTAATCAATATTATTGTTATTGAAATTTTATAATTATTTGGTTTCATCATCATCATCATCATCATCATCATCATCATCATCATCATCATCATCATCATCACCACCATCATCATCATCATCATTATCGTTATCATTTACATCAAATATCACTATTATAAATGTTGCTATAATAGTTAATGAAATTCTTTTTATTGTCATAATTGATCACTAGCACATTATCATATTTTGTTATCATTGGAAAAAATTTTTCCTGTGATATAAATTACATTAAATTAACTTATTTTAACTATGAGAATAAATTCCTCGCATAATTAATAATTTACTTATTATCTCTAGTTTAAATTGCCACGAAGTTATTCAATTAATTGATCAGATTAGTTATTTTGAAATTGATGTTGATTTTAATAGTCATGAAAAACTAATCCAATATTATATGCTTGATGTGCATCAGAAGAATAATGAGATCCAGAAAGCGTTCTCAAACTATACATCAAAATGAGCCAATCAATGATGAATTGTTGCTTTCAGTGCTTCAAGTTGTTTTAATTCAATTTATCTTACAAGTTTGAAACATTCAAAAAAGAAAAAATGAAATGAAACGGAAAAAGAAATACATTTGATCTGATTTTTCAAGTGAAATTAATTATCAAATGACAAATTCCAGGGATTTCTGTTAAAAATATTAATTATTGTATCTGAAAGATTGTGTTATCCTAACATCTCTTTTCTTACTAATTAATGATATGATTTTTATCAACGCATCCATTGACTATGATCCAATGCATAATGTATTCTGATAAGTTATTCTATTATTTGCCATATTAACTGTGTAAAGTATTCACGAGAATAAATTTGAAATCATTTTTGATTAAATTTTCAACAGCACTTTCATACGTTGTCGAAAATTAGGCATCGTAAGGAAAGCATAATTGTCAAGCAACTAATTATCAAGTAAATCATAATAATGATACGATATCAACAAATCAAAATTGTTGTTGCGTTTTTAAATTTAAGGCATAAAATAGAATGCCGGTTACTTGATAATTATTGCAATGCATTTTATATTATCATGATACTATGGTCATATTTTTTCCAAATTTACTTCATTGATGCATGATATGATTTAAAGCTGACATTTTCAATCGCTTTATGACAGATAAAACCAGATGGATCCAGCAATCAATTGACAGATGATTGTTGCGAAAAAACTCTCTTCAAATCAATAAACTTTTAAAACTAGTTGTAGTTTTAATTATCATTTTAAATATTGTTCTTCCCTAAAAGGTTATTTGCCTAGTAGGATCATGAATGTTGTATATCCATTAACTTGACTGGGCTTGATTTGATTTGACCTTTATTATAAGTGGCCATAAAACATTCATCATCTGCAAACAAAAGAAATATGTGCATATTGTCCTCATGGAAGAGAAAAGCAGCAGTTATAATCCAGCTTCAAACGAATTATGGCTCCCTTATGATGCTTTTGCCATACTTTCTTCCGGGAATGGTGGTCTCGAAATATCGGCCATTTATTTGTTATCTATCCTTTTATTCGCAATATAATTATGTCTCATTTTATTATGCAAAACATTTGAAGCTTACAAAATAATAATTATTAAATGCCATGATTAATATTGCAATAACTATTACCATCTTGATATTGATTTTGAGATTTCAATTAGTTCTCATTTTCAGATTTTGACTTAATTAATCTGATGATCTTAATTATTCGCCATTTTTCCGGTAAACATTTGGAAAGGCCTGTTACGATTTAGATTCTGATAAGTATTCAAGGAAAATATTACACTAGCAATAAGAAGCGTAAAATTTAGAAATTGGAATATTTCAAAATGATAGCAAAATTTTAACTGTTATCAGCATCATCAAAATATGATGGCAGTATGTGTTGTTGTAGTATGATTTAATTTATGCACAATAAAGGACTGTAATTTCGCAGGTAATAAAACACTAAATTTTAAATCATAAGCTGTTTTAATTCATTGAACTATAAATATTTCAATTTTGCAATTGGGCACTTTGCCTACTGGACAATTTTTGATTAAATTTTTCTCCAAATTATTCATAAATATACACAATGATTATTATTCACATTTAGCAGGCAAACATTAATTGAATGAAATATTTATTAATTTCAAATGTTAAACAATATTGTATGGACTTTCACATTTGCCTCCATCAAAATTAAATTAACACGATTTTAATTCAGAAATTTCATATTTATTTAGTGATGAATGCTGAAATAAAATTTGATTTTTCTATTTTTTGCAACTTACGTTATTCAGTTAAAATATTTCACTTGACAGCAAATATATTTCAGTTGTTAATTAACGATTTTTTTAAGATTTTTTCTGGAGGATGCATATTAGATGCCTTTTTTTTTTGATCTGTAATGTTTTTCGTTTTTTTTCTGGAAGATTTTTGCTTTGTTATTTTAAATTTTCGGTAAAAATTGACATAGAAGTGATTGCAGCTATGTTTTGCTGCAGTTTTTCTGTAATTTGATCTATGATTTTTTTAAATTTGAAATTTCTTTCTAAATTCTTTCTTACTTTATATTATCTGACAGATAATATTTCATTGGCTAGCACTGTACGGAAACTATATTCTTGTCAAAGTTGTGAAATAACAGATAAATAATATTTCTTAATCAATAATTAATTAGTAAATTGAATAAATGAGCAATATTCAAAATGAATATATTTTTAAATTTTGAACTTAATGTGTTTTTTCGTGTGAAATTTTTTCGAGTGTAAATTAAACAATTCGGCTGAGATACATTGAATTCTAAAACTTGAAATTTAAAAATTTTTCATTTCCTTTTAGCATTAGATTACAATGTGAAAATATAGCAATACGATAATCTTGTCATATATCACTGTCATGTCAACCATATTACATCACTTCTTTTGTTTCACTTCATCTTTCTTTTTCTTTTTTGATTTAAACACTTTTCCTAAATGATTGTTGTTAAAAAATTTTTTGCAAATAAACTCCAATTGATTCAAATATCAATATCATTACTGTTATCACAATATCAGTTATGATAATCAATTATATTATGACACTCTCTGGAATTTGTAGCAATTATTTCCTAATTGATGTTATCATTTTTTTTGTTCTCAAATTCATGTAATTTCGTTTTCTGTTTTTACATCTTTATATTATCTAAAATACAATTTCCGGGTCATTATTACTGCTCTTATCAATGTTATCGTTATCGTTATTAATGCTACCATTATCGCTATTGTAATTCCTATATTTGTAGTTTTTTAAAGCAATTATCATTTGAAACTTTCTTGCAAACAAATTTGAAAAGTAGAAAAGTAGGAAAAAATTTAGCAGAAAATTTTGAAATTGTATAAATATAGCAATTATAAACTGTTATTGTTATCAACATCATCACTGAATCATCATTGTCACTACTAATAACAATTGCAGTAATAGCTATCATCATCTTCATATTCTCCTCATTCCCTTGTTTTAAAAAATGTAAATATAGCAATTACAATTGTTACTATTATCAGCCTTATCATTAATATTGCTGATGAAAATGATTATTGAAGTCATAATTATAATTATTATCTTCATATTCTTTACTCTTTTAGCTCAAAAAGTATAAATGTAGCAATATTACAAACTATTATTATTATTATCAATATCATTATCATTACTGATAACAATGATTAGTTAGTTGTGATCGATCATAATTATCATTTCTGATTGCTTTTAATTCAAGTATTTAATGATAAGGATCAATTCGACCGGATGATTATAGCATGAGCAGAAACTCCTCCCCCTATCCAACCAATCATATGCTTCATAGAACATCCTGCTCTCTCCTCTTATCGTTCCATTCACTTATCTATCTCTTTCCCCTCTCCTCCACTACAAACCACTATTATCATTCCGTTGATCATCTATCTATTCATCCCAAATCATCAACCAATATTGTTAAGGATAATATCCAATTTTCTAAATTATTTTCTTAATTTAACAAACTTCAAAATATTTATTAAAAATTTCAACCATTTTTGAAATATGTCAATACGGCATACTGTACTAGTATTATAATTCATTCAGAAAAAAAAAAAAAAAAAACATTTGAAAAATTGCTAGTAATATGAAGAATTTTACTTTTCTATAAAAGATCATTTTAAAATAACAAACTAACTTAAAAAACTTTACTTTTCTATAAAGGTTATTTTAAGATAACAAACTAACTTAAAAAACTTTACTTTTCTATAAAGATCATTTCTATAAAGGTCATTTTAAGATAACAAACCTTAATGTTTTCTATCTATAATCTCTTTCCTAAATCTGAAATATTTGCATAATACGTTTTTTAACTTTCTGAAATATCAGAAGGTTTATCGATAAAAGAACTGATGCATAATCCGAATTTTTTTTATAATCTGTTGAAATTTCAGATTGAATGCATTGAATGCTTCATTATGTCGATAGCAATGGAAACAACACCGGTATCGGTATCATCAGCATCCGGAGCTGATTTAGATGCTGATAAATCATTGGAACAATCACAACATGCACTAAAAATGCAATTATCATGTAGTTCGTCATCAACACCTCCCTTGCAGAATGTATCGGAAAAATCCGACATCCTGCAGTCTGATCTGAGTACTAATCTATCGACTATTCTAAAAGCTTCAAAAAATAACGATGTAATTATTCAATTTATTCCATTTTTATTTTGAATAAAAGCATTACTCATCTACCATATCACTGAACAAATGACCCTACTTCAAAACATTTATGTTGCCCAGCTATCCTGTTATCGAATTGAGTCAGAAGATCAAAAGAAAGAGATTTTTCATTCCTATAAACTTCTCTGAAACTTTTTTTAATGTGAAACTTTGAAATTTCTTTGTTTTGATGGCAATTTAATATTCTCGAAATTATTTGATAACTTTTTAATTAATAATTGAATTTTTTTGGAATTATAATCTATAGCAGGAAAGTTACTTTCTAATGTTATTTGTTGTCACAATTTCTGGAAAGTTCAGATTAAGAATGGAAATTCACCAGTAACTGATGATGACGCAAATTCAATGTTAGAACGTGAGCTTGAAGTGCAACAGAAAGCCTTCCAGAGGTTTACTTCATCATTAAACGGTACGATGCAATTACATTTCTTTCAAAAGTTTTTGAGACATTAAAATTTGATTAAATTTGAATAGCTTCATATTTAAATTCATTTAGCCTATTTCCAAAACAAATTTATCCTTATTCATTTTTAACTTTTTCCTCAAATTTACTTTTCCATTTATTTCATATTCGACAATAAAAATAATTTTTATTATTTAAAATTGTTTCATTTTTAGCATCTTTAAATTTTATTTTTATTTTAAAAAGCGACATTTATAGATCTCAGATTTCGATCGACATTTCCAATCAATGTTTTTCCGCCATTTCTGGCTGCACTACAGCAAAATCCCTTAACGTCGCATAATATATTTGCGGCAGCTAGCGGTAATCCGAGAAGTTCCGGTGCATCACCTGGCTTAGATGATGAGGATGAGAATGAAGCACTGGCAAGTACTGAGCCGGAAGATTTGACAATTAAGTAAAAATTCTGTTTTTTTCTAAACATTCTTCAAATTATTCAATGATATCAAAAATGATTTATTTTCTTTCTTTGTACACTTTCTTTCTTCTGCAATTTGTCATCCTCATAATTTTTTTTTAGAAATTATTTTTAGTAAAATTTTTTTGAAGTGAATAAATTTTCTCAAAAATAAATATTAATATTTTTTTTGACTTTAAGCTTTCGTAAAGACAAAAAAGAATGCGGTACGGGAGCTGGTGAAAGTATCGGTGATGAAAATGCCGATTCGGACGCTAGTGGACAACAGAATTGGTCATACGAAGAACAATTTAAGCAGGTTAAATAATATTTTTGCTTTCTTTTGACAAAAAAAATTTCAGCAAAATATTGAATCTGCATTTTTTTGAAATGTCACATTAAAATGGCTATTTTAAATGATATTTTAAAAAAGTGAAAAATCAATTTAACTAATCAAAAGTGTAATGCAAACAGATTAGTAATTTCAGGTATTCGGTTTTGTAAATTTTACATTTTCTGTTTTTTTTTTTAAATTTAAAATTGCTGAAGTTTGTATTCATCTTGTGGAATTCATTCGCTTTTTAGTTTATATCTATTCATCAGTCTTTCCGCCTGTCCATCTGGCAGTACCTGTTAGATTAAACAGTTGTGCATTATATTATTTTAGCAGCAGTTTAAGCAATAAGGAAGGAAAAAGCAAAAAAAAAAAAAATGAAGTTTAAATGAAATGTGATCTGCCTTTTAATATACCTGCAAATGTGTATTCGAAATATTACATATACAACATGTTGAAATTCTTTCAATTTAAAATTTTAAATTATTTGAAGTTTTTATTCCAAAATTGTTCTGTCAGTCATAAATGTCTTTCAATTTATCCATGCAAGCAATCAAATCAAAGATTTATATATCTTCAAATTTATTTTCTAAGTGTTTGTTTATCACACTCATAGATATTCTTTTAATTTCAGTTTTTTTTCTGAATTTCTTTTTCATATATATATGCAATCGCTAATATAAGCAAATTTTTTTTTCTTTCGAAAAGATTGAAATTATTACTGTTCCATCACATTTTCCATTCTCATCTATCGTTATCTTTTAAACTAAAAAAATGGATAAAATTTCAAAAAAAAAAAAAAAAAATTGTTTATTTCAAAAATTGAAAGTTAAAAAAAAAAGGAAAATTTTTGAGAAAAAATTAATCTTCTTAATGCGTCAGTCAGACTAAAACCGAAAATCCATTGATAATGATGATGATGATGATGATGATGATGATGATAATGAGAATAATGGAAAAACAAAATTTTGTTTGTCTTAATAAAAGAGGAAAAAAAAAAAAAAAAAATTGTAATATGAACAGACCGGATTGGATAGATGGACGAACAGACAGTGAAACAAAAAACTGGACGGATATTGAGGTGTATTTGAATAAGTGAAGTATTAAACCTGAGCTTAAGCCGAAGAAAACAATGTAAAGTATTTATCATCATATCAATTATCTCTCTCGCTCTTTCTTTCTTTCCTCTCAATTTCCGACTTTTTGATTTCTTTCTGTCCAATTTACGAACAGAGCAAATTCGAATCGCTGAAACATTCCAATCAAATTAGGCATCTGACAATTGAAAAAGAGCAATTGAAAAAAAAAAAAAAAAAAAAAGAACTAAATCGACCGCTGAACAACTGTTTCAATTTTATTTTCGAACTAATTTTTGTGTTACAATCCGTTCCGAAGTTAATTTCCTCATATACATAAATCAATGTTTCTATAACTTTCGAACGTTTTTTAAAGAAAAAAGGAAGATGAAAGAGAAATTAGAAATTGAATAATAATCTGTACTTTAGAAGAATTCTTTTTTTTTTTTTTTTATAAATTGTCTGAAATTTTCCTTTTCAAAAAGATTATTATCACATATGATAGAGTGAAAGATCAAAGGTTAAGAGAAGTCAAAAGTTTCGTGTTATTCTAAGATTAGCATTGTTATAAAGTTGAATTATTGCTACAAGTATACTACAAACAAACTTTTCTTTGTCTTTTTTTTTTTTTTTTCTTTTCCAAAAAATAAACATTTTCTTTTGTTTGTTTTAACTAAAAATAAAAGATGAAAAAATTTTTCATGCTTAGAAATTTTTAAATTTTATTTGAACGATACAGTAGCATTTAATAGAAAGAAACAAATGCAATGGGCGTGGCTCTGCGTGTTATTTATGTAAAATCATCTAATCATACTTGTTCGCTGATCATTTTATTGAAAAATTAAAAAAATTAATTCAAATTATTTCATATTTACTTAATTTATTTTCTTCCAAAATCCATTCTTGCCCAACCTTACATGCTTTTATCTTTCTTTTTTTCAACCTCTTAGGATTTTATTGACAGGAACGTACATTCAGGTTTAACTTGAAATTAACTATATCCGGATTTCATTTGTAATCAAGCATATTCAGGTTTCATTTCGCAATTAGACTTGTTCAGGTTTTATTAGCAACCCGTTATAATCCGGGTTTCATGTAGCAGAAAACTTCCTAAAGCATTCTTCATTGCTTTTCTTTCTAATTCTATTCCTATGTACTTTCTTTTCAGCGTTTCTTTATTTGGAATTTAAAAATTTTAACATTTCAATTGACTTTTTCAAAATTAACTTCAATTGAAACATTTTCTTATTTGTAATATTATTTAAAAAAAAAAAAATGCAAATTTTGAATTTCTAAATAACAAGAAATTTTTGCATGCAACTTACCATCTTCTGCTATGCTCATTAAAACCAGATGCTGCAAAGATAATTTCACCAGCAAAATTAATTTGTTTTAATTGCATACCACAAGCTATTGGCTAATTTATTTTCGTGCAATAATAATTATGAAACATTGCATATGTTTCGTTAATCTCGTCAAATAATTTGTGTATTATTTGGTTTCAGTAAAAACTTTTAAAATTTTATTTTTAAAACAATCAATTTAGCATATTTTTTTTGGCTAAATTATTTGTTATCAGAATTCGTTGCAATCATTTCTATAATACCAAGATAGTTTTTCCTTGATTCATCTTCTGTGAAAGTTATACATATAGCAAAGCACATATTAGATTTACGGTAATGCTGTATTTTCATCGGATTAATCCTATTATTGTATTATTTTTCCCAAAAAGAATTTATGCAACAAAACACAGTTATTCTATTACTTTTTCGTATAAATTAAAAATATTGAAGTGATATGTGTGTCTACGTGTGTGTGTATACGTACGTGTGTGTGTGTGTGTGTGTTGCAATATACTGTAACTTCAAATGTGATGATATGGTAGCTATTGAGTTTAAATAAAAAGAAAGATTTGACACTATAAATATACAAGAAACAAAAAGTTTGAATTATTTCCTCATTTTCATACAACTACATTAAAAAAAAAAATTATTTGTTTTGAATGAGGAAATTTAAAAAAGAATAAGCTGATAAGAGAATCGAAAAAGACAGAGAAATGAAGAGAAAGATTAAAAGAAGTAGGAGAAAAACAGATTAGGGAAAGTTTTTTTTTTCATAGTCTTAGATTAATTGCATGTGAATGAGTTCCATGAAGTTCTGAATTGAAGTTCAGAGTTATTTTATTCCCATGTGAAATCGATATCGATATGAATAAGAGATAAAGAGAAGATGGGATAAATACAGCAGCTAATATGAAAGCAGTTCAAAAATATGCCGCTGTTTTATATTTGCACTAAATTAAAGAATTTGAAATGAAAAAAAAAACATGACAATATACTTGATTGATTTTAAAAATTTAGTTTCAATTCAGGGATGTAAAATGAAACTTCGAAAAATTACTTCATTTCATTCTAAAATTTTTATATAATTAAAAAAAAATACTTGACGAGATTTTTTTCCAATCTATACAGACTTCATAATCTTTTTCCTCTTGAAAAATTAAAATTTATAGAATTGAAAAGTTTCAATTCAGATGTCATCAATTTAATTTTGAAATTTTTTATGGAAAATTTAATTAAATGAACAATATAGGAAATTTTTGAATCATTTTATCATCCATCAATAATAAAGAGTTTGTTGCTGCCACTATGGAAAAACAACAAATTGTATTTGTCAAAAGTTATCAATTTCGTCAAAAATTCTAAAAACTTTTTTTGCAAGTTTTATGGGTTCATTAAAATTTACTTAAAATAATGAATGCGTTTTCTTGGGAAAAAGCATAAGAAATAAATAGCGAAGTTTAGAAAAAGCAGAAGAAGAGGATTACATTTTGAACAAAGCTTTTAAGTTATTAAAAGAAAGCGGAGGTCAAATAATTTAAAGTCATCACAAAAAAATTCATTTTTTCTGGCTTGTTCTATTCTTCAAGGGTAAAAAGTTTTACATTAAGAGTTTCACTTTGCTTGTTGCAGTAGTTAAAAAGATAAGTGAATTTTCGAACAATTACATATTAGGTGTACTTTTTTGTCAACGTATATTGAAGCTTCTATGATTAAAAGTATTGACTGACTTAAGATATAATTAGCTTCAAATAATTAATTAGTTTCCTTTTTGTTGATGAAATCGAAAAATCATATACGAATTTTGAAATCTCAAAATAACTTCTGTGTCGTAAGAAGAGAAGAACTGATTTCATAAGCTACTATAATTAATTGTCGATCTTAATTAAATTATTTGCTAAAATTCTAATTTTGTTTATTGAACTAACAAATACACTACTCACATTTCACTTGTATCATTCAATTTCCGAAGCATAAGCACTCAAATGCATTATTTTAAAATATTTTATGTAAAATTTACAGTGTTTGGGAAATTTTGAAAGAAATTTCTACAAATAGATTGAAAATTCAAAAATGAATTCAATATTTGATAATAAGGAAAATAACAATTGATATTAAATGTCATCATTGTCACTACTGTCACCATGATAAACCATAAGATATTTATGTGATTTTTTTTAATATCACAAAGATTTTTGAAAACAGTTGAAATTTCTTGAATTGTTGCATATTTTCAAAATTTTTATTTCAGTGTAAAGATATTTCAAGTCTACTTTCATTATTATTGGAAGTATTTTAGTAAAATAAATCATTTTTTCAGTTATATGAATTATCAGATGATGCGAAGAGGAAGGAATGGCTAGACGACTGGCTTGGCTTCATGCATCGTATTGGTAAGTTAGTGTCATTGATGAAATGCAAGCAACTAAAAAAACTTCGAAGTTTATTTTCTCTCTTTATTTTGTGAATTAAAAAATATGAGTGGAAATTTTCACTCATAACATTTTGCCTTTTATTTTTCTAATTAAAATGCTCAAACAAATGCAATTTCTCATCCGAAAAAAATGAAATAAATATAAGCCTTATTCGGGATTATTATTATTGCACATTTGAAAATTTGGCCAAATAACGCAATTTTAAATTTGAAATTTGTAAAGAAACATTTATGGTTGGATGAATGCAATGGGATTTTTCGCTATGCATCCATTACCTTAGTAAGCATTGATAATGATGAATAATTGATGGTTTTTCTTGTGGACAATTCTTGGAAAATGTATAAATAAATGAGAGTTTTAGGCCAATCCCTTATCCCTTATTTTCAAATTCCAATTCTTCGCCCTTTGACTTCTTATTTTTCCAATTTCATCCGAGCACTTCAGTTAGAGGAATGAAGATATGCAATGAAATAGGTGAAATAAAATATGCTTCAGCAAAAGTTTATCCCACTTTACGAATTCATTCAAGAACTTCTAAAAAGTCTTTTCTGCTGACTAAATATTATTTCTCAAAATGTCGGATTAGTATGAATTTCTGGGAAAGAAAGTAAAAATTATCAAAAATAAAATAAAATAAAAAAACTCATGAAGTATCAATTAATATTTTGATAATTAGTGAAATTTCATTTAAAAGTTTAAATTTGATTTTGTATCAATTTAATTCTTCAATAAATTTCAATGTAAAATAGTCTTTGTATCAGCATAATTAATGTATGAAGTGAGAAAGAAAGTGATTTAAGTTTTTTACGATAGTTCAAGTAGCAGTGCTGCTGAATGATCAATTCTTTTGGGATCTCTGAGCCGATTAAACTGCGTTATTAAGGTTATTTTTGGAATGAAAAAAATCAAAATCACTGCTGACGATTACTTATCACTGATAACAATTTAAGGAACTAAAAATCATAAATTTTTAAAACTTTGTATCACTTTTTAATTTGCCCCGCTTCTCTGTCCTTTCAGCTTCTCCCTCTCTCTTTCCTTCCATGTCAGTTAATTAACTTTTTCGGCTTTGTCTTTTTTAAAATTTTTTATAATTATTTATTATAAGCAACTACTTCTATTATATCACTACTTTTGTTATCACTATTATCTAGTTAAGAAGGAGTATTGCTAAGGATGTTTTATCAGTGAAACTAGTCATTGTCTTAGCAATCCAGTTATGGATGTAATTTGTTGTCTATCATTTTTTATCAAAGCAATCTATCTTCTTGATCGTGCTAATAATAATGATGAATGTAGTCATCATTGCTACTATTATCAATATTACTACTGGAATGTAGAAAATATGAAAAAATCCGAACAAGTACGGTAACAGTATTAATATGAAAATTTTTGAACTATGTAAAAAATGAAATTCTAAAAGTGCCACTTAAAATAATTTAAATCATGAATAATATGCCACCAATAAAATGAGGTAATTAAATTAATCTTCTTTATGATTTCTAAAATAAGAAATAATTCAAAAACACATAAATAAAAGAAAACAGAAAAGAATAAGTTGCTGTGATTTGTAATCTGGCGTGAATTCAAATATGTTTCATTTTTGCAAAAGTTTCATTTTGGAACTATTAAACTGAAACGAAGCGATAAATGTGCTTGTGATATTGATATGAAATTTAATTAGCACCAAATGTCATGGCTATTAATTAAATTTGAATTTTTTATTGAAACAAAATAATATTTTTGAATTAAAATATACAATTTATGCAATTTTACAATTCTGAAAATTTCATGAAGTTTTGATGGGAAATTTTTCTCATGAATTTCAATCAATCACGACGATAGCTGCTTGTAACTGAAATAATTCTTTATCAGTTAATATGATTGATTGAAATTTTTAAGATTGACATCAGAAAATATTTTTTGAATTTCTCATTTCTTCATACTGTTTGGTTAATATGTGGTAAGTATTGGTAAATAAAAATAAATAATTTTAAAACAAAAAAGTAAGTAGAAAATTAAGTATGAAAAAGTAAAAATTATAAATAAATGAATTTGATTTCTTTGAAATTCTTTCTCATCATTGCTGTCATCAATTTCACTTAAGCTGAAATGATAAAATTTCAGGAAAACCGGTTACACGAATACCAATAATGGCTAAGCAAGTGTTGGACTTATATGAGCTTTATCGATTGGTTGTACAACATGGTGGTTTAGTTGAAATTATTAACAAAAAATTATGGCGTGAAATAACGAGAGGATTGAATTTGCCATCATCAATTACCTCTGCTGCATTTACACTAAGAACACAGTAAGTTGGCAGTAAAATAATTAATAATTAGCATAAAATAAAATGAAACATTTTTTCAACGGAAATGTGATCCATCATGATAAAATATTCTCAATTGCCTTCTTTTTTTTCAATTTCTCTAAGCTGTTGCAATTTTAGAAAAATTTGATACCTGACGATTTAAACTAATTCATCAATCAGTAATTTCATCTGTTTGCATCATCTTCTTCCTTTTTTTCTTTTTTGCAATGTTAATTGAACATAAGGAACTTATGGTTAGCATTACAATCAATAAATGTAATTCAATTCAGTTAATAAATATATTGAATAAAATTGAATGAAAAAAGGAAGCAAACATCTTATTATTTTCGTTTTTTTTTTTTTTTTTTCATTTCAAAATTTTAGTTATCGCAATAATTTATTTTTCCTTTTTTGTTTCCATTTTTCTTAGCTTTAATAAAAAAAAAAAAATCCTTCGACGATTTTCTTTCGATGGATTCGTTCGAAACGATGGAAATGTCAATTAGTGGCTAAAAATTGTGGAATAATTAATTAAATTTTGTTTTAAGATTGATTTCATTATAATGAAAGGATGAAGATAAAGAAGCGGGAAGAATAGAAAATGGAGGAAATGAAAGTTTAATAGAGGAATGACAGAGATGAGACTTGAAATTGATTGATATGCAGTTGTATGGTACGGAGAATGATGCATAGAACGAATGAATTGATCATTTCAATCAAACTTTTTTTGTAAAACAGGAGGATTTGAGGAAAATATAAATTGTGGCTATGACAACAAGTCGATTGACATATGATATTTCAAATATTAAATTTCTACTAATTGATGATATTAGATAAAGACAAAGTATTATGATATGTCAGAATAGATCAGATTGAAAAAGTGAAATGCAACATTTAGGAGGGATGGTATAAGTTAAATACTCATGTGAAATTCATACGAAAGTTAAATATTCAATTTACATAAGACCTACATATATCATGACGTGCGCTTTAACCTTTGAACTTTGATAGTTAGTTGACTTAATACATGATTTTATCAGGGGAAAAGTTTACAGCAGTAACTTAATAAGATATATTATTCATAAGAATTTTTTTAAAAAACCTACACGAAGCAAAATGATACTATATTATCCATTATATCGGATAGAGCCAGCCATAGAGCTAGGCTCATCATGGAAGACAACTATGGTGTTTGGCCAGCAAACTAATTTTCCTTTAATCCACCGTACTAGCTAAACTATCACAATTCTCATCTAGTTTTTTTTTATTCAAAACTTTTCTCTTTTTTTTTTGGTTTATTTCGAATATTTTTTAGAATCTCTATCATACCGTAATGCAAACTTTAATCATTTTTGCGTAAAATGTAATGAATTTTCAAATTTGAAATTCCAAATTAAAATGTGTTAAAATTTCTATTAAAAAAGATTGTAAAGTTGGATTAAATTCATGAAATCAATAAAAACATAGCGATTTACACGAAAATGAAATAGGATTTATTTATTTGAATTGAATTAAAAAAAAAAAAAAAAACAGAGAAATTTGAGAAAAAAGAAAAAGAAGATATACCAGATGTTATAAGAATTATGTGTAATTTGGGAAATAATTTTCGCTTTTTTTCTCTGCCACTCTTTCTATCACTTTCTCTTTCTCTCTCTCTCTTCCTTTCCCGTTCAAAAAATTAATTCCGCAAAACATTGACTATATAAAATTGATAATTGAAACAAGATGTTGTCGTATGTTTGGTAAATTTTATGAAAGAGAAAATTTATTTTGAAAAATTGACAAAATTGTAAAAGTTTTAAAAGAAGCAATTCAAATGTGTAAACTGTATTAGTTCATTGAATTGTAATTATTTTTTATTTATTAATTAAATTTGACTTTTTATTAATTTTATTTCTTCAAGAATAGTTAGTTGCCTATGGAAAATACATTTGAAAAAACTGCTAAAATATTTAATGTCTGAAATTTCATATTCTTTAATTTTTTTTTGAAATATTTTTTCCATTCAAAAACTATCGTAGATTTTAACTTAAATTCAAATAAAAATTGAGTAAAATTCATTGAAGTTATTAGAAATGTAATTTAAAAATTTGCTATCAATTTTCTATACCAATCGATATCTTTTCTTCTTTTGATTAAATTTTTAATTTTAAAATTGCATTACATTCAAAAAATTTGAAAACCATTTTGAACAAAGTCACTGCTATAATATTGTTATTTAAACTGATATTTTAACTTAAAATTAACTTCTAAGTATATCTCATAATAATGGAAATGAATTTTTTCTTTTGTTTTTGTTTTGCTTCGATCAAATTTCACTTTTCTTTCTTTTTGCCAAAAGCTATGGAAAATTTACTTTTTCTTTTATCTTTTTTGATGGACATTTCATATTGAACAAACGTTGCGCTTAAATGCAAGTAATTTGAGAGACATTTGCGCCTTTTCTAAGATGTCAATCTTCTCTTTAACATTAAACTATTTTTGCCGATGTTTTTTTTTTTTTGAATTTTGCTTTTAATTTTTATTTTTCTCTTAAAATGACAAACTAATGAGATGAATGAAGAAAAAAGAAAGAGAGATTGAAGAATGAAAAAAAGATTAGACATTTTTCTTTTTCTAAGCTTATATACGTTGTTTGGCAACATAAGATTGGAACATAAGAAAAAGCAATATGAGAGGACGTGAGGAATGGACTTTCAACAAATTTTTATTTCGAAATTTGAAAAAATTTTTAAAGAAATTTTTTTTGTTTGCCTCTTCTTTAACTCATTCTTAGCGTATGTTTAAATTTTTTTTTTCTGCAAAATGATGAAATCAGCTGCTTTATTACGACAATCTCAAAATCAATTCAACAAATAACCGAACGATTTTTCATTAATCTTTTTGCGCCAATTATTTTTTCCACAAAAAATTTCTTCATTGCAATGAGTGAATTTAAATGAGAGAAAAAAAGAAGAAAGAATGTGAAATAATAAATTTGAAAAAGAGTGAAACGAACACTTCTTTTCGCTTAATAATGAAATAAGTAATTTATGGAAACTTTTCAAAATTGTTGTACAAATGTGCTTCGAACATATTTCATAAGTGCTTTAAAAAAAAGGGAAAAGTTTTTTTGCTTGATATTTTAAATTTTTGGAATTTTTAAAATCAAATTTTGCAAATTCCATAAACTTTTTTTTTAAACTTTAATAGCTTAATATATTTCATAAATGAATCATGAATGGCTTTAAATATCATATTATCATTTAGGTATCAGAAATATCTGTATGATTATGAATGTGAAAAGGAGAGTCTCAGTACGGCATCCGATTTACAGCAAGCAATTGATGGAAATCGACGTGAAGGAAGACGTAACGCATCAACCGGATCCGCAAATTATCCGCAAGCTGGATATTCGGTTGCTGCAACCGCTGCTGCTGCTGCCGCTGCCGCAGTACATCATAACTCAACGGCATTACTTAGTAAACACCTCAATGGTACATTAGCTCTTCGAAATGGTAAATAATTTATGATATTTTTGAGATATTTTATAATGAGTAATAATGATCCACTCAACTTTTGGCTCATTTAGAAATACTTTGAATGGAAGGACTTTAAAAATACTTCAATGCTAATTAGTAATTAGAGAAATAGCTTTAATTTGTAGTTTCTAGGAAAAAAATTTTCAGTAAATTTTTCAGGTTTAGATGATGATGCTGGTCTAGGCCCAGCTTCACAGCAAGCAGCTTTAGTAGCTGCCTATCATGTTGAACAGTTGGCTGTTTTAGAAGCGCAACAGAGGCAGTTTGAACGAGCGCAAAGGTAACACACTTATTAATATATTACTAGATGGAAAATTAATTTGACAATAATATATTTGGAATTTGGACTAAAAATTGAAATTCAAATTTTTTCTTTAATAATATTATTAGACAGTTTCGTGACTCCGAAACCATTTTCTGAAATAATTTCTGTGGCAGAAATTTTATTTCAAAAAAAAAAATTTTTTTTTTTAAAAGATTCTCATTAAATAGAAGACTTCCAGAGCTGCAGTAGAGGCGGTAACTCGGCATTCAGTTCGCAAAAGCAATGTTAATGGCAATGACAATAACAATAACAGCGGTAATGGTGGTGGTAGTAGTAGCGGTGGCGGTAGCGGTCATCATTCGCATATGTCTGGACGTGAATCAACCTCATCTGCAGATTCTGATGGTGTTACACCTGCAAAACGAGCTCGAACTTATTCTACCGTTACCAGTACCGCTGATACCACAAATGCCGCCACTGTGGCCGCTGTTGCTGCCGCAGCATTAAACGATGAGAATGGTCTCAGCAATAATTTATTAGCTAATTTGGCTTCGGAACGCTTATTTGGCAGTATCCCATCAGCACATCTCAAAATTACCAGTCGAGGAGGTAGATCGACCAGTTTTCCTTTAAAATTCTGTAAATTTATAAAGTTTCATAAAAATATAGTTCTTCAAGGTGTAACTTTAGTTCTCTGCCGTCAACAAAACATTTTTCATTGCTGGGAGAGATTCAAAATTCAGCAAATATATTATTTTCACTATTATTATCATCGTTCTTATCAATATCAGTGCCTTTATTGTTAGCGATTATTGATGTTAAAATTAACATTATTCCTTTTAATATAATTACTATCCTTAATCTTTACTGTCCAATTAACAGTTTTGTTAATGCAAATAAGTGAAAATTTTAATCAATGCATATCTATTTTTAATTTAGTTTCAGAGAATTCTTTGGTAGTGTCAATGGAAATTAATGGTACCATGTACCAGGGTGTACTATTTGCATTAGGAGGTGGTACCGGTGGTGCAAATATCCCGCAAAATCCTTTCCAGAATGTTACCGATGCAGCAGCAATGGTAACGGGGTTGAATTTGGCAACAACGCTCAAGAATCCTTTATAGTTGATGCTTTAAAAAAAAAGAAAAAAGAACGAAATAAAATTTTATTTTAAAATTTTGTATGTGTAAATAATAAATTACATAATTTTTTCTCCCTCTCTCTCGCTCTCTCTCTCTCCCTCTCTCTCTCTCTCAATTGTTTTACTTACCAATGTAATCTGAAAATAACGCTTTCATCATCATTTAATAACGATTTTAAAACTTAAAATTATTGAAAAATTTCTTCTGCAAATTTCAATGAAATAATGTCACTTCCATGTTTAATTTTATGATAGTTTTATAAAAAAACTATTTTTTAATACATTAGGTTCAAAATTAGTCTAGATAGTGAAGTTTAGGATGAGAGAGTGATAGAAATTGTCCAAACAAATTTAACACACACACACACACACACACGCACACGCACACACACACACAGACACACACACACACAAAACAATGATTTCATCTAGTCTTCCAGATTTCAATTTAAATTTAAATGTGCTGCTTCTTATCCGCAATAAATAAATAGGAGTGTTACATAAATGAGCTACATACACTTACATAAATGATAAGTAAATAATCATCCGATGACATAGCTATGAAAACTCGAGATTCTGGACTTCTTTTAGTTTCAATTTTAATCTGGAACTCATTAGTTTAAGTTAAATTCAATAATTCCCCGTAACTTCAGCATTTCTAATTGCATTTTCTTTCTCTAATGACATTGGTGATATTAATATTATTATTATTTTCAATTACTTTTTTATGTTTGCGTGTGAGATATTTTAATGAACTGTGCTTTTTTTTTTGAAATAAAATTTGTTTTTTTTTTTTTCCGATTTCTTTGGAAAATATTATTCAGTTTCATATAGATTCTTACAGTATTTAAAAAACTTCAAATTTATATTTAACATCGAAAATGCCTGCCATGAATTCATCAACGGTGTATAAAATAAAATTTGTCGTACGGTGTATAAAATAAGATTTATCGTATTTATATGAACTATATACTTCCTGAAGAATTTAATTTCAGTGCAAACGAAAATTCAATTCAAATTTAAATTCAACTTTAGCTTACTTTCTTGCTTTTATATTTTTGTAATGCAACATATTTATATTCATTTTTAATCAGTGAATATAAAAATGAAAATGACAACTGTATTCGGTGACAGGACTAAACATTAATGTTGATTGCACCATGATACATTAAATCACAACGGATCGGATTTAATAGTTCTTTGGCGATCATTTTTGTCATATTACTATAGCCAGCCATGCTCTTCTTCTTTCCAGGTTTACCTCTCAATTCATTAATTAACTTCCCTGCTTTCTTGGGTTCATCCTGATCTGCCACATACATCGTAAACGAATGATAATTACCTTTAAGCAAGCAATGAACTTTGATAATTTTCAATATTCATTTAATAACACTATTATGAAGTTGCTAATAGTTTAGTGCGAAGTTAAAAGAGAAACCTGAAAAAGACTGTAACAAGTCATCACAGCCTTTTCCAGTTTCAGAAATTACAGTGTTTCTTGTATTCGACAACATTTTGATATTATCGTTGTATGAGGTGAAAATTTATCTTTTCTGTGTCACTATTACCCTCAATCGCTTCCTAATTATTCTGTTGCATTAAAAAATTTTAAATTTTAATATTACTAACCTAATACAGTATTCATAAGTACCACTTGTTGTTTCGGGAAGCAGAGTACCTTATCAATGTTTGGTGAAATAATATTTTTTTCAATTTCCATCGAAAGCATCACAAATTTTGCTACATCACTTGAATTCATCTGAATTTAATTTTTAAATTTTTAAAATTTAAACTTAACAGGCAACTATGATGCAAACTTATAGCATAGCAAGTTATAAATGATTCCGAAATGGCTTACTTTTTTAATTGGTGCCATAAATTTGATGAAACCAGGCAATACGGTAGAATGTGCTGGTTGTATTAGAACATGAACTTGAGATGTTTTCAATTTATATGCATCCCATTGATCATCATCAATATATTTCACCTGTAATTTCTTCCTCCTCCCTTTCATCATTTCTTTTTCATATGTTGAAAATTTTCCCTATTTATATCAAAATTATACTCGAATATGTTACAAAGATTATCTTATCATTTATGCATTAGAAACTTTCAAGAAATTTTAAAGCAATTTTAAAAGATTTAAACTGAAAAATTTTCAAGCAAGTCAATAAAACTTTTTAGCTTAGAAACTTTTATTTTAAATTTTGCAAATTGAAAATAAAAACCTTACAATTTTTAATTTTTGAAGAATTCAAGTTTTGAAAAGAAAAACAAATCATTTTTACAATTTGCTTCATTAAGAAACCCGTCATACCTTAGCAGGTAGCAAAGATTTCAGTCCAGTGAAATTTTGTGATGAATTATGGGTAAGTAATATGACAGTAACTCTTGGTATACTAGTTTTGTTGTCATCGTAAATTGATGCATTCTTCAGTCGTACGAACTACAAAATTTTTTATATTAATTTGAACAAATTTGAAATGAAGGAATGAAACAATGTAATTATTTCCGGTTTCATTTCTATGATTATGCAATCAGTTGATAGATATTTTTTTCCTTAGTATTATTATTGTTGTATAAATTCAATTGAAAAATTCGGCTTTGCGAAATATTCAAGAAAACCGGGACGTGTTCAAGAAACAATGATTTGACAAGTTCTGTCATGATCAAACTTACAACAATTTGCATTTCCACAAAATGAGAAAAAATGTTCTTGTTATTTTACAAAGAAGGAATTGAACTTTTCACTATCTTTAAATTAATGTGGAAAAATTTGCTGAAACATGAAAACTACCGTATAACACATTGAGATAAACTTACTTCAAGTAAAGTTCCACGAGGCGTTTCATGAATGATAAAATTATGAATTGAATACGATAGCGAAACAGCTAACAATCCGTGCCAAAAGAAGTAACGGTAATATTGTACCTGCGATAAAAACATCTTCCTGAAATTTACAGGTAATCATTGTTGATAACAAAGTACTGTAATAAATAATATGACTAAATTAATGAGCGGTGATGTATTCCGATTATTGATTCAAAAAATATCAGATAACTCATTTTTAGGTGTTAAATTTTTCTCGTTAAATACTGGAAAAAACTAGCTTAAAAAAATTTTAATCGAATATTAACCGATCTTGTTAACTTCCATTAGTTAACAATTCCTAATACAATCAGATTATATCGGCAATGATATACAAGTTATGGTAAAATTATAGGAATTTTAAAAAGGTGGAATTTTAAACATTTTTTCGAAATTTCATATGAATTAACAATTAGCAAAAAGAAAAAAGCGATGGAATGATCATAAGCTCTAAAAAAATCGGTCAAGATGATATGGTTAATATACAATAATTCTATATGCAAATGCTTTATTAATTTAAAAATATTTGACTGAAGAAATGTCCGAAAATCTATCAAATTTCAGATAATGAAATTGATTCGAAAGATTTATTTTCGTTAAAATTATTGATGAAATTAAAAGAGGAATCGAGTAAACATTAACAGTTCAATTCAGCAAATTAAAATTAAACTAAATCAAACAGTTTCATCATTTAAGATTGTAAAGTTTTGCCAAATCTATCAGAGGTCCAACCAATAGATCCATCAAGCCAGATTACAAAGCAAGATTGTTCAATACAACAGAGACTAATAATACGAAAAATAGAAGTGAATAGAACATCGACTAGATCCAGTAGTAATCTAAAATGAAATTTGAAAAATAAAATGGAAAATTTGAAAAAATTGGCAAAAAAACAAAGAACAATTTTTTTTAGATTTAAGATTTGCTTTTCCCATATAAAGCTTATCGAATGAAGTGAAGTATGATGAACTGACAGACGCTGAAAAATTACCAATCATTTAAGGAACTCCACGTTCAATTTTACTTTCACTTATCCTTTACTAATATCACCGCTTATAATTGGATAATTATGAGTAAATGATAAAAAACTTTTTGCAGTTCCTATCAAAAATGTCTGCCCTTCTTGTTCACTTCACCTCACCCATTGCGGATCCACCCGTATTACCTTCGGGAGCAGCCTACTTATTCGTCGAGATCAAGAGCATGCAATCATCCTGAGCATTACCCTCACATAAGAGACGTTCAAAGGAACTATGCTGTGATATTTTTCGACCGATCAAATAAAAAGATGAAAAAAGTTTTACATATGACCCTTCCCATAGTTGTTTCATACTAATAAGTATTTTAAAAGTTTTCAAATATTTCAATATTTATTGTCACTCATAACTAATTAAATTAATGAATCTTGTCTTTAAACTGTCGCATTTTCCTTTTTTTAAATTACATTTTGCAAAAATTTCATTCTTTAAAGAGTGATGTTGAAAAGAAACATATTTCATTTCGACTAAGTTTATGTATTTAAGTGTTAATTTATTCTGTAAAAATTGCATGCAATATATATATATATGTGTTATTTTATAGCTTAAATAAGAATTTCTAGCAAATATTTTTTCTCGAAGAATTTCCAAAAAAAAAAACAAAAATTGAAACTACTACTGCTATGATTAGCAACGGCGTAAGATAATCTTAAAACGAAAATAATTTTAATCTTAATCTTTCTTTCTTTTTTCCATTCTTTTCCATTTCTCTTTTTTCATTGATATTTAAATAATTTGACATTTTACAAGGTGAAATATAATTAAATCTAAGAAATGCCAAATATTAAATATAAAATAAAAATTTTTTCCTTCAAAATTATTACACTCATTAACTATAAGATCAAAGGTTAAAGAAGAGACATTAAATGATGATTTGAAGAAATTGACAACATTTCATTTAAGTTTAAAAAATTGGATGAATTTTTGCAAAAAAAAAAATTGCCGCTGATTTTTAATGTCACACATTTCTGAAACATATCAAGCTGGAAATACAAATTGGTGGAAGTTAATGTGCCGAAAATTTTCATGGATGGATTTCGGCGCAGAATTCACTCCTCCTTACAACCACCTTACAATCTGCAAACCTGTTTCTCTGGCTCATCAAACTGAAATGAGACGTACTGAAGAAGTACAGCAATTTGTTGCAAAAAACTTCATGGAAGAATAATGAATACGGGTACATACAATTAGTGGAAAAAGTAATATTATTTATAGATACTTCAATGCCCACAAATAGCTGGTGGGCAAACAAATTAATGACAAAATATTACGAAAGAACACTTTGCAGAATTTGTCAAATTTAAAGTCCAAAAGAAAAGTGAAGCTTGCTTGTATTGAATGATTGAAATGCATCTTCAATCATAATTTTACTAGATCTTTTTGCTGCAAATCATTGATTGATAAATGTAATAAGATCAACGCTCATTTGAAAAATATTAATTACTTGAAAGTAGTAATTTTTATGATTTCTAATTGTACAAATATAAGGACTTGAATTGGGATAGAGATTTTAACATAATCACAAGTTATTTAAATGTTTCTTTACGAAAAATTGCAAAAAATAATTAATGAAAGGAGTAATTAGATGTATGATGAGTTCCTGGCATGGAATCATCAGCTGGATAGTATCGATACGAATAGCGAATTTGAAACATGAAAAAGTGAATAGTGCTGTGTAAAATTATATAAATATATTACTTGGTTTTGTTCTAACAGTAATAATAAAAATAAAGGTCTGATGTCTAGCTGACAACGATACGTTCCAATGTTACTTCTTGATATATATATATGTATATGATTGATCGCAATTTCGTGGGACGCAAAAATAAAGTCCACAAGACTTTAAAAGAAAAAAAAATTTGCAGTAAAACATACTTCTGTCATCCTTCATTTCCATTTGCTATTACGGAAATTTATTACTTCATACACATTTTTCATTCATACCTAAACTTACCGGTCCTTGAAGAAATGATAATAAAAAGTTATTTCACTCAAAAAAAAAAAAAAAATCATTTTGCTCTAAAGGAAAAGTTCTCTTCCCGATGAAATTTCATTTCATTGATATGATTTAAAAAAAAAAAAAAAAAAGAAAAGTAGCTGTAGTAAAAATGATTCTTTTTGTATTTCTAAGTTTTTCCATCCAAAAATATGTGACAAAAGGTATACGGAAAAGATTAATCCTAAATTAGGTTTGTAATTTAATTCTACTGATCTAAATGCTAAAATTCATAAGTTTTAAAATGACTGCTACCAATAAACATTCTTGCAATATAACCTATCGAGAAATAACCGTTAAAACTGATAGGTGTAACTGATATCAATCAGATTATACGATTCATTCAATCTCTATAGATATTGTAAGTTATAAATTCGTTCTTTTTTTTACTTTTTTGTATAAAATTATATATTAAATAAAGGCAATAATTACATTTAAACATTGCTCATTAAAGTATAATTAAGGTGTATTTATGTAAAAAAAAAACCTATCAAATAAGATAGTTTGAAGAGCGTATCAATCAGAGATTCACAAATTGAAGGTATAAAAGGAAGTTCAAGGTGTAACAGTGCTGAATTTTGATTAGCATTAGCTTCATAATGATAATTTCAATAATTTCAGAGTGGCACTATTCTTCCTGTGGAAGCAAAAGTAGAAGATGTAGAATTCTTTTAAAAAGGAATTATTAATCGTTATTGTTAATGAGAGTGAAACATCAGAGAAATATCCGAGAGTCAACTTTACCGAGAATTTGAAAAAGTGTCTTGAAGCATTGAGCTTTTTTAGCTTCTTTATCATCAACAATTCTGTAATTTTAGTGTTAATCATTCATATATCACAATTTTATCATATCGTATTATCATTTCTTGATAAACATAAGTTAGAGTAAGTCATCAATACATGCTCATATTGATGATGACCTTTCGAGTGACCTTTCGTGACCTTTCGCATCACTTCTACCATAACGGTCACATGTCTATTAAATTATCCTGGCCGGAAATGAAAGCATGTCGAACGTAAATTGTTAAAAGATCTGTTGAGAAATAACGCATGGGCCATATTAAAGCTGTTATTGTCAAGATTGATTTTTAATGGATATCTGAATTTGAATTATTTGATTCGATTTCGAGTTTGTTCGGAGTAACGTGTTAGCTACGTGTAAAAGTTTCCAGAAAAATGGCCGAAAATTATGCAGCAGAACTTGAAAAATCGGAATTAGGTACGAAATGATTCATTAAATTTGAAATTAATTTTAAAATGTTTAATTTGTAGCATAAAAAGTTAAAAATTAAAAACTTCACTTCGATTCATTCAAATAATTATTAGTGTTTGGCGCATGAACTATCTATGCTATCTGCATTAGTTAAACTGAAATTAACAAAACGAAATATTCTGTATGTTTGACATACGAAGTTGGAAATTGCATTCAATTTACAACGCAGATAATTAAAAATTTCAATTTTGCAATCTAAGAAATTGAAAATGAGAAATTTTACTTCCTTTTACTCAGTTAACTATTTAACTATTATTATTTACTCTATTTAGCTATTACTATTTACCATTTTCACACAAAATTATTCATTGTATTTTATTTTTTTAAGGTCTTAATCTACATGAACATCAAATTTTTGGTATAAACCGTATCCTGCAATGGTACAATGAGCAACATGGCGGAATTATTGCTGATGAAATGGGTTTAGGTAAAACCTGTCAAGCAGTTGGTGCTATTGTTTGCTTGCTTAATGAAAACAAAACAGGATGGCATATGGTAATTTGTCCACTTTCAGTCCTCCAACACTGGCAGAATGAATTGATCAGGTTAATTTTTAATACTCAAGTTTGCTATTTCATACTTTACTATGTAACTTAATGAATGCTTTGCAATGTGCCACTTGTTGGGAGAGAGCAAAATTTTGTTTTATTTTCATACAATTTATTTCGAAGTCAAAGTTTTTAACTGAGCACTTTTAATAATAATTTATTAAAAAGTAGTGAAGCTTTGGAATTACTGTAGTGAATAAATATATGACTTAAATAGTATCACTAAATAACCATCAATGAAAATTCTCTGATTTTTAGTTAGATTTATTTTTGGATTGAGATTTAAACTTAAGCTTCATCCACACTTTTCCAGTTTATGAGAATTGTATGTGAAATTAATTAAAGCAGTAAAAATTTGCAGATTTGGTCTTGGAAAACTTCAAGTTATAACATATATCGGAAATGCTGATGCAAGAAAAGTGATTCGGGAAGAGTTGCAAAATTCCAAAAATTGGAATGTTTTACTTACAACCTATGAGGTATGTTTGTAATATGATGTTAAATTCAGTTACAATCTATGAAGTATGTTTGTAATATGATCTGATGAGAATGATTTTTTCATAGATGATGATAAGTGATGAGCAATATTTCCGCTGGACATGGTCTTCATTATTTATCGATGAAGCTCATCGTTTAAAGTCAAATAGATCTGTTCTCCATCACATTGTTCGTGAGGTTTGGATTTCTTTCTCGATTTTCATCACATTTTTAATAAAATGAGAAAATTTCTGATTTAGCAGTGTTTTTTCTAGATGTCTGTAGAATTCATGGTGCTGATGACTGGGACACCTATGCAAAATAATATTAACGAACTTTATTCATTACTTTCTCTGATTGATGCGAACAGATTTCCGCTTCTTGGCGAAGAGCAATTTGTTGCGAAGTATCGCAACACAAATGACAGTAATTAATTTTTAATAAATTGTCTTTTGAAGTTATCCAGAGTTTAAAATTCCAAATAGCTCGTTAAACGACGAGTTTTCATAATAGTGTCATCAAATAAAGGAGTTTAAATTGATTTAAAATAAAACTGTAGAGATTATTCTTATTGATTTACTGTATTTATAAAGTCTCCACTTGTACTTGTTAAATTTTCCGTTTTTTGCTCTATTTGCTGTTCACTCTTCTGCCTTTTTTATCGTCAGCATGTATAAAACAATCTATTCCTTCACATTTACATATCTATTAAATTTGATTGATTAGTTCATTTTATTTCGGCATGTAAAATAGAAGAAAAGTTCAACTTCTTATAAGAATTATTCAAGAATTTTCATTACAGCTGCCGCAGAACTTCAACATACACTTTCCAAATATCTTATTCGTCGAACGAAACAGATGCTATGTATCAATATTCCGGATAATTCAGAAGTCATATTGTATCATGGAATAACTGAAATTCAGAAGAATATATATCGTGCAATATTAAGCAAAAATCATGGTTCGTTAACCTCTTTACAAGATCATTTGTAAAAGCTTAGCTTCATAAATTTCGTTTTTTAGGCTTTGAACTAAAATTTTGGCATTGACTAAGGTTATTAGAGTCATTAGTGCTTTGCCTACGGCGTTATTAAAATACAACTGCATATGTGTGATTTACTTATAGTCCTATCCTCGTCGAGATTTACCTCTTTGTGTATGTGATCAAGAAGGTCAAAGAAAATCAAAATTTTTAAAAAATTTATTATTTCTCCAAGTTTCTCTTATACTTGAACATTTGTTTCAAACTTATACTTGAATAGATCCATACATTCCTCTGACTGAAATTACATTCTTTTGAGTGAATAATTGGTATGTTTCAGAATACTTTGAGAATATGGAAGATAAGAAAATTGCGCTTTCTGGCAATAGAATGTCATTACTGAATGTGTTGATGCAGCTGCGGAAATGTGTTGCGCATCCTTATCTTTTTGATGGTGATTTTTTATTGTTAATCTATTGGTAATGAACATAATGACTTATCAAAATATTTTAATTCGAATTTGGAATAATAGATATAAAATGGTGAAATTCTTTACGATTTATCCGCAAAATTTTCTTTGATCTGTTCGGAAATAATTTATTAGCCACCAAAATTGATGTAATTTATTCTGCAGATTATAACAGTTTCTTGACGTTTCTTTGCAGCAGACATCATCTACTGCAAATGAGTCATTTTACAGGTGTAGAACCGGAACCATTCAAGGAAGGTGATCATTTGTTTGAAGTAAGTGGGAAATTCTTTTTATTGGACCGTTTGCTGACTTTTTTGTTTGAAAAGAAGCATCGTATTCTAATTTTTTCGCAAATGACTCGTGTCCTTGATATTGCCCAGGATTATTTGATATATAAAGGTAACGGTTAATTTTTATAACTACCGAACGATTGAATGCGAATTTTGAAAAACAAATTTGATGAGAAATTAAGAATTCCGTTTCTCTTATCAAAAAATTAAAATATGATATTTAAGAATCATTTGATGAATTTCAATTTTATGGAAAGGAACAGTTTCTGAAGAAATTCATTGGCTTTTTTGGCAGGTTACAATTATCGACGCTTGGATGGAAGTGTAAGAGCCGAGGAACGGTTTAACGCAGTAAATCGTTTCCAGACCAATCCAGACATATTCTGTTTTCTGTTATCAACTCGAGCTGGAGGGATTGGTTTAAATTTAACCGCTGGTGATACAGTGATTTTTCTAGATTCAGATTTCAATCCGCAGAATGACATTCAAGCTGCAGCAAGGTGTCACCGAATTGGACAGACAAAGTTTGCTTTGAAAGTCTCCGAGATTGAAAAAAACCCTCGCAATTTTGAAACCATTAAGTTTAATCAAATCTATCTCATCAGAAATCTTTTTGTGTAGTTTTAGAAGCGTTTCATTTTTTACTGTAAAAAAATCATCTTATTTCAATTCAAAATTGTATGTACTATTCACTTATAGGCCTGTGAAAATAATACGTTTGGTTGCGCGTTACACAGTAGAAGATATGATACATTGTCGTGCTGCTCGAAAACTTCAGATGACTCAAGAAATTTTGAAGGAAAACAGTAATGCTAGTAAGCCAACAACTTATGTAAAGTTCTGTGAAGTTGCGTCACAATGAAAATACAAAATATTTTAAATTGGTTGGGATGAATTCATGGACTCTAGTTCAGGAAAAGAATTAACATTTGCGGAAATTTCCGATTTGATAGTAAAAGGCTTGAATCGATTGAATAACGAGAAAATTGGTTCTGAAGAATTAAATATGGAAGAGATTGAAAAGTTGGTTGGTAGAACCGATGAAAACGGTCACTGGATTCCTGGTGACAAAGAACAGGTTATGATTAGTATTAGATAAAAAACGAAAGTAGATAATGAAAGAATTTGCAATAAGATTCACAGTGCACAGTATTTTTCATAAATTAGAATTATTACTATTTGAATTGCTGCATAACATTAGTTCATCCTGGAATATAATTTTGATCACTTATTCTCAACTTTGTTAGATTTCTGAAAATTTTGATGTGTTTAGTTTGAGGATTTTTGTTAAAGTCAGCTTTATTCTTGCAGTAATTCAAGCTTCCACAAAGCAAACTGTGTTTTTGATAATAAAAAGAAATGCAATTTTTAGAACTAAAGTATGCTTCACTTTATAGATAAGAATATATCGAACGTAAGAGTGCTTAGGCAGATTAAGCTAGATGAAAAGGCAATTTCTATGCCGAAGCTTCGAGAGCCTTGAAGAACTAATTACAGATCTCTAAAAAATTGGAATCTAAGAAGAGAGAAAATCATATATTGGAAAATATGTACGTTTTCGAAGGACACGATTATAAGCAGGATGTTGCAGTTCTGCAAGATATTTTAAATGGATCTAAAACTACCAAACTAGTTGACGATACTTCAAATAGGCAGTGTAAATATTTGAAGTTTCTCAAGTTTTTAACTCAAGATTTAAACTTGTGATAGTTTTATTTTATAATAATGAGACCATTTTTTCTCTTTTCATTTACATTTTTTTTCGCATTTCTCTCTGTTCTATCACGAAGTAGATGACTTAATCAACAAGATTGTCCAATAATATTAAACAATTTAGCATAATTTATCGGATTTGTGAATCTGCGGAATAATTTCGGGAAAAATTTTATTGTCACATTAAAACTTTGAACTTAACTAAGTGAGAAATAAGTTGCAGCGAGTAATAAGATAGTTCATTTTTTGAATTCACTTGACATTTACTCACAATTATTAACAACTGACTACAGAAAAATTACATTCCAAAAACTTGAATATATCCCACTGTATAATTCGAAGTGAACAATTTTGTTAGCAGTACCAGTTGAAAGGCGGACACGTAGACCAATTTCGAAAGAAAAAATGGAGAAGATAGTCAAAAAGCGAAAGGAAACATTGGAGCGAAAGAAAAAGTTGAAAGAAGAGAAAATGGAACGGAAAAGAAAGGAACAAGAGAGAAAAAAAAACATGGAATGGCTAAAAATTAGTAAGTCTTCAGTACTTATATTCTTCCTGGAAATTTTTATTACGTAGTCATGGAAAATCCTTATTTAATATGCTAAGTCGATTCATATTATTTGTTTTCGTGATAAAATTAGAAGAGGTTATCGGTATCACTCAGAGAATCCACATAATGATCGCATCTATTGTGCAAGAATGATCTGCATGAAAGTGATTTCATCATATCATTTAATATTTTGCAGAAATATTTATGAAAATTTATTGTCTTTAAATTTAGATTATACAAGTAGTTCTTTACCGCTTCAAGAGGTGCCTGAAGTTCAACGTGATGACAGTAGTACGGATTTTGGACCTCATTTCGTCTATGGCAGTGTTACGGATACACTAAAAATTCCTAATGACAATTCAGATCGTGCACTTATTGTTCATGTTGTGGATGACAGTGGTGGGTTCTTCAGTTATTTTTTTTGTTAGATTTTTAGATTAGTTCGAATAATTTTCAATGATCTGTATTTTTTCACAATTTTTATCTTGATTTTCAGGCTTATTTGGTCATGGAGGTCTTTTTGATGCTCTAAGAAAAAAGAATCAACGAATAGTAGACACCTACGAATTAGCAGGCAAAATGGGCGATTTACATGTTGGTGATGCACATCTCATTGAGGATATTGCTGATGAGTTGCCTAGAATTTTCTTCAAACAAGGTATGTATCTTTTGGTCATTTGCTATCAGCGTCTATATACTATCGTTAACTTTAAATATAAATTTACAGATAGGACAAATGGAAAAAAGAAACAATTATTTTATCCGCTATTATTCTTATTTTATCCATCTTTTTCTTTTTATGTTGTATCTTCTCGCACGATATAATCGAACTATTAATAGTGACAGTTTTTCATTGGTTTTATTATTCAACATTGAATTCAATTTCTTAATATCTTTTATTGTTGTTCAGTTTAGTTTTTGTTGGTAAGGGCGATTACTTTTTGCTAGAAAATTATCGCATAGGCGTGTCACGCACGACCACTTTAGAAAGTGAAACAAGTGAATTGATCTCGAATTCATTTCGAATAACTTTTTCTATATAAATAATGGCTCTCGCCGATTAGAATTTAGGCTTCTGCCATTGTGATGGTCAAATGATTAGCAAGGGTTTCATCAATTTATTAAATTTTTTTCACCCTGGAAGCGATTTTCGCAAATTTTTTTAAACTTGAAGTATTCGATATAAATTATGCATTCCATAATAATTTGGCTGTGAAATCATCAGTATTTTCTTTTTTAGATAAAGGATTAAGGGATAATAGCGACATTGATGAAGCTGAGCAATCTACATCTAGAACTTTACCTTCTCGGAGGAAGATTTCTGTGGTACTACTAATAGCACAAGATCGCCATAGAAAAGGTTTATTTGTGTTAGATTCTACATTTTCAGTCGAGAATATCAGTTTTGCTTTTAACGAAATTTGCTTTTTCAGACTTTTTATTTGTCTATGAAATGTTTGCCGAAGATACGATTGCATTTTTTACTGTTACGACGTTTAATTCTTTTTTCCATTGGTAGTTCTCCAAAGGTTTTTCTTGGCAATAGGATTGCAGGATTAATTGCAAGCTTATAAAAATAGTTTATAATATCTTATAGATGTTATCGACCAAGATGTTCTGGCAAAATGTCTTAAGAAGGTTGCATTTTATGCAGTGAGCTCGAATGTTTTAAGTGTTCACATGCCACGAATTGGTTATGATAAACGAAACATTAGTTGGTATGCAGTCGAGCGGCTTATTAGTCGCATTCTTGTTTCTAAAGGCATTCATACCTACATTTACTATTTTAATCGACGAGCGAACAATTCAACGAACATCAATATCTCTATTAAGTTTTAAAAGATTTTTTCCAGTTCCATAAATTTTGAATTTGGAGCTCATGAATTTTTTTTAAAGAAATTTATATATGTATAGGGGAATTGGATCATCAATACGATTCACATTCATTAACTAAGTGAGTTCCATTGTATACTACATTTATATCTGCAAAGTGCAAAAAAAAATTTTTTTAGTATTATGGCAAAGTATAAGAGAATGTTATAATAGGCTGTAAGCAGGTAATGTTAATCAAAAAAAGGAATTTTGCAATAAAAACTATTTTACAGATAGAATTGTTAACAAACGTCCAAGTGATATTCAGAAAATTGAATCGCGAAAAAAAAACAGAATGAATGATGAAGTTGGGAGCGAGCTTGAAGTAAGCGATTTTAATCATTATAATGATTCATTTTTCTGTAAAATTTGATTTAGATCTGATTTTAATTTGAATCTAGAAAACTTATATGGTTTTTGTTAATTCATAATTTATTTTATGTTAAATTGTTTGAAACTTGATTAAGGTTTGAAATCATGTTTAAATCTTCTTTCAAGAAGCGGTTTTCGTATAGTCGATTTTTTATTTCGAGAATTCCAAATGTGCTTTCCAATGATTTTCAGTAGAACATATGGAGCAAGCAGAAGAAAAACGGGGCAAAGAATCTGATGTTTCACGTAACGACAAGAATTTCATAAGCGGGATTCAAATTTATTAGTTTAACAGTGTGTAAAATAAAATTTTTTTTTATTCCTTCTTCCTTGTTTGGCTTTCTTCAGTTTTTCAAATTTACATGAAATTGAAGCTGGTAATAAATTTTGCAGCGAATAAAATTCTCAATCTTAACCTTCTATATAGTTGAATTTTTGAGATGTTGAACTGCTGAAAAAATGTATTTTGATCAATAAATTTCATATATGAAATCATTTTAAATGAGAAGATAGAGAAGCTAATCTACCACACATATTGTATGAATGATGGATGTTAATGTAAATTCAAAATTCTCGATCCTCATCGATACTGGTCTCTGTTTGCCTTCAATTTCCAATTTATTTCACTTTTTTATGCTTTTGTGCGATATTTTTTATATAGTTAATTTGTGTCTTCTGCCTTATACTTTGTACTAGTTTTTTTCAGTGTTTTGATTTAAAGTTTCGAAGAAAATTAAATTTTGTTCGAAATCACAAATGCTTCGAGCGATAATCTTTCACTCATTTCTGCTTTCAATAACCAAATTATTTCTTTAAGAACAATTAATCTCATAAAAGAACTGATAAAAAGATTAATTTATAATTTTTCTATTTTTAACTGAAACTGCGATCGTTGTTGGGAAGTTTGATAAACAATTGTCTGAACAATCAAAAATCTAATTTTAACTTAATAACAATTCCGGTTTAGCAAATATCTTTCAAAAGGAAAATTAATGAAAGTTTGAAATGTATTTTGCTTTTGTGTATTTTCTGAACATACGTGAATTGGAATTAATCTAAGGATAGTAATTAATTTTATTGTTAAAATTATTTCTAGTTGTCGTAAATGAGATTACTTTTTAATTTACAATGACGCCATTAACATTTTGATGAATGACGCCATTAACATAATTTGAAATCGAGGAGTGATATTAATTCGATGAAAAAAAGCCCTGGAAGCAAATGTTCTTTGAGTGATTTTAAAAAGCAAATGGTGTTAAAAGAGGCTTATTATTAAATCTGAGGTGTAAATTTATTATACAAAGAGCAAATTTTTGAAAAGTATGGGACTGATTTGTAATATTCTGCAATCAATTTCTTCAGATTGCAATTTAATGAAAGATCTCTGAAATGTTATATTTCTATGTTTTTAATATGTGGTCGTATTTTTTGTCGAATTTGAATTGTCAAATTTTTTTTTTTTTTTTGTCGAATTTTTCCTTTTACATGTTAAATAATTGCTGTAGTGTTGGCTAATAAAATGCCTTATCAAATCCTTGAAATAGTTCTGGAAAGAAATTTTGCAGCAAATAAGAATTGTTACGCATTATTATTAATCAATCATCAAAAATTATATTGGAATTTAAAAACTACCAGATTATTGTATCAAACAATTATTAGAAATTCATTCCTAGAACTCATAATTTGATGATCTAATTTAGAAATGATCTATAACAATGTCTTTTTCTCAAGATATCTCTCTTCTGCTATCCTGTTGAATCTTACTGTAAGTACGATCGTTAGATTTTAAGGAGCTAATTTTAGTGGAATTTGTGGCATTTGCAAAATCTGCATAATTACTGAAATTTGAAAATCAAATATATGCAATAATGAAATATAATATTTTGTTTCAAAATAACCATGATATAAATTAATTAAATGATTTGATTTTTATTCGTCAATAGCAATAATTCAAATTAATAATGATTAAAGAAAAAAATTAGAGCCAGCTATGATTTCAGTTTCTTGGATGGATGGACTATGAGTTCAATCTTCATCATTATCACCATTATTGCTCTATTTAATTGGTTGATGATAATCAATTCGATTGGTCATTTGATTAATCAATTCACACTATTCAATATCGCTAAAAATTAGAAAAATATTCCTGGTCATTTGATTAATCAATTCACACTATTCAATAGATCAATTAAATCGCTAAAAATTAGAAAAATATTCCTGGTCATTTGATTAATTAATTCATACTATTCAAATAGATCAATTAAATCGCTAAAAATTAGAAAAGTATTTCTGGTCATTTGATTAATTAATTCACACTATTCAAATAGATCAATTAAATCGCTAAAAATTAGAAAAGTATTTCTGGTCATTTGATTAATTAATTCACACTATTCAAATAGATCGATTAAATCGCTAAAATTAGAAAAGTATTCTGGTCATTTGATTAATTAATTCACACTGTTCAAATAGATCAATTAAATCGCTAAAAATTAGAAAAGTATTCCTGGTCATTTGATTAATTAATTCACACTATTCAAATAGATCAATTAAATCGCTAAAAATTAGAAAAGTATTTCTGGTCATTTGATTAATTAATTCACACTATTCAAATAGGTCAATTAAATCGCTAAAAATTCGAAAAGTATTCCTGGTCATTTGATTAATTAATTCACACTATTCAAATAGATCAATTAAATCGCTAAAAATTAGAAAAGTATTTCTGGTCATTTGATTAATTAATTCACACTATTCAAATAGATCAATTAAATCGCTAAAAATTAGAAAAGTATTCCTGGTCATTTGATTAATTAATTCACACTGTTCAAATAGATCAATTAAATCGCTAAAAATTAGAAAAGTATTCCTGGTCATTTGATTAATTAATTCACACTATTCAAATAGATCAATTAAATCGCTAAAAATTAGAAAAGTATTTCTGGTCATTTGATTAATTAATTCACACTATTCAAATAGATCAATTAAATCGCTAAAAATTAGAAAAGTATTCCTGGTCATTTGATTAATTAATTCACACTATTCAAATAGATCAATTAAATCGCTAAAAATTAGAAAAGTATTCCTGGTCATTTGATTAATTAATTCACACTATTCAAATAGATCAATTAAATCGCTAAAAATTAGAAAAGTATTCCTGGTCATTTGATTAATTAATTCACACTATTCAAATAGATCAATTAAATCGCTAAAAATTCGAAACGTATTCCAGAAGAAAAATGTTCTTTTAAGTGTTTTTTTCTTTTTATAGTTGTTAACAGAATTTTATGTGCTCAGGTGATACGTCTTTACTACCTCTTCCTGGAAAGGATATTATTAATTAGGCAAACATATCCATTTATTTTGTCTTCTGGCCTTAATTACTTTTCGAGATAAAGTTTTTCAATCATTTTTATTTATCCTTTCATTACTATCATAAAATAATCGAAATGATATTCGATTATCATTTGCCATTTTTTCATTTTTTAAATTTCATTACAAGAACCAACTAGATTTAACAATTTCGTATATTTACCGCCATTTCTAAAATCTTTCATGAATTCAAATTCCGCTTAGTGATAATGGTGGATTGATAATTAATGGAAGTGGAAGTGGTTTGGGGGAGAAGTGGGTGAATTTATTTTATTATCACTTCATAATTATCGATGGATTGTACTTTTTATTTTTATCACTATCCTACTTTGTAATCTTGTTTTTTTCTTTTCTCCTCTTTCCCATCTTCTATTTAAGTCCTTTCTAAAATTCACTGTTTTCATACCTGTCATTTCATTCAATACACTAATACCTGTCATTTGTTACTATTTTTTATTTCTACTCTTATTCTCTCTTTGATTACTTTTCTATTTGATTTTGATTTTTTCTCTTTTTTTTTTTGACAGCTAATCGTTAAAAATCTTTTGAATTTATTGATTGTTTAATTAAAAATAACTATAAATGATAGGAAAATTGTGACTACTGATAGAGATATCTTTTTAGAATTGATATTCGAGAAGATTGTTAAGAAATGCTTAATGATTTGTTTCATTGATTGATCGATTGACCGACTGATTGGATTTCACTGATTGCTAAACAAAAAAGTGCATAGGGATTGGTATTGTTTATTTTGACCGATCGGATTGATTGATTGATCGATTGATTGATTGATTGATCGATCGACTGATTGGATTTCACTGATTACTAAACAAAAAGGCGCATAGGGATTGATATTGTTTATTTAATGTCAAATGTGAATGGCTTTATTTAAAACAATATATCTGTCAATGAATAACATGGCTATTGTTCATATGATATTATGATATTTTTGAAATCAAATAATTTTCTGGTAATTTTTATTACTCTTGTTTGAAAGAAATTTTCGGAAATTTTGATTTTTCCGTTCTTTTTTTCTAACTTTTCAGAATACTCACAGTTTTTTTTTTCAGTTTTCTGGCGTGTTAAAATCATTATTAAACCGTGTACAGGTTCATATTTATTTTCTTCAGTCCAGCTGATCACACACAAAAATGAGTAACGATACAAAATATTTTGTTCGTTTACGGATTGGGCATAAGTAAGTTTGTTATTCTTTGTAAAAATTACTCTTGCAAATTTTATTATAAAATTAAGTGCCAAAAAAGTTCAGAAGTTCAGATGGTATTGAAAACATTATATTAGTCATTTTATATTTGAGTATTTCTATTATTGTCATTACTTGCATACGAACGAACACTCTAAATAGATAATCGCGTTGTGACAGCATAGTCTTTATGTTCAAACTTCTAGAATAACTTTCGTTTTGCTATATACTTATGCAGTAAAAAGACTTTCCAGTGATTTTAAACGAAGTGTACATCGCACCAGTTTTTGAGATGTGAGATGAAGTATTCAATTTCAAACGATCCTGACCAAATCACTAAATGATTGTTGGTCAGGAAGATTGAATCGGATATGTAGTATATTTCATCTATAAGGTTGATGATACCTGATGTAGAAATTCCTGTTTCATTAACTTTCGTTCTATGTGAAACTGTCACATCGGTGTATACCATTAATGAATATTGTTCTGAAGAATGAGTTCGAATGATTAAGACAATTCTTCGTTATCTAGCATCCGTTTATCAGCTATTTGAAAATGTTTCCTCATTTCTTCACGAAAATTGTCTTCAGATCTGAAATGCTTGATCGTCCAACATCGACTGGCATGACTCATCGATGGACAGTATTCGTACATTCTTGCAGTGGAATACCGTTTACGGATCGCAGTTTTATTTCGAAGGTTAAATTTTACTGTTGTGTGAAAATTTTCGCATACTGTACTGACGAATGAAAAGTTTTTAAAAAATAATTTCTTCCACATTGAGGGCTTAAGCTTAGAAGAAAAGATTTTTCTAAAGAACTGTTTAAGATTCAGCAATTCCTAAAACACAGAAATTTCTGCATACCAACGTGGAAATTTAGGTTTGTTAATCGCATTTCAAAAACTTCGAAAATCCAAATATCATGAGATCCCGGATTGAAACATTACAAAATCTCTTGGTGATGAAGTGTTCGAGATAATCGCTGTTTTCAGGTTGTGTTTGAATTGCATCCCGACTTTTCATCTCCACGACGAGTTATAAAGGAACCTCCTTTTGAAGTGAACGAATTGGGTTATGGCGGATTTTCTATTCCAATTCATATCACTTTTACAGGCGCAAGCAAAGTCTATAAGCTAACATATGACATGAATCTCGTATTAGGTATGTGTCATTTGTCGGTTTTGGTTTTTCAGAAAAATTGGACTGAAGTTTTGGAAAAATTAGATCATTTCTCTTCCAGCAACTATATCAATTTGAATTCTGAAGAGAACTCCTCCAAAATGCCCTTTGCAGAGAAATACAACGAACAGTCCATTACTCAGACCATTGAAATGAAACAGCCATCTTCATCGTTTCGAGAACTGATTCTGAAATATGGTGGAGCTAAAAAGGATTCCGATAAGCGAAAGGAAAAGCATCGGTTACGAAAAGTAACAACAAGTTCGTCAGAGGAACCGGCTCCAAAGAGGGAAAAAGTGGAGGAGAAAAGCCGGTCTGGGAGCAATCCGCCTTTAAGTAAATTAAAAATCCCGCGAGCTCTTGTTAATGTTGAAAAAAAACAGAAAAATTGTAAAGTAAGCATTTTGATTCGCTGTTTGCTAGAATTTGATTCCGGCAAGCATTTTTACTCTCACTCTACTTCTCTGATGTTTAAGTAAGTAGTGGAAAAGACATTTTACTGTGATGCGATTGATGTTTTCCTACAACAGCAGAGAGGAAGGAATTCTGAGAGATTATATTTGAGCGAGATATTTTTGGTTCTTTTTCATTTTTAAAGCATTTTAAAATTAATTTTCGTGGATTTTTTTTCTATGGAATTCTTGTAGATTTAAATATCATAAACATTTTTGAAAGTTATCTCAATCTTAATGGGCATCTCATGCAATTATTATTATTATTATTTAGTCCACTTTATCTGAAAATACCGCAAATGTACCAAAATCGGCAGTTCTCGCAGAAACCAAAGTATCATCGAATAATGAAACAAAAGCAGCTGTCCAACCAGAAGTAAAACATACAGAGGCAACAGGTTCGGAACCAACAATATCAGCCGAACCAAATTGTTTGGACTCGGAAACTTCGAAAATCACCACATTCGGTGCAGAAAATACAATTTCAGTGACTCCGACCCTTGAAAGCGATTGCATGGTATCATTTTATATATTAAAAATTTATTGTGAACATTTGCTGTGCCGGAGATTTACCTTTCATATTGATATTTGTATCGTTATCTTCCACTGTTGGGAAGGCATTTTACATTTTTCAGCTATGTAATTTGTAAGAAAAACATCACTAATCTGTTTCGACATCAGTGGTGTTGACTGTTTTTACAGTTCACACTGTTAAATTGTCTTTTTATGCCTGATCTTGATAAATTTATTTACAGAATAATGCCTTTTAAAAATATAATCTTACCGAGTATGATCTATTGGTTCTTAAGTTTCGTGTATTGGGGAGCTTTTATGAGTCGCTAAGAAAGATAAAGAATGAAACCGTTGTAGAATTAAATAAGAAATTTTCTTGATCGAAGCAAGAAATATTTTATCTCTTACTTGTAAATGAGATTGCTGTTTGCATTATATATAGAAGCACCATCACTTAACTGATTAGATTGTTCAAAATAATTAAGCTTTACATCTTTTTCTTACCGTCCGGGTGATCGTCTAGTTTTGTTACTGTAACTTTTCATTTTATATCAGTTTTAATGAGTGAAACTTTCTAAATAATGTTTTTGAGTCATTAATAAACTTCGCTTGTAAGAATAAAACTATGAATAAACATTTGTGATGATTATTTAGTGAGTTCCAAAAATCAAAAACTTATGAAATACTTGGTGTTTTGATTAAGTTTGATATTTTTAGACTGAAAAACAATATGGTTTTGAATTTTTGGTTCGATTGCAGAAAAAGCTGATGACATTGAAAGATCCAGATAAAATGTTAGCAGTTGTAAATACTCTGTTAGCACCTACATCATCCGGTACGACTCTGCCATCGGGTTTGTTCTTAACCGACAACAATCTATTATCGTTCGATATTTGCAAGTTAAATTCATCACTCATCGGTAAATTAGGTGAAATTTGTTTCGGAAACACCGTCTAAATATGAATTTTAGTTGAAAATTTGAATCAAATCTTTGAATCGATTTAAAGTTTGAATTGTATTTAATTAGAACAGCACTATTTTTTGGCGGAGTTTTACTCCATGATTTCTTGGTCCAGTTTTTGAATCATTCTTATTTATCATTTTTCGTTAATTTCCTAATATATGATCTTTAATTTCTTATTATGATATGATGTTTTTAATAGGTGTACGTTCAATATTTTACTCATTTAAGTGAGGGTTTATAATTGTTTTACAAACCTTTGTATCATTCCGACTTTTTTCTCGTTCTCTTGTTTGCATATTCATTTATTCATATTGTAGTCTTAATTCTAGTGTGGTTATCAGCCTTCTTAGATAGTTATTTAATAATAAATGATAGTTTAGTTTTAGTTCTCTTAAAATTCTCTATTTTTGATATATTAGCTTCTGATATTTTTTCGTATTTCAACTCCATCAGTTATTCGGGACTTAGATGCTAAGATCGTCTAAATATCCAAGCATTCAGTGATTCTCCTTCAAAATTGTGTAAATGTAGACCAAATACGATTCTCTGTTTGGTAGACCTCTCTGAAATAATAGCTATGTGATTTACACTGGACTTTCTTTTTCCAAGCTGTGTATGAGAAATACGAACTTTTTGTTTCGATAAATATGGAAATTTGAATTTTAGGTTTTGAACTCTTCCGTTGCACCAATTTTTAGCTAATAAGAAAAAGAAAGCACTTTTATTATAAAATATTTACTGTTGCCATATTTATATGACATTTTCACTGTATGTATATAATGTATTTACTTTTATTGATAAAAAAAAATGATAATATTTTTTATATGTATCTGTTGCCTTTTATTAATTGATTTTCGAATTGTTTTTTTTCTCTTTCAAATATGTGTGGTCTTCTCGGTAATGCCCAAAATCGATTTTAATTTTTAATTGAAATTTGATTTTTTGAAATCTACTTAAACTAGAAACTTCATTAAATCATAACAGCTAAAGTAAGTTGAGATAAGGTCTTAAAAAAGTAAGAGAAAGCGTTGGGAGCAAATTCATATATTTTTGGATTTCAATTTTTGAAATATATTCAACTAGAAAGAGAATAAATCGATATGAATTGGCGAGTTTACCTCGAGTTTCATATGATTTCATTTCATTAAGTAAAAATTTACACTGAAATTGTGTGATTAATTGATTTAATTTAAACAAGTATAGAATCAATGAATATTTATCGTACATCAAGTGTCATATAAAATTCAAAAAGTTTGTTCAGATATCTAAGGTAGTGATTCTCAACTATTTCTTGACCACTAACTACTTTGGTTCTTTTACTCAAAGCAGGAATCACAAGTTTCAGAAACAATGTATGCTGTTCATTTGGGAATAAACTTTAATCGAGATTTTTAACATATTAATTGGACATAGAGTAACATTAAAAGAAACATCAACGAATGCATAACATAGAAAACAGGCAACCCTTGCAATTTTTCTACTCGCGGTTACCGTTTTCTTGGATCACTGGTTGAGAAACAATCATCCTTCTTTCCGATCACTGGTTGTTCTTATTGCGCTTATTTCAATCTTCACAAATTCCCGTCTTATTGGCTTTAGATATGGATTTGTATTAATTTCTTATCAATGATAAAATAATTGTGAACAACTTGTTTATTCTTAGTATGATATTAATTTGAATGATGATGAAAGTTGTTATTTTTTCGGAATTAATGCATCTCAGTGAGTAAATTTCAACAAATAATCAATAGTAAAAGATTTCAAAAAAAAAAAAGAAATAGATATCTCCATAAGGGAAATTATTATGATATTTATTATCAGTATGAGAAGTTCTAAAACAGTAGGAATTGTAAGAAAGAAAGATTTGATAAGCTTGGCAGTAATGCTAAGCTTCTTCCGGATGAGTGGATGGAATTGGATGAATGTTTATTTGATTGAAATATCCAAGTTATCCAGTGAATATTTCTCATTCATAATAATCTCATAATTTCTCTTTTAACAGTAATATTCTTGGTGAAATTTCAGTATGAAATAAGCAAGGAAAGGCAGATATAGATTAATAAAAATAAATAAATATAAATATGTATGTGTAAAGTACGCGTGGGAGGAATATAAATATTTAAAGCCAAATAATATAGGCAGGCAACATTCCAGGACAATTCTATTTAAACCGGAACAATTACGCTTAACTGCCATATTCCACTTCCAAAAGTAATGCATATCCTTTTTTTTCAAATGTCTTTTATTGATTCTGTCTTTATATCATTTTTTTTTTTTTTTTTAATATATGGATTTTAAGGATGAATAAATACTAACAGCATGCTATAAATTTATTTCCCTTACTTTTCCACTTTATGATTGAAGTAATAAAGTAATGACTTCATAACTTCATAGGTTTCTCGATTGGCTCCAATTAAAATTCATTTTATCAAACGTAATTCTGAAATTACAATTTCATCTTAAGAGATTTTCTTCACCTGATTTATTTTGATTATTTTTATTAACTGTCATAATAGAAAATTATTTAGTTCGATAATTAAAAGATAAAATTTTAACTCTTTCATAAAATGCTATTTTATTTGCTTACTACTTTTAATTTATTAGAATTTATTATAGTTATTGTTATTACTATTATTAAAGATGATGATATGATTTTACCGCAGTAATTTGATTTCGATACTTGTATTATTGTTTTAGGCTTGATTTATTTGTCATACAACAAATACTTAGTTTCACATTTTGTTATTTGCCTTACTTTCCTGTTTACCATTTTAACCTCAGTTTAATTCAACCATAAATTACTGCCAGTTTAGTTTCTTTTATTGCATTTTCCTATCTTTTAATCTTCAGGACAAAAAATTCATTTAATATTTTGCAGAAAGTAATAGTAGCATATATCATCAGTAATTTCTTCCACTTCTTGCTGTTCCGAAACATTCCATGATTTCACGGATTACTTGGATTTCAATTTTAGCTACTCAATTTGAAATAACTAAATGTGACTTTTAAGAAAATTTCAATGTCAAATTTAAGGCAAATTGTTTTTAGAAATATATGATATCCATTTAATACAATTTATTGTATGAAAAAAAACTAATGAAACAATTACAAGAATTGATTTCTATCCTTTCTTCAAAAAAATAAATGATAGTTTTAATTATTTCTATCGATTATGTGGTTAATTATTGATTAATGATCGTTATTTCGCTAAGAATTTGAAAATTCAGCATTTTTTTCAGGATTCTTCTGAAGTTATTTATTAAATTTTTTGAAAATATTTCTGGCTTTTTTCATTGCTACATTTTCCCGCAAACTTTTTGAATTTTATGGCGGAGCCAAATGATGATATTATTACACCACGGTTACGTGGTGGTATTCTAGCTTCTGCATTAGCTGATTTACAAAGATATAATGATGTCACAATCCATTGCAATAATAAAGTTGGGAGAAATCAGATTCCACAATTGAGAACAAATCGGAGTGGAGAATTTCATTCAAGATCATTCTTAACTGATGCTACAAATAAAACCAGAGATGAAGAAATTATTCCTCGGCTTACTTCTCCTTACAGTTCTTCTCTATCAAATTATCATGGCATAATTGGTACCGCTTTACGAAATGAAATTTCAACCGGTAGAAGTGTCTACATTCCATCACAATACGAACAACAATTTCTTGCATCTAAAAGACCTATTTTATTAAGTGATCATAAACAATCATCTTTGACAAGTTTATTAAATACCAATGAATTTTCTTTGCAATCAGGAGATATCGGACGACATAATGGAAATAAACGTGGAATGATTAGGAAATGGTTACAGGATACCGCCAAATCAACACCGGATTTGAGTGGTAAAACAGAAATTGCTAATGCATTAGTTAGCCCACGTGATGGAATGCTGGGATTACTTTTAAAAAAGAAAGCAAGATCTGACCATGCGCAAACAAATGAATTAACAAATAGTCTTTCATATTCCAGCCCGGATGCCATAAACAGTGAAACAAATTCAACTTTCAAAGGATCTCAGATATCGAGGAACAATCAGTCAATATTAAACTTGAAAATTCATGGAGGAAATGATGATAAACACTTACCATTGGAAGATCCCGATGACAACTCAATCAATCTATCCCAGAAGTCTGCGGAAAGTATATTTTCTAAAGCGGATAAAATGAAATGTTCAATTCAGAAGAGCACATCTATTGAATCTAAAAGTTCAAGTGCCACTGTAAAATTATTAGCTAATGAAGATGAAAACGGCAAAAGTCCGTCATCCAGGGTAAATTGAAAGTTATAAATTCGAAAATTATTAAAAAATTCTTCAATCTCTCTTCAAATTTCATTGATTTTAGAAACTTTTCGTTAATTTGGCTATTAAATTCAATTAGCTAATTTTGTGCTAAATAATTTTCAAAATTTGTAGCTTTTATCGCATGCAGTGAATGGTGAATGGGCAGAAATGGAGCATATTTTAAACACTGAGGAAAATCTCGACCTTACACTTAAAGACTCAGTAAGTTGGACTTCAAAAACAAAATATGAAATAAAAATTGGGATTTTTCCTTAATTTTTGGTAAAAATTAGCAGTAGAATTTCTTTCATTCAATTTTAAAATATTTGAAATTGCAATTGACATTTGAAAAACTGCTTTCACATCAGATGGGCAATACTATTGTGAAAAAACAAAAGCGTAATTGGAATATTTTCTAAATTATACTTCATCTTTTTCAATCAAATATATTGCAAATTGCTTTCAACTGCATCTCATTTTTACTTTACATTTTCGAATTTTCTTTTTTTTTGAAAAAATTTATTTTTAAGCAAACTTTTCCATATACCTTCCCACTTAAGTTATCCCGAATTGCACGAGCAACAGCTTTATGACTGCTTTCGTTGCTTCCTTTCCTTTGCAATATAATTGCCCAACAAATAAAAAATAATTACCCTTTCCATTTCCTGGAAAATTGCATCCAATAACTTAACCAAATGCCTAGTTACTATGAAAAATTGCAAAGCAAAAAGATCGCTAAAATAAAATTAAATTTAAAATTATCGAAAAATTTACCAACTGTTGAAAAATATTACAAATTGTTTACAGTCATAACATTTCTAATATTGTTTGATCGTAGAGAAATTGCTACTTCATTACTTACTTTGCCACTTTACTATATCCATTCTGTTTTTCTAGGAAAAAATCCACAAATCAATGATGCGTACCAGAAAAAAAGATTCGATAAAGTTATGAGAAAAAAACGAGTAGAAATTAAGAAAAGAGAAAGGATATAATTCCTTCAAAAAAGAACACTTTTTTCCATTCTGAAAGCTTGAAATAAAAAATTCTGGAAAAAAATAAATGTTCATATATGTTCCTTTAAAATTTTTGCTTCACTACGATTATTTCAGCTCGGTCACACAGTTTTGTTGCATGCAATCAAAAGTTGTGATATTTCGCTCATCAGTAAATTGCTCACTCGTGAAGCACCTGTTGATACAATAACAGAAGTTTGCATTAAATAGAAATTTCCAAAATAAACTTATGAAAACTTTGACATAACAATAAAAATTAAAATTTAGTTCAGTGAGAAAAAATTCCAGTTAAATTTTAGTTTAAAAGAAAAAATTTCATTATTATGCCAAAAGTTATTTCGAAAAATTGAAACAACTGAAAGTAAGTAAAAATGTAAGTAGTTAAGAGTATACGAGAATCTATCAATGAAAAGTTTAAGAACGAAAGTATTTAAAAGATAGTCTTTTAAATTTGATTAAAGCTTTAAAAAGATTAATAAATAATTCAAATTTCATTTATTTGTTCCATATGTTTGCTTTGCTTACTTATTAAACACTTTAAGGTTTTTGTACATTCTTACTTACTGAAAAATATTTCACTTTTTTCATTTCAAATTTCAATTAATTGCCAAAAAGATGTGTGTTTTATTTGAGAATGGACAAACGATCGCACATATCGCAGCACTGTATGCGGATGAGGCAATGATACGATATCTATTGGCTTCTAAAATTGATTTCAAAATTGCTGAAAAAGTAAGTCAGACTATTAAGTCAAGTTTTACTTATCTAAAATCATAAGGTTATGCCACATTGCGTTTTACTTACGTTGCAGATATCTAATCAAATTCCCTTACACTTTGCATGCAGTCGTGCATATGGTCTTGAAGTAGTGCAATTATTATTGCAACACTGGGAAGAAGGTCGTCTTGCGGAAGATTCACAGAAATGCTTACCGATACATTATGCAGTAAAGTGTGGTAATATAGAAACGGCTCAGTTATTATTGGAAGTAGAAAGAAGTCGTCAATTATCACATGTAAGAATTCTTACTTTGTTATTTTCTAAATTTATTTTAAAATTTCAAAATAAACTTTGTAAGTTTTTCAAATGTTACATTTCATTGAAAAGCATTTCAATTTGTAATAAAAATTTCTAATCAAAAAAAAAATTTCAATATTAAATAAAATCTAACATGGATTTTAGCAATTGAGGTTTAATGAGGTTAAATTTTACTAATTTTGTTAAATGTATTAAAAAAGTACTGAAATTTTTTTATTTGATATTTAAATTTTAAAATTTTTTTAAAAAAATAGGTGAATGAAGGCGGTGATTCATTACTGCATATTGCATGTCGTTCCGGTAACAACGATATGTTGGAATTTCTTACAAATTATGCTCAAATTGATGTGAATGCGACAAATTCAGTTGGTTGGACAGCACTTCATGAAGCAGCCTTCAGAGGAGATATTTCTTCATTGAGGGTATTGCATAAGCTTGAAGCTGATGCAAATATTTTTGATAAGGTTATATTTATTAATTTTAACCTTAAATTTACTATAAAATTATCTTGAAAAAAAAATTATAAAAAAATCTTATTTCATATTCATGTTTCAAAATTTAAAGATTAAAAATTTTGATAGTTTATTCAAAATTTTACGATGTAAAAAAAGAAAATTTTTTTCAGCTTGCAAAATTTTTAATTTATTTTGTGATTTTTGAAAAAATTTTTATTTATTTTTAGGAAGATCGAACACCGTTGCATATTGCAGCAGCAGCTGGTCATACGAATATTGCAGAGTTACTAATTGAGAAATTTAATGGATCAATACTTGCTCGTACACGCGATGGCAGTACGCTGTTACACGTTGCCGCTTCAAGTGGACATGCTTCTACTGCATTAACATTCTTAAAACACGGTGTACCTCTTCATATGCCAAATAGACGAGGTATTAATAATTGTAACTTTCATTAACTAAATATCATTGATGAGCGATATATTGATTAATGCGTCACCATGAAATATTTTTTTGGAGCTTAGCATAAATTTCTAAGTTGAAAGCTGATATATTATCAATTAAAATGAATTAACCAGTATTATTTTTTAATTTGATTTTTTCAAAATTTCATTAATTTATTTTTCAACTTAATTTCTTAATAATAATTTAATAATTTTCTCTTAATTTTTTGTTAGTACGTTATGAAAAAGCTACATGATACTTTTGCAATATTTTTGAAACTATTTTAATAATGAAAAAAGAAAATTAATATAATAAACTAATTAGTTCAGGTGCTTTGGGTTTGCACTCTGCCGCAGCTGCTGGTTTCACAGATGTTGTTCAATTGTTAATTAATCGAGGAACAGATGTTGAGATCAAAACTAGAGTAATTGAATTTTTTTTTTTTTGGTAAAAAGTTTGAAATAATAAAATTTTGTTGAAAAATTTTGCAAAATTTTGTTTTGTTTCGGTTAATTAAAATTAAAACAGTTCAATCAGGAAATTCAGCTAATTCAAATAATAATATTCCTTCAAAAAAATTTTCTAAAAGAATAATCATTTTTAAAACGAAATTGAATAATTATTTTATTAATGGAATGGGAATTTTGAAATTTAAAAAATAATTTAATATAGTAAAGCAATTTAATTTAAAAAATATACTTTAATGAAGGAATTTAATTTAGTGATAATTGCAGGATAATTATACGGCTTTACATGTTGCAGTACAAGCAGGTAAAGCATCCGTTGTGGAGACATTATTGGGACATGGCGCAGATGTAGATGTTCATGGTGGCGCAATTGGTGAAACAGCGCTACACATTGCTGCATCATTAACAACTGATGATGCAATCGAATGTGCAATAATGTTATTGAAAAGTGGTGCACAAACGAATGTTACACGTAATGACGGTGAAACGC